>JAYEVI010000225.1:0-320078 GCA_036346575.1 Dendrocalamus sinicus
ACGTTGAGACTAGGTAGGACCCGTACTCACGTCTAGCTAGAACAAATAAAGACGAACAAAACAAAATTGAGAGGGAAAGAAGGGAAAAGGGACAAGGAAAGGGCACTATCATAGAGCTAAAATTAACAAATGAAAACGTCATTATCTTCCACGGGTGGTAAGCAGATGTGGATCGTTTCTATTATTGTCCGTCATGTCAGCACTACATGGCATGGCATCCATCTCGAGGCAGATCAACGGTGTAGCCGATACGTCGAAACAGATATTTATTTATCTTGACAAGCTAGGCTGCACAAGGCTCCATTTCTGCCGTTGTGACGTCCTGTACACAGCATAGAAAACTACAGGTACGTCACATCGCATAGCCTTGCACTGCTCCAGGACACTTCACAAACAGGACATTATAATGCAGAATTTTTCAGAGATCGCACTATAAGTAGTTAAGTACTTCTGTTCGAGCAAAGCCAAAGTCTCTGTTCCATCCCCACAAACTCGCAGAATTTCTTATGAATTTTACAGGAAACAGTTTAATTTTTATATGAATAAAACAAATTTATGTCCTGATCGAGACATATAACCCTTGCTCTGAAAAAAGAGGCAAACCATTGGTGTGACATATATCGACATGCTTGGTCACCGTGTCACAGAGGACTCGTTGCTCCAAAAAATTAGGGGTGGGTTCTTTTAGACTGTAATTTATGATTTTTTTTGTTTAAATTTTTAAATACTGGCTATTTGCAAGAGAGTAGGAGGGAGACTCACATGTGATTTTAATAGATAAGGATTAATTCGGTACAGCATCTATTATTATAGACTTGTAAATCTCATCTTAAAAACATACAGTTTAAAAACCAATTAATGTAAATCAAAAGTTATAAACTATAAATCCAAAAGAAACCAGACTATCCAGGGCAAAGGCAAGCCTTAGCATGCATGCGACTCATCATTGATGATGCATCCTTGTCACAAACGAAAACATGTCCCAACTAGGGCTGCAAAAAACTCGAGACTCGTGAGCTACTCGGGTTCGGTTCGTCTTAGACTTGACTCGAGTTCGACTCGAATTATAAGCGAGCCAAGCTCAAGCTTGAGCTGAAGCTCGAGCTTCGAGTAGGCTCGTTCATTATTGCTAAGCATGACTCTTTAAAGCGTATACACATGTATTTCAATTTTTTATCAATTGTATTGTCCAAATCACACCGGGCTTATAAATAAGACAATGGTTTAAGCCTAAGAACAAGATAGACTACAGTTGGCTAAACTTATGGTAGATAAAAAGCTAAAGACTCGTGAATTGCTCGTGTTTAGCTCGTCTCAAGTTCGACTCGAGATCGGCTCGAAAGATAAATGAGCCAAGCTTGAGCCTAACTCTAGGCTCGGGTGATTCTGAGGCTCGGTTCGAGTTCGGTTCGATTCTCTAACAAACTCAAGCTTAAGGCAGTGAGCTCGCTCGAGCTCGGCTCATTTACAACCCTAGTCCCAACTGTTGCCTTTCCCTCTCTCGTTGCAGGTTTTGCGGAGCCTTTTTTCCGTGGGCGAGATGAAAAGACCCGAATGTGTACCCGTACTTTGAAAGTTGAAAGGGGGATCAAATTTGAGAGAAAGAAAGGGATATCAGGAAAAACTAATTGAGAAAAAAATATATAAAAGAGGTAGTTACAATAAGATCATTGCAGAGCCGTCTAATGATAGATTTCAACAACAATTGTCGGGATCTAGATCCTAGGCATGGTCATTTTCATGCTGGTGGAATTATGATCGGGGTCATATTATTGGAAAGCAAAATAAGATCATGGTAAGATTGTACCTCAAATTTTGAGTTTAGGACACGTACGATACAATATGCTTATACATGAGGACATAAAGGAGAGGATATAGCTATGTTATCAAGCACTCATATAAAAGTCATTTCCTCCAATACAAACATCTCTTTTGTAGGTGTTTAGATGTTATATTATCTATGTTGGCCTGGTAGCCACGTTGGGCGAGATAATTTCAAATTGGCGGTGTTGACCAATTATAAAACCAAAATCTCGAAAATTCGCCAATTTGGGCCTGACCATCATAAGATCCTACCACACGGACCGTAATTCTGCCAACGGTGATTTGCACTGAATTGCGGCATATTATAGCATTAGTAATCAAGTACCTAGATGATTAGAATACTGAACACACAACTACACGGGAATTGTGGCTATTTACGGTTTCAAACTGATGCCATTAGCGACAGAGACCAGACAGGCTCACATCGACAGTAACCTGAAAACGACGTGTTAACAAAATTCTGGGCGAGACTTCTGCAGGGCAAGTCTCCGACAAGGATGGGGAGATGGGTTGAAGCCTGCGTATACGCATCGCCATCACCATTTGCCTTCTGGATCGCCATGGACACGAAGCTTCGTCTCATCCGTGTGAAAGCGAGACCTCAATTATATATCCTCGAAGCCACATCCCCTAACCTGCCGACAGAGTGGCAATTCCAGCAACAGTGGCCACTGACCGCAAGTGCAATGTGCTCTCACTGTCAGGTACAGGCAAAAGGCGATTTGAACCTGCTCTTTCACCGAACGTGGCTTTCCTGTTTCCTTCTCCGTATTCCCCTCGTGTTTCTGTTGACGTGTCAAACATCCAAAGTATCCTCCCTATCTCCCTCATGTTCCTCTAGTGCTCTGGATTTTTACCACGCCCACGGAAACACGAGGGGAACACGGAGAAGGGAACAGGGAAGCAGTGTTCTCTTTCACCACATGGCACAAGCACCAGCCAGCCCTGCCTGTTCCTTCCAAACATGTCTTCTCTATGCTAAAGACACGCTCATGTGCGCCAAAGAAGAAAAAAACCTAAGCTAAAAAACATGTGAGGTTGCACATCTGCGAGCGCATGAAACGGCACACGAAATCGATGAGGAAAACTAGGCCTTGATGAAAAATACACACAAGGGAAAAGAATATCGCCATCTGATGCATGGTGGCTTGGAATATGCAAATCACACACCGGATGATGTGGGAAACACTTTCATGCAATTTACCACAAGTTACTTGTGCCTGATCATGGCTCCTACAAAAGTACAAAACAAACAGAATGGTATAGGGAGGGAGATCCTAGGAGTCTTGATCTTTCCTGTACAATCTTGCCGTCATTGGGGGTTGCCTCTCGTCGGACGACAGACATGGTTCAACTTCTTAGCGTGGTCGGGTCGATGGTGCTGGGTCCGGCACATGAAACCATACCAACAATTCTCCCTGTTAGCAGCATCAGGTGGAAGAAGCTGGAAAAGAACATCACCAGCACTATTAAACGACTGATAGGATCAATCAATAAATGAGGAAGTGCAGCGGTGCTTGTGGATGTTAATAGATTTGTGCTTGATGTTTCCATCGTGTATAGAAGATGTGGCTCAGCTTAGACTGGAACCTTACCTTAAAAACAATGAACACAAAGTTTTATCGCGTCTTATTTGTTAAAGAAACATTTTTGTTATTCTAATCAGGGTCTTAGACAGCGATAGTAGTTAGGTGGTTACCACTAGGCATTGGACAGCTCAACACGGAGTCCAGGATTGGACCGTGAAAAGCAACTTATTCATCTGCATGTAAAACTATTCAGTTCACCCCGCCCCAGGTCATACCAGTCAATGTATGATTTAGAATGATTTTGTAGTTGCGACCATTCAAACGGTTAAGACACAACATTTAACAAAATTCTTCAGGAACAGAGCAATGTTCGAAGACAAATTCAATAAACCAGTTACTTTCAGAAATGGGTTGCTTCAAATAATCTATCAGAGTTAAAAATTCAAAGCAGCTAACTCCAACCGGTAACCGTAAACTAGTCCACCACATACCAATTTCTACAACCTTTTTCAGATAGCATCCAAAGAAATCCTAAGCATAAAGTGTGCCTTCGATATTTGTTGCCAACAACTCTAGGGATTCTATGTTTACCACAACTACAGCATGAGTTCACAACGATTTACTAGTTTAAGCACATATCAAACAAACAGGTATGAAAAAACAGACAGTTCAATCTTTTAATATGCATGAAACAGTTATCTGAGACGCAACAGCATCCTTGCTCTTGGGCACCTAACTATACCACATTTGGCAAAGCTGTAAGCCTTAAACTAATAATAATGAAACAACCATTCTGCATTCAATTCCGTGTAAGTAGCATTATATTTGGGATGATTTTAAATACTTATATTTTAGTTGGCTAAGAACTCTGGGAATATATAGTAGCCTTTTATGGACATCAATGTTTGTACGCCAACCAAATAAGTGCACTTACTGTCAGGGACCTCCAATCTATTCCAATGGGCCAAAGGCCAAAATATACATGTTATAGGTATAGGTAAATATGCAAAGAACACCCTATACAAGAGACTAATACTACACAGCTAATCCATATCTAACACCCCCCCTCAAACTCATGGTATATCAACAACACTAAGTTTGGAGAGGTAGAAACTATGTTAAGCCCTAGTTCGTGCCTTGGTGAAGAAATCAGTTAGCTGAAGCACCAAAGGCACATACTAAAGAGCGACTACTTGCTCCTGCACCTGCGATCTCATGTAGGAAGAATCAACTCCAATATTCTTGGTGAGCTCATACTTCACTAGATCTCGAGCAATATTGAACGTACCAATGCTGTCTGACAAGAAAAGAGTTGGTGCAGAGACAGAAACACCAAAGTCCTCAAGGAGCCACCATAACCAAGCGATCTCAGTAGTCAATGACGCCATAGTCCTCAACTTAGCCTCAACACTCGAACGAAAACTACAACATGCTACTTAGTCTTTCAAGCAATCAGAGAAGAGCCAAAGAAAACACGATAGCCAGAAAGAGACTGATGATCAAAATGATCACTAGCCCAAGTAGCATCAGAGTACGCCTGAAACTGCAAAGAACTGGAACGAGAAAAGAAAAAGCGACAAAAGATGGTCCCACAAAGGTATCGCGGAACATGAAAAAGGTGACTGTAGTGGAGCTGAGTGGGAGCATAAACAAACTGACTTAGAATGTGAACTGGGTGAGAAATGTTAGGTCAAGTGATGCCAAGGTAAACGAGGCACTCAACAAGGTGACCTTAGCGAGTGGGATCCTCAAGAGGCTCATCATCAGTAGGCTAAAGGTGAACTCCAAGCTCCATAGGAGTATCAACTGTACGCTGATCTGTGAGACAAGCGCAAGCAAGGAGATCCTGAATATACTTCTGGGAGAGGTAGTAGCCCTCAGGTGTAAAAAAAGATCTCAATCCCAAAGAAGTAACGAAGAGGACCCAAATCAGACATCAAGAACTATTCACTGAGACACTTCTTCACAGAATAAATGTACTGAGGGTCATCCCTAGTAATGATCATATCATCCACATAGAAAAAAACATCCGGCCATGATAAGTTGAACAAAGCGAGCAAGGTCGTGATTATTGGCGAAGAAGCTGGCAGCAATGATAACAAAAGAGAAGCACTCAAACGAGGCATGTGGGGCTTATTTCAGCCCATAAAGAAAGTGGCGAAGGCGACATACCATGCCGTCAAGGAGAGAATACCCAAGGGTGGCTACATGTAGACCTCATGCAGCTCGACATTGAGAATGGCATTCTTGATATCCAGCTAAGAGATGAACCACTGGCGAACAGAGGCCATAGGAAGGAGTACATACAATGCTTATATGAGCGACATGAGCAAAAGTCTTATTATAATCACGACCATGCACCTACTGAAAACCATGCGCCACAAGACGAGACTTGTAGCGCTCAAGAGAACCATCCAAGAAGGTCTTAATCTTGTACATCTACTTGCACGTGATAGGAGTAACATGTGCTGGTAAGGGACAAGATCCCAAGTGTCAGTATGCTCCAGAGCAGCAATCTTCTTAGCCATCGCGTGTTGCCACTCCTGGTGGGCAGCAACCTCATGGTAAGTCGTAGGCTCAGCAGCAACCTCACGGTAAGTCGTAAGCTCAGCAAGTGCAGCGTCTGCGAAGCTGTAACGCTCAGGAGGCCTAACAGTACGATGATCACGAATTGTTAGTCGCTGGACTCTTGCTCTTGGTGATAGCAAGATCCTTACTCTCATGGAGAGGATGACACTAGGAGATGGGGCAAGTTTTCTTGTTTATTGCTCACACAAATGCCATACCAACTTTGAGGAGTTGGGGATACAAATTTATAAGTGAGAACCGACCAAGCATATGCTCGATGCTATCCTAGATGCTGTCCTAAAGCGGTCAATATGCTGTCCTAAGCGAATCTTGTCCTAAGCGAATCTTGTCCTAAAGCAGAATCTTTGTCCTAAGCGAATCTGTCCTAAAGCAAGCGATCTTTGTCCTAAGCGAGATCTGTCCTAAAGCGATCAAAAAACAAAAACTACCACGGCCCCACAAAGACCACGATGCAGAGACTTATCCATCATTCTCCCCTAAGTCTTGTCGTGTCGTCTTGTGGGAGGGTTGAACCATCTCGATCTTGGAGCGAGCTCAAGGAACTTGATCCTTCAAGAGGCTTGGTGAAGCGAGATCCAAGGTGATCCGTGGTGTTGATGTAGCTTGCCTTGATGCTTCCTTCATCCAGCGACCTCGGATGAAATGATACTTCGCGGATGTGCTTGCTCGTTCATGAAAAGCGGGTTCTTTGCGAGGCTAGAGCGGACTTCTTTGTCACCACGAGCTCATTTGCCGATGTCCACTGAGAGATCACCAGCGATCGGCGAGCGAGTGCTGAGTCGAGCGGTGGAAGCCGCTATGTACTCGGCCTCACGGTGAGCGAGGCCACCGCTGCTTTGGTATTGCCGATGAGCGAGACACTTGCAGGAAGAAGAGAATCCGCTTGTGCTCTTCTTTGGTGTCGATGTCGCCGCGTGGTCATTGTCGTCATGCGACGGCGAAGTGTCGCGTGGGGACACCTCGGGTAATGGAGGCCGTGGTCAGAGTCCATAGCGTAGCGGATGATCCTCTTCACGACCTGGCGATGCTCGTCGTCGGTCGTTGCATGAGCCAGCTAACGTGGCCGACGGAGAATGCCAAGTCGGTGCGTGTGTGGGCGAGGTAGCGAAGGCTCCCGCAAACGCCGCGACTGCGTGGCGTCCACCTCTCCGTCGTCTTTGTCGCGGCTCGGCTTGACCTCTCCTGTGGAGTGAGGCGGGTTGCGATCGGTGAGTCCGGCTAGCTCAGCGGCAGCGCTTGGCGTGGCGATGCGTCGGCGTGATCGGAATCATCTGGTGCACCTCGATCCTAAGTAGAAGGAGAGACCCGGATCACTCATGCGGAAGGTGGCCTTCATCTCTTCCTTGAATCGCCACCTCGCATCCTTGGTGCGGTGATCACCAAGTCGTCGGCGTGAACAGACACCGCGTGGCGTTGCGCGCTTTGCCCAGCCGTGGCTGCGACCTGCGTGTGCGCTCTGCTGGAACCCATTTGCTTGAGGTGGAGTCCGGCTTAGCGTTCCACGCCCTCGGTGCTGTCGCGAAGCCATAGGGCCTTGCGCGGCGGAGCACCTGCCCTTGCCGGGGATCGCAAATCGGCGGTGATGCGTGACCTCCTCCTTCAAGTCGCGGTTAAGAAATGCCGACTTGACATCCATGTGATGAACACGCCCGACCTTCTGGGCAGCTAGCGCAGGAGAGTCGCGTACGGACTCCATCCGTGCGGCGGGTGCGAATGCGTCATCGAAGTCGACCCCTCTGCGCGCGAAGCCTCGTGCCACCAAGCGAGCCTTGTGCAGCGATGGCGCGGCTTCATCGCTTCGGCGAACACCCACTTAAGGGTGATCGCGCGGTGGCCGGCGGAAGATCGCCGGCTCCACGTCGGTTACGCTCGGCGGCGTCCATCTCTGCTTCATCGCGACACGCCCGCCGCGTCTCCCTCGCCTCGGCGAAGGCGGGGCTCGCCGTCGTCGCATGCCAAGTGCGGCTCCGCCTCGCGGCCGCGGCTTCGCCGATCGAGGCAGACGGCTCGCGAGATGTTGTCCATGAATGCGATATCACGAGGCTAAATCGTCGTAGTGGCGTCGGCAGCGGTCCTCGTCGTGGGGCATGAGTAGCGAACTCCACCATGCTGCCGCTCATCGTGGGCCAAGGCTGTTGGGGCGATTCGGTGGTGTGGCCACCAGGTGCGGGAGTGGTGGCCGGTGGTGAAGGTGGGCGTGGCGGTGCCGAAGGTGGTGGGCACTCGCCGGGGCGGTGGCGAGCAAGGTGTCGAGTGGGCGAGCTCGGTGAAGCAGCGCTAGCTCCCCGGCTCTCGAAGTGGGCGTGGTCGACAACAAAGTCCACGAGTCGAGGCGAACAGTCGTCCACCGCCTTGTCCACGTCGGCCTCGCCGCTTCGCCGAAACAGCGTCACGCGAGATGCGGGCCTTGGCGTATAACGAGGTCGAGGATGCGGTAGGCCCGAGCCTCGCGTGGCCGATGAACACTCGGTGCTCACGTCGTCGAGCTTGCCGATGTGGCCAAGCTCGCTTGGCGAGCAGCGAGGGCGAGACCACGCAAGTGGGAGACCGCCGGCTTGCGCCCATGCGAGCCTCGTGCGGCGTCTGCCGTCGGCGCCTTAGTAAGCGGCGGTTGAGGATGTAGGCGGCGGTCACCACCGCCTCTCCCGAAGACGGCGGCATCCCCTGCTTGAGGAGGGCGAGCCATCCTGGCCGTGCTGGTTGCGGCGCTCGGCGGCGCGTTACTGCTGCGCGGTATGCGGCGGGCGGAGTAGTGGCGCGAATGCCCTCATCGGTAGCGATGCAGCCTTGGTGTTGCCGTGTGAATCGCGCGCCGTTGTGCTGTCGCGCGTACGCGCGACTTGCGGCGCGCTCGCCTCGCGGCGATCTGCGTCGCGCTGATGGCGTCGCGGCCTCTCCCCTGCTGCCGAGGACCATCACCCACATGCGCGGGCGAGTCGTCGGCGGCGGCGGGAAATGGCGTCGTCCTCCGGTGTGGCGGTGTCACCGGGCCACACAAGTCCCGTCACGAGCTCGAGCCTCTCCTTGGCTCGAAGCTTCGCTTTCTTTGAGAAAGAAGTCGCCTACGCCGTCAACACGCGACGTCGCGAGCGCTCCACATGGTCAAAGGCACGCGCGGCCTCGCACCATTCCGTGGCAGGCGAGCGCCGGGGCCTCAAAGTGAAAGGTGCCCAAAGCGCTCGTGCCTTTGCCACGCCTCGTCGTCGGCGAGTGCGAGACAGAGGGTTGTGCCACTGCTGCGTGAAGAGTGTAGAGTCGATTTGCGCCTCTGGTTACCTTGGCAGGAGGCGGCGTCGAAGATCCCAAATCCGCGGCACCGTGCTCGATCTCGCTCTGTGGCCGTTCTCATCCGGTATCCCAAGGCGATGATGGAGTTCCATGGTCGGGGATGTAGTAAACGCCGGTGGCGGCCGGTGCTCGCGATCTTGGCGACAAAACGGCAGAGCCAGCGCCCTTGATCTCCACGGCGGGCGTCGCGAACAGCGGTGCCTCGAGCGCTGAGTCGAGCTCGGAGAAGAACTCCGCGCCGGTCATGTGGTGGGTGGCGCGGTGTCGAGCACCACCCGTCGGTCTTGTCATTGCGGGATTGTCGCGGAGGCGTGTGCTTTGGCTCGTCAAGGTGGAGAGAGCCCAGCTGCGGCCGGTGCGGCGGAGAGTGGTCGATGCTCGCATGAGCAATGAGCGGACCGGCTGCTCTCTCCTCCGCTTGCGCGCGTGGGCTGGCGCGTCGTGGTATCGACACTCCTTGGCCCAATGACCAAGCTTGCGCGATTGTGGCAGAGTCGTCTCGTCGTCGGCTTTGCTTGCGGCGGCATCGCCGCCACTGGCGCCACCGCGGCTTGCGCGCTTACCCTCTTGCGGCGCTTTGTCGTGGAAGAAGGCTCCCTTCTTCTTGTCACCTTGGCGGCGGCCAGCGCTCAGTGAGTGAGGAGCTTCCGCCAATGGTGGCGGGTCAGAGGCTCTGTGGCTCATCGATGTCGGCGACCTTGAGGCGACCGCGCCTCCTCGATGGTCATCGTGGAAGGTCGGCGAGACCGTCGGCGAGCCATGCGCTTGTACTTCTCGGGGCGCGGCGGAAGAGCTTCTCCCACTCTCTCTCCTTTGTGGAGTGTGTCGTCGCTGAGCGCACCAACTTGTGCAACGAGTGTTGAGGCGGAGAGCAAAGTCATCAGCGTCCTCACTGGCGAAGGCGGGCATTCCCGCTCCGTGCGTAGTGCTGCGGTGTAGACTTGCGGGCGCGATCGGCTGCCGTCGTCTTTGCGGCGATGGCGTCCCAAGCCTCTTTGGCGATCGCTTGTTGGTGCGAAGCGCATCTCGGGCGGGGCTGCGGCGATGAGCATCGGCGCCGTCGATCCTGATCGTAGTCGGCGTCGCCCGTCCGGGTGCATCCCATATACGCGCTGGAGCTTCACCCTCATCACGCGGCCGCTCGGCGTAGTTGGTCTTGGTGAGTAGGCCACCGCCCGCCGGGCGGCGTCCACGGCGGCGGCACGGTACTCGTGGTGACCACGATGCCGGTCGGGGAGAAAGCGCGTTGCTGTGAGGCGCGCTCTCCGTCGACCGTCTGCCGCCGCCGTGCATGCCTCCTCGAGAGGCGCCACGCGTGTCGCGCCTCGCCGGGAGAGCGCCGCCGGCGCGTCCGCGCTATGCAGAGCTGCCGCGCGCTCGTGGCGTCGCGGTGCCCGTGCGCCGTTCGCCCCCTGCGCGCCTCCTCTCCAGCGGTGAGTCGCGTCGTAATTGTCATCAACGAGCCGGAGGCTGCTGATTGCTTTGCCGCATGAGCCTTGACCTCTGCTGCTGCCGCCGCCGCATCTGCATCTGCCGCGCCTTGCTTCCGCCTCATGCTGGCTGCTTTGCCGGCTCGCCGTACCGGCCTTAGCGCCCTTCGCCGCCGCGGTGTCTGCCGCCGCTTCGCTCGCTGGCTCTGCGGCGACGAGCTCGGCCGTCTCAACGCCGCATGCTCGAAGCGGCCAGCGGCGAGAGCGCCTGCGGACATGGCGCTCTGCGGGAATTGCGTGGAGAGAGCGCCCGGCAGTGCTGCCGTCTCGGAGAGGAGTGGCGGGGGCAGGGGCTGCTGCTCTTGCCTCTTGCAGAGAGCTCTGCTGCGAGGCGGAGAAGGAGATGAGCGGGGAGATGCTCGGGCTACGAGGATACTAAGGCTCGATACCACTTGTTAGTCATTGGACTCTTGCTCTTGGTGATAGCAAGATCCTTACTCTCATGGAGAGGATGACACTAGGAGATGGGGCAAGTTTTCTTGTTTATTGCTCACACAAATGCCATACCAACTTTGAGGGTTGGGGATACAAATTATAGAGTGAGAACCAGCCAAGCATATGCTACTGATGCTATCCTAGATGCTGTCCTAAAGCGGTCAATATGCTGTCCTAAAGCGAGATGCTGTCCTAAGCGAGATGCTGTCCTAAAGCGAATGCTGTCCTAAGCGAGATGCTGTCCTAAAGCAAGCGGATGCTGTCCTAAAGCGATGCTGTCTAAAGCGATCAAAAAAACAAAAACTACCACACCCCACAAAGACCACGATCTGAGAGACTTATCCATCATACGAATATCATACCTAGGAGAGGCTAGAGCAAGACCTGGCAAGGACAGAAGAGCGAAAGGAGAAGGCTCAACTGGAGGAAGAGTAGCAGGCTGAGAACGGCGAGAGTAGTGCAACGGAAAGGGGGGGATCTCAACAGAAGAGCTGGGAGGAGCCTTCGGCAGACAGGAAATAGGTGGAGCTGGAGGAGAGGGAACTGAAGGTGGTGAAAGCAGAAGTGAAACAGCTGAAAGCAGAGAGTCAGGAAAAGTCAGGAAGGTCTCACCAAAGGGATCTAGATTGACAGAAGAGGAACGAACGTAGGAAGGATGGGACTCATCGAAGGTGACATCCCGAGATATCTTCATTCGGCGAGCAACAGGGTCATAGCAACGATAACCCTTATGCTTGAGGATGTGGCTAAGGAAAACACGCTCAACCAACTGAGCAGTTAGTTTGGTGAGCTCACGAGGTAGGAAGGACGTAACAAACACAACCAAAACAAAAAAGGTGACTGTACTGAGGGACACGACCATAGAAACGCTCACTAGGAATATCACCTTGAAGGGCAGTGGAAGGGTGCATGTTGACTAGGTAGATAGCAGTAGAGACAACCTCGGCCTAGAAGTGAGGTAGAACATGGGAGTGAATCATGAGGGCACAAGCAGTCTCAAGGAAATGACGATGCTTATGCTCAGAATGGTCAAAGACCCCATTCTGAGCATGAGCACTAGGACAGTAGTATTGAGGAAGAGTACCCTACTTGGCAAGAAAACGGCAAAAGCGTGGCGGTGCTGCGCCCGATAGCATCGGCCACGAAGACACGTATGAGCAGAATCAAGCGAGTCCAAACCATGGTGGCAAACAACTGGTAAATGGAGATAAGCTGACTATGAGAAGACATGAAGTAGATCCATGTGAAACGAGAATAGTCATAAATGAAGATCACATAGTAGCGATAACCCCCTTTCAAAACGAAGGGAGCCAAACCCCGGACATCAAAGTGAACAAGATCAAAGGGGCAAGTATAGAGAGTCACTAGAAAGGTAGGAAAGCTGCACCTGCTTGCCAAGTTTGCAACCCGTGCAGGGAAAAGGTGTCACCATAAATAGAACCAAGAGCACCACTACCTACTAGAGGAGAGACACGAGCCACAGATGTGACCCAAGTGATGATGCCACTGAGCGAAGGTAGTGGTGGAAGAAGCAGCTAAAACAGAGGCGATGGTAGTGGCCAAGCGAGAATGGTGGAGGCGGAAGGAAGCGACAACGGTCGAGCTCCAAAGACCTTTGTGAATCACGGCGGCAGGGCTGAGTACCAGCGAGCCTGTGCGGCAATCTTGACCACAACAGGAGTCAGAGTCAAGAATGATACAACAGCCATGATCAGTGATTTGACCGGCCGACATGAGCTGCATAGTTTCAGAACATGAGTGAAGGAATATGAAAGGAGGAATTAGAAAGTGTCGCGGCCTACAACAGGAAGAGATGTACCATCGGCAGTCATAACTGTTAGAGGAAAAGCCAGAGGACTCAAAGAAGTGAGGTGAGTGAAATCTAGTGTCATGTGAAAAGAAGCACCAGAGTCCAAGATCCAAGGTAATTGTATACCGGAGGAAGGTGGTGGTGATGGCGGAGAACCAAAAGACTGAGCAGCTGAATCGGACAAGGCTGGGGCAGCAGTAGTGAGGCATCGAAGCAAAGTAAGCAACTCCTAGACAACCTCATCACCAAACGTCATGGAGGAATGACGACGATGGCGACGGCATCCGCCAGGGTACCCACAACATCGGCAGAAGAAGCAATCGCGAGCTCGACCACGGCCCGGTCGAGCAATGGCAGAGATGCGTGCGTCACATCGCCGGAGCGGGTAAATCACGGCGATGTTCTAAAGCGCCTAAGCGGCCGAGGCGGCGCTAGGCGATGGCGGCGGCCGGCGCGCGACAGCTCTCGGCGGGATGCGGCGGTGGCGATCATGGCGGGTTAAACGGTCAAAGCGGAGGAGCGGCGGCAAACGAGCGGCGCGGCGCGGCGCACGGCTGGCTAAGCGGCGCCAGGGCGCCTGGCGTGGGAAGAGACATAAACCACGAAATAAGCGGTGCGGCGGTGACATTTCGGCGAGGCGCAAAAAAAGCTAGGGTTGGGGAAAAGCTAGGGTTGGGAGCGCGCCTCCGCCGTCGAACCGCCGGGTCCCTCGCCTCGCGTCCTCGCCGGGCGACCCGAGCTTCTCCTCGCCTCTGGCCTCCCGCCCGCCGGATCCGGCCGGATTATCTCGGAGTCGGGACCAGCAGGCCAGTCTGCGCCTTCCTCCTCGCCTCGCCCGCCTCCTCCTCCGCGGCTCGGCCTCGCCTCCCTCGCCTCGGCCTCGCCTCCTCCTCTCCGCGGCTCCGCCTCCCCCGACCTCCCTCGCCTCGGCCTCCTCTCCTCGCCTCGACCTCCTCCTCCTCGCCTCCATTGCGGCATTGGGAGCTCGGCGATGAATCCGGCTAAGCTCGGGAGATTGAGAGAGGCGGAGTGGAGACCAGGCCAGGAGAGGAGAGGAAGCGAGCGGAGGAGGCGAGTGGCGGCAAGAGAGAGGCGCGAGGCAGCCGAGGCGGCGGCGACTTGAGGGAGTGGCGTGGCTCGCGCGCACCGCCACGGCTGACTGCGCAAGGCAAGGTGTCAGCGGCCGGGTGGAGCCATTGTCGGCCGCACGGAAGGAGGAGCTGTCCCATTTTTTAATTATACGCTTCTTGATTAGTTAACTAATTTGATGATGCATCGTATACACTTTATTAATACTTTGGTAATTTTAAATCTTTATGCCATATTGTCATATATGTGTAGCAACTAGCATGTCATCTGTTGCTTGGTCTTGGAGGTGAGCAACACCAACACTGAAGATAGTCTCAAAAGAAAATCGGGTGACGTAGGGTGGGACTATGGTGTGTTGGTGAATCCAAACAACTGGACAAAGTCAAATGTATTTTGTGTGATAAGGTTGTTTAGGTGGGATTTATAGGATTAAGCAACATATTGCACACATTAGTGGGAATGTTGCGAAATGCCTAAATCCACAAAGGAAGATCAAGTGAAGTGTCGAAACTCTATTGCGGAGGCAAAGAACAAGAAGAAGAGTAAGAAAGCTCATGAAGATGAGGTTAGGGAAGATGTGACCATTCGAGGTGATGGTGAGGATGATGAAGGGCTCGAAGAAATTGGAGAGCCAATCCCTCGAAAGTTAGGCCCTATGGATAAATTTGCCAATCCAATTGATCCTCATGGTAGTAGTTTAAGCACTCAAGAGCTTAAGCGGCAACAAAAAATCACAGAAACAAAAAATCATCCGTTATAATAACTCATCTTTCATTCTTATTATTATGTAGCTAATTGGTGGTCGAAATATGGATGTCATGTTCCTCACTTGCAAAAATTTGCCATAAGAATCCTCTCTTTGACCTCAAGTTCATCGGGATGTGAAAGAAATTGGAGCACTTTTGACATGGTATCTTTCTACTCTTGCTATTTACATGTTTCAACTCAAGTGGTCAAGAAAGTCTAGCACTAAACTTCACTATGTAACTTGTAGGTACATACAAAGAAAAGAAATAAACTAGATGCTCATCGTCTCAATAATCTAGTTTATGTTCAATTCAATGCGAGATTATTGAACAAAAAAGAAAAGAGTAACAAGAAGAACATTGATGTCCTTCTAGCTTCACATGCTAGTAATGCTCAAGGGTGGGTGATTGAAGGCGGGGATGATGATGTTGATCCCAAGCAGGTCTTTCATGGAATCTAATTGATGAGGCGATGGGAGCTAATGAAGCCATGCAACCTCGTAGAAGCACTAGAGTGAGAGAGCTTCATGAAGATGATTTTGATTCCGAATCCGAAGAAGAGGAGGTCAATGAGGATCTTGAAAATATTGAATTTGAATCTGACCAAGATGAAGTGGTGCCAACCAAGGATTATGGACAAGAGGACGAAGATTGACTCATTTCATCATCACATGTTCACATTATCATGCTTGCTAGTTGCTACCTTAACTATGTTGTGTGTTTGTAACTTGTGAGAAAAACTATGTTTATGTGTGTTTAGTTGCGTGTATTTGAGATTCGAGAACAATGCTTATGTGTGTTTTGTTATGAACTTCATAATTCATTACGTATGTTTTATTATATTGCTATCATTTCCTTTATTCTTTTCAATTTACAAGTTTGAAGCACAAATGCACAATAGTTATTCAATACAAAAACTCACACATTGCTTAATGTGCGAGTTTTACAATTATACATCAAGCATTTACATCAAAAATTTACATCAATGGATAGAGAGCTATCATTGTTGCTCAAGGTACTAATTTTCTTCATTTAAACATCAAATACATACATATGATTGCTTATCTTTGTCTGCTGTCCTTATTTTTGATTTAACCGCCTAGGCCCCGCCTAGGCCCCCTGGGCGCTAGGCCCTACCTCGCCGCCCGCCTAGCGCCTAGCGCCTTCTTGAACATTGATCCTGGCTGCAGCGGGAAAAGAGGCCCACCTCATGGATCGGAGACTACGGTGACCAAAGTAACGACAGCGGCAGTCGAATTCGAGACAGCAACAGGCATAGGGGGTCCAACCACGATGGAGGCAGCATGTGGCGAAAAGGACCCGATAGTGGCATCGACTCAATCCAAGGTGGGTAGTACCAGAGCCGGGGCAGCGGCTAGAGGCACGGCGGCGGTGTCATATGAAGGCATCAATGGCCTCAGGCTATGGAGAGAAGCCCTGGCGATGTCCAGCTGCTGCAACGCGAGCTGAGGCGGCGGCGACCCCGTGGACAGCGGTGGCCTACCTAGTGACAGAGGCGTGCTGTGTACAAGAAAGCAGCATTGGAGTCCTGCTCCAAGGCAACGACCTCAATCCTAAGCGCAACGGCCCAATCTAGGCAGCGGCAATTAATGGGAGGTGGCGGCGAGCCTAAGAGGCCGGCGGCCGCGAGCCTAAGAGGCCGGCGGCCAGAACAGCAATGGTCACAGAGGAGCAGCAGACTGGACACGAAGAAGCAGCAAGCCAGTGACCCGTGGTCCCAGCAGTAGGGGCACAGATTGGGGAGAACACCCTGATCTGGGCAGTGGCTGCTGCTGGTCGACGATGAAGTGAAGGGTCCAAGGGGTGGCGGCGGCGGTGGAGGTCGTGGGGCTAGAAGACTAGGGTTTTGGAGGGAGAGAGCCATGGGCTCTGACACCAATACCATGTTGGAATGGACCTCTAATCTATTCCAATGGGCTAAAGGCCAAAATATACATGTTACAGGTATAGGTAAATATGCAAAGAACACTCTATACAAGAGACTAATACTACACAGCTAATCAATATCTAACACTAACAATGTCCACATCTCGTTACAAATTTGTGCAAGGCGTATTTTACATTACCTAAATGATTAGCATAAAACCATTGTGAAAAGGAATTTATGGTAGGAGTTATTAGTAGCTGTGTTTAGTATACATACATTTCTGGTCATTGATACACGGAACCAATACAGCAGGAAATCAATGAACTTGTTGTAGCAAAGGCTGCATTCATTTCAAGTCAACAAAATGAGCAAAAGCAGCAAGATGAAATCGACAAACTGTTCTTGTGAAAAAGTAATTACTTGCAAAGATATGTCCTGGAAGTAATTGCATCAACATGATTCAATTGCAACCTTGAGCGATCTGTACGCAGCAAGAACATTGTATCATTCAAATGCGATATATGGGGCATATGCAACGAGAGTACAAGTAGGGTAATGTCTAGTGTGTAAACCAAGTGCCAAATATTCCCGAAAGTAGGTTTTGCTTTTCAGATCATGCGTAAAGTTGTATGCAATAGTCGTGTATCATGTCAAGAGGTAATTAAAGTTTATAAGACAATTTCTTCACAACTATCACATGTGCATCAAAATGACATTCAACTGAAGTAGATAGAACATTACCAAGTTCCTTATTGTCAAACTTTGCTATCCACTCCGAGATTACAGCTTGCAACGTTTTGCCTGATTGCTGTATGCATCTTTCTGTAATCTAGAAAGGAGAAACCACAATGAAATCATACGTGAAATGACTATCTAGGGCCGGCCATAAATGATAAGGGATAAGATCATGGTGGAATATTCCTACATCTTTTTCATATGGATTGCCCCCATGAACCGTGTCAGGAAGTCTGGAGATATGGCACCGAGAGACCTGAAATATTATGCAGTATGCACACAACATATATCAAAACATTGCAATGGCTGTATATGATGATGAAAAGGTACAAGGGGGCTCAAGAGATATCAGAAATAGATTGGCTTACCATCCTGAAAGTTTCCTGGCTGCAGATTAGATTATACTGACTTGAATTCACTCCTTGGGAACACCAATAAGGTCCACAAAATGCTCTATCACACCCCAAACCTGCAACATAAGTTTGGAAGGTCAGCACCAGCAAAGCTAACTAATATCATAAAATTTCAGTAGGGAAAAAGGCGCAACCAAACTACGTATGGCGATTGATAACTTCAGAAACTTATTGAGAGGCAAGTGTGAATGATCCTCATACTTTTCACGCAGATTTATGTGATTAAAATAACTTTAGTTAAATTAATTAATGTCAAACATATCAGTAAGGCCAAGAATAATATGAGGGACTAAATTTCCAGTTCAACATCATGGCACCACACGATAGTGTTAAATAACCTATTAAATGAACAACATAATACAATCCATGTAATTTACAAGAGAAGTACAGAAGATCAAAATTGGCAGTTACATTTTTGTGGTATACTGGTGTTAGCTCTGGCTGGCATCATTCCTCCACATCCATTGCACTGCAAGTGTGCTGCTCCCGGACTGCATCTAAATCCACCAAATTCAGTACCTGCAATATTTTTCTCATGTTAGTCACATGTCAAAAAAGAAACAAAATTCCTGAGAAACATGTAAACATGGAAATGCTGAATATAAATATCAATTGATTATTCTACTAAGAGATAGAAAGTCCGTTTTGCCTTAACTTTACTGAAAGAATGCAAAAGCTATGTCTATAACCACCTCAATGCGAAACTAATGAACTCAACCTAACAAGCTAAAACTACTGTAACTTTATAGTGAGTGGTAATTCAGTGCCACAAATACACTGGTGAATGGTCATTACATTAGGAAAAAAAATGTTCTCACTGGTGAATGGTCATTACATTAGGAAAAAAATGTTCTGATAGCTGAACTTTCAACCTCTCACACCCATACAAAAAGAAAAAAATGGTGCATTGAATCGAACCTCTAGCTATATTGAACTGCGACTATATAACAACCTATGTATACGGTTGCAAACTTGCAATAACTCAGAATCAAGTATTGTGGTAAGATCCACTTTTTCTACCAGAATCACAAAGAATTGTATATGGAAAAATAATCATTTCTAGACATTTGCCAAAAAATCTATTAAATCAATACACTGAAAAAGACCAAAACAAGATTCATATGTTAAAGAGCTGATATAAAACTACAGAAAATCACAATGTAGTCATAAGCACAACATATTAAATGCAAAACCTAAGAACATATGCCACGATTTGCATTTGCATCCATGCAATGATCCATGTTGATCAACACGAATTAAGACCACTATATGACTGTAATACAATGTTCAAAGTGAAATTTCCACACTTACCACATTGAGGACATGGAAGATCAGCATTGTTGATTTCATCACTTGAACGAGACAAAGGGCGCTTCCTTGATTGATTTTTCTGTTTTCCCAAAACCTAAGGCATGAAATAACACATCACCCACATTTAGAATCTTGGGGCCAGACCATATAAATACCAGAAAAAACTTATAAAATAGATAATATAGTTTGACAAGCATCTATAAACTCAGTGGGTTGAGCAAGTAACAATTTTCTCATGCTACTCAAGTTGTCTCTAATAACAAGGCATTTTAACTACCAGACAAACATAGGAAGATTATGGCAAAAAATTGCATCCATGGTAGCTTGTGAATTGTTTTGGACTAAAACAAATCATAACATGCCATGTAAATGTTTCACCCTGCAGGTCTCATATTCCATGAACTGACTTGCCAAAACGTTAATATCCAACTGCTACATTCCTATTTGAAGTCAAAAATTTCGCCATTAAACTTCATATGATGAGTTCACATAAAAAAATTAACCTCTGCTTTCCTAGGGAAAAATAACAGATAGGTTTTATGACAAAGCTCACAGAAACTTGATATTATATAATAAGCATCATATTATCATTAAACTCTACCTTGAATTGCCTATAATTACATGCTTCCAATGCTAATCGAATGAATAGCTTAATCATAAGCCTTGAAAAGTTCAAGTATTGAACTGTAAAACTAAAGAACTTTATTAAAGATTAGCTACAAAGCAACTGATGTAGGCATTTTATGAAATGAAATAAAGGTACATGAAGAAGTAACAATCATGAGGTGCATATAAAACAATTTTTAGAAAAAATTCAGATAACCGTGACTAATATTAGTGCTAGCAAATATGACAAACTGGCAAGGCACTTGTTGCATTTAGAAAATACTAGTGGACAATAACAATTTTTTTCAGTAAGCTTTTGAACTCACAAGATTCGATTTAACCGAGGCATATGACTCTAACAGTGCAATCTCCTCATCAGACCGCTGTAGCGACGAAAAAGCTTGCAGTATAGCCTACAAAAGCACCAATGCAAAGAACTCAAGCAGTTGTACAATCAAAAGCACTTTTTAGGAACATTATTCAGGGATGAAGTCATTACCAACAATTTATCATACCTCTTCAATATTATGTAGGAAGTGATTCCTTCCAACTGATTGCACTGCCGTCCTACATTGTGGACATGCAGCACTCTGCCTTTTATCCCGCGAATTAGTTGAAGACCTTCTTAACCACTCTGAGAAGCAGCCATTGCTTAAAAGAAATATAGAACGGATCACCACCTAAAATTCAAAAAAAGCCCAGAATAGCCAGGAAAATAGCAAAAGTACCAGAAGTTGTGGAAGCATGGAGCAACAGTAACAACATCATGCCATAAATTCAAGCAGATGCTGCATTTTGCGCTCTCAATATCTAGTACAATCTGACATCATTTAACTACAAGTTAGTAAATTCAAATTAATGCGCCAAGATGAATATTATTGATCAATATTTATTTTCACAAAATTACCTTGATATTATTTTGGTCATGGTCCTTCGCAGCTGTTATATCAAATGTATACACTAAATGCCCTGGAAAAATGAATAACATTAACGTATTACAAAATAATTCATTTCATCTGTTAAGAATTAGAGAAGCATAAAAAGCAGAGCATTCATAAGCTGTTAAGATTTGCTGATGCACAAGTAACTCCAAGGACTTTGTTTGAGTTCAATGTGCCTACAGCCTTACAGGTTTGATAAATACTCTCAAAATATGATCATGATGAGAAAGTACTGGGTCCTGGACCGAGATAGTATTCAAGAAAATTTTCATGATGTCACTATGTCAGTATGTACTTAATAACTAAAGAATTCTTGCAATTTGCAAATATGTTCCTTTGACTTTGAGTTCTTTAGAGACATAAAAAGCATACAAAGAGATGTATAATTGTAGCAGATACATGTTTCACTTTGTAAACCCTGAGGCCAAAGAAACTTCCTTACACTGAATAGTATCTTTTTGCTACATAAACATGCAAAAAGGCTCAAAGAATGCACATTCAATGAAAAAGGCGCAAATATTTGCTCAGCTTCATAAAGGCACAAAAGTAGTATATTTGTATACAAGGATGTAGAATGTACAATGTCAATAATCCATGTACATATCGAAAATACACTAGTATCCCACCTTCTTTCTGGGGTCCTGGGACAATTTCGCTCCCTGGTTTAATGTCAACGGCTTCTTGTTGGATGACTCTTCCATCAACAATAATTGCATCCGAACTGTATCAATGGTACATGGCAATGTTAAAATAAGAATCCAATCTAATGAAATATAAATGACAAGCACGAAACATTAGCAAGTGTCTGACAAAACCAACAACAAAAGAAGTAAAGAAAGCAGTGCAGCTTACAGTGAAGTTATGATGTACACAGATAAAGAAATTATTTCTACAAATCTAGAAAGTAACTGAAGTTCAAACTGCTCTTGTACATTGCAGCACATTTTATCCAAAAAACTTAACAGTGCCGCTAATTGACAGTCAGGCCTAACCTCCATATGGTCAGTACCCTGTAACGTGCATTTTCATTCCTGATTTTAGTACATAACCAGACTCCCTCAAATGTACAGATAAATTGCTTGAATGATGGAGAAATATAGAAAGATACGATTCACTGAAGAACTTCACCGCAACAAAACCAGCATTGCGGGGGGAAAGAAAAAGAAGAAAAAATAACCAAATCTTACACAACACGGGACCAAAATAGGACAGTAAAACCACACAAAACCCGCGCCTTTGCTACAATGCGCACTGCACGGAATCGCAACACCACAAGGGAACAAGCACAGATACCTCAGGTTCCGGATCGTCGCCGACGACGCGTCGCCGCCGCGCCTAATCTCGCACCACGCGAGCTCCTCCCCGCCGGCGGGGGAGACCAGGGAGCAGACCACGGCGTCGTCCTCGGCGACCGCCACCTCCGGGTAGGCGGAATCGGCGGGCACTAGAAGGAACGGACGGGCCAAGAGACCAGAAAAAACAAGAATCAAGAACCCGTGCCGTCGAAGAAACGGAAAGGAACCCTAAAGGATGGACCGGGTTGAGGAGGGCGGCTACCTAGCTTGGACCAGACGCCACCGGCGGCGGCCGGGGATGACGCGGAGGGCTCGCAGGACTTGGAGTTGGAGCATTCGCCGGCGTCCATGACTAGGGTAGCCGCCGGGACAGGAAGGGGAGGAGGTGACGTTCGTCCGGTCACTACCCAGCGCGTGTGCGTGATGTGCAGGGGACTAAAACGGACGTGATACGGATCCAATAGTAGCTAAATCATATTTATATTTATAAATAAATATAAATATAAATCTGAATATTTTTAAATACAAATACAAACTAAATATTGTAACAAATATGAATTTAAATTAAATATATACTCAATTCGATCGAATCTGAATATTTTCGTAACTTATGTAGTATGAAGACGTTATGATATTTTATTCTCGTACAATCACGCTTAATCAATCTAATTCATTTACTTCATCTAAAGAAATACGAATTCATGTTTAATTAAAAAATTTGTCTAACTAATTAGTCGTATTGTAATAAAATATGCATATTGCTTCGTTAAATACGAATACGGATATGGATAGTCCAGATAAAATAACATTTCAAATGGTAAAAATATATACCATATTCACATCCATATTTTTTATGTGAACTCGAATACGAATGCGAATTGGATAGAAATTGTTGATCGGATAAAAAATCTATACCATATTTATATCCTATAAAATACAGTAACCAAATAATACAAATAATTCGTATCCACTCTTCACCTGTACTTCATGCTTGGCTTGGGACTGGACTTGGCCAAACGGCCCTGGCGCAGACCGAATAGAGCGCAATCCGATTAGATTCAGCACAACTGGTATGAATAAGTTATAGTGTCTACCCTTCGACTCAATCACGGTACAAAAGAGGGGTTGGACCGTGCCGAATGGGCCTAAGCACGCTTAGCCAAACGGACCACTGATGATATATTGATTGTATTGTCAATCGTGAGTAATTTTATTGTCGATTATAAATAATTTTATTGTCAGTCATTGAGTTACAAGTAATCTTACTGATATTCACTAGTAAATTTACTACAAATCAGCCGTCCACATTTAGAAGAATGTAATAACCCTAATATAAATACTTTTACTACTAACTATAAATAATAACTATGCGTGTTTACTGTTCACACCTTGTGGCCCGGTATAAGAAGTAACTTTGTGCCCTGCACCCCTTCCTGTTTACTGGCGTGAAGTAATTGCCGTTTATTGTCCAACCTGGCTCTAGCCTATCCAGCTCAAAATCGAACCAAGTTTGCTCAGGTCTACTCACAAGTCTTTCATTTTCTTCTATGTTTGAATTTTGAATAGCCCATTTTGCGGAAGATAGCAACATTTTGGATCAATTAATTGATCCATTTGTACGAACAAATGAGATTACCAGCGTTAAACTTTTTGCTGGAAGCGTAATACGCATGCATGATTACTACTTAAAAACATTAATAGTGTGCAAAGCAAAGCTAAAGTCCCTGATCAACTCGACTTCGGCTTCTGGCTTCTGGTTTATTTTGTACTATTCATAAGTTTCGTCTTTTTCTGAACTTTTAGCTTTTTGTTGAGCTTTTTTGTCGGTTCTTTTTTTCCCCATATTTATTTGTATTATACGTAATAAGCTAACATATTTTTTATATTTTAAATTTTTTTAAATTTAATTATGCTAAATAAGTCTCACATTCTGATGCTTTTCGATCCATTGTGGTTTTCAGCCATAAACCACAAGTTTTTCAGCCGAACCGATCACCACCAAGTTGATAGGAGACTTGGCAGATGGCAAGATGAGTCACGCTGTCGCAAAGATGGCACTTTCAACGCTATTTTGTTAGCATTTGACATGTTTGCGCGAAAATTTCTCTGGCCCTTTAATTTTTGGATAAAGAGATCCCAAAAGAAGTCGGAATTGTTGACCTCTTTACGATCGGCTAGTGGAAGCAAATCGTCTCTTTCCTTTTGAAAATTTTGTACTTTCCAAGCTTCCAACACCGGAGGACAAAAGCAGCCTATATATATCCTCTTTGACACGTCGGATTTTCTAGGTCATAGCAGACACCCTCCGCCGGCTATTGCCGGTAGTTCAACTCTAATGATTGTAAACATCTTTTTATGCCCTGTTTGGAATGCGGGAATTTTTCCTGATTCCTGCGGGAATTGAACTGTTCTTGCAAAATTCCTGCAAAATTCCTGTGAAATTCCTCTGTTCCAAACAGGCCCTTAGAAACCAACAGTTGTATGCGAAATTGAGGCGCTTGTCAAGCCATTTTGCTTTCAAACTTTTAAATCACGCAAAGTCTATCCCGCCATTTTGCTTTCAAAGTTGGAAAATAAAACCATTTAGAAATTTGGATATTATATGCTCTTGAGTTTAGAATTGAAGGGTTTTACATTCACTATTTATTCTATGTTTTCCCTCGAAAAAAATCTGTGTTTCCTTTTGTACGGACATGAACAAACAAAAAGACACAAGGCCTTAAGATTTGCATAATATCAATCTCTAGAGGCCTGCTTGGAAAGCAAATAGATCGCAAGGATTTTTTTTATTTTTGGAGAATATCACGCGAATTTTTTCAGGAAGTAAATCCTCCTATTCGTGGATTGAGATCCTCTGCCTTCAAAGTCAGTGACTTTGAAGGCAGAGGATACGCGTCCCCTATTCGTATGGGCCTCTGCACATTCTTACCATGTATCTATATTTGCACTTGCATTTCTACAACATCTCATCCTACGTGGAAATTTTCTTATCCTCTACATCTCACCCCTGCCTTACCTAGAAACAAATCTAATAAAGAGATACTCCACTATATATTTTTCCTTAAAAAGGATAATATACTATTTACATTTTGCATGTTGATCTGGAGCCATTATTCTAATTTCTAAGGAATGATAAAAGGCTTATTAAGGAATACAAAAAAGAAAAAAAATCTTTATACTACTTAAAAGAGAGAGTTGAGGATGGTGGTTCATCTCTCGCCTTCCCGCCTCTTGCGAGCCCACCCGTGCCGCCATGTGGGCCCCATCTCGAATCGAAACCATCCAAAACCTCGCCTTTCCCCGAACTCGAAGAAGCAGACGTTGTGCCCTGTTCTCTCTCTCAAATACCTCACCGCCTCCTCTCCCATCACCCAAGCGCTGTCGCCCTCTCTCACCACCTCCATCTTCGTAGTTGACCTTGTCGTCCTCCACATCTTAGGCAAGGGTGGGCACGATGGAGGGGTGGAGGTGGTCATGTGGCGGGTGCTGGAGACTCTCTTGCCGAGGGTGTTGCAGAAGATGCAAGTGCTGCCCAAGGATCGGGTGTCCAAGACATCGCAGCACCAGCGGACCTAGAGGAGGTCGATGGGGTGATATTCAGGTTCCCGACGAGGTACGATGCCATGGAAGCGTAGAGAAAGGTGTTCTTTGACTGCACGGGCTCCATCCGGGAGGAGTAGAGGCTCACCAGGAATCCATCCAGGTTCATCAGCGCACATAGCGGTGTCCAGGAGACCACCACCATCAAATCATCTCTGTTGTATGCAAGGGCTGGCAGTCACGTCAAACATGTTCATAACTTCGGGCATAACTTCATCTCCGGTAGTCCTCGTCGAAAACCATTCGCTTCAAAACGTGTTCCCGGACATCCTTTTTATTTCCCCTCACTCAATTTCACCTTACACTCATAGGACCTCACCGACATCTTCGTCTTCCCCAAGTTTGACCAAACCCACTGTTATCGGCGCCATTCATCACATGATGAGCACCAATATGATTCCTTCCTACTTGAGCATACTTGCACCACCCTCTTTTATCCCCACCTCCTAATTTGAGCCCCCTCCTTCCAAGTTGTCGCTGCCACGACAAACTCACCTCGCCACCCTCAGCTCACATCACCAAATTGCCTCAGTCTTGCCCTACCTCCATTCTCTATTCTAGTATGCTCCCCTCACTCCTAGATACTCTTGCTCACCTCCTATTTGCCCCTCTACGTCCTTTTGATGCTGCCACCATTCTTCTCCCCCACTTTCGACAGCTGCACAATGTTGAAGAGCCCATGACTGTGTGCTTATTTCCATGCTAACACATTCCCTATCTCGCAATCCCTCCCAGGAACCCATTTTTGCGGTAAGCGTTACCTCATTGTTGCCTCGCCCCCACTGGCGTGCCAAGCCAAGCCGCCCATGGCTACCTCCTCCATTCTGTATCTAAACAGGGGAGAAGTGTGTTCATTCCCTCCTCTTCCTACCTATCCATGATAGGATGGTCCCACTGAATTTGTGGAACCTATGAAAAATGAATTTGTAGCTCTCACTTTCTTTTTCCTCTGTTTCTTTTTTATATTTATCATTGGATTTTAAGGTTAGTATAGTGGAGGCGCAACAAGGACGTAGCAGAGCTTTGCCAAGAGCAGTGAGCGGAGCCGTTGGTGTAGTGTACGTGGAGCACATCAATAGAGACACAACGTGGGCTAGGGTGGAGCCTAGCAGGAGTGGACCACCGGAAGGCATGGTGTAAGTTGACCTAATTGATGAGGGTAGATGTTTTCTGAGGTGATATGATTTTTTTATCCTGTCTCTAAATACTTCTCATTAGTGCACCGTTTGAACCTTCGATTTTGGTGGTGTGTCGAAGGCCATGAGGGAGGGCCTTTGATGGGTCGACATCGGAGGTGGAGATAAGAGATCAGTGATGTAGGGGATGCGGTGGTTGAAGCCGAGTAGTATGCAGATCATATGGTGGCAGCGTTCTTGCACGTCACAAACAACTTGATTATGCATCGTGCCACAGTGAGGACCTTGTCGATGCCCGTGGTTGCTTGCTACGATGCACCCTAATTTTCAATATTTTAGATGGCGTAGATTTTGGCAAGTTGGTTGATGCAAAGAAAAAGATGTACTCATTAGTTTGGATTTCATAGAAGAGGATAAGAACACTGTTCAATCATTTGGTGAGCTGGTCTGGAACAGCTTCTTCATGGCATTGCTTGTAGAAGTTGTGGAGGTGGGTTTTCTTCATCGGAGCTGGTTGCTTCGCTGGAGTTCATGGCGTGGTGTAAATCAAGCTTGACAAAAAATGGCTCGATGTGCTGGCTAACACAACTTTTTTATTCTTTGCTAGTTTAATAAACAGAGTAAGTAGTAAATAGCAAGGGAAAAAATTCGGGTTCTTTTGGGCTGATGGCTTATGGTTTAAATATTTGAATTCTGACTATTTACGAGAGGCAATACAAAGAGAGAAATAGTCGTATGCAATTTTGACCGGTACAGTTAAACTCAATACACTTTTTATTATAATTTTTCTATTGATTTTATCTTAAAAAAATATATCGTTTAAAAACTAGTTGCATAAGGACAATACAAATATGAGTCAACTTTAAGCGGAAAAAAAACCTGGCAAACTGAGCGAAACAAACCGGCTATCGGCAGTGGAGAATTCGAACGCCGCTGGCAGAAGGGGGAAGGAAGACGCGACGAAAGCAGCACCCGCCATTTCGCGGCACCATTCTATAAATACCCCCTCCCTCCGGCGCCTAACATGCCGCCCCGATTGATCCCCCTCCCCTCCCCGCTCGCACTCTCCCCCAACTCCTCCTTCCCCGATCCGATCTGACACGATCCCGCACGGTGCGTTTCTTCCTCTCTCTCTTCTCTCTCTCCTCTCTCTCTCTCTCTCTCTCCCCCTCCCTCTGTTTCTGTGATTTTCTTTGGGGGAAAGCGGGGGATCCTCGTGTAGTGTTGGATCTGGCGCAAGGTGTCTGGTTTTGGCCAGATTCTCTGCGTGGAGGGGGGGGGGGGGGGGGGCGCCGTTTGGTGGTCGAGGTGTGGTTGACTGCCTGCCTGCCTGCTTTGTGTTGGATCTGGATTGGGGGGCGGATCGGCAATGGATCGATCTCTTAGGCTCGGTTCGGCTACGGATGAAATTGGGGCAAAGGAATTGCCATTGTCGATAATCCCTTTTTTTGTGTTGGTCTTTATTTTTTCTATGGCATATTAGCCATTTTTTTATGCAATGAAATTGCTTCCTGCTCCTTAATCTTTCGTACCATGATTTGTAAGAATCCATGGCCTGAACCCTGAACTGACATAGATTTCCCTTGTAGGAGCTTAGCTGAACAGTTGACCAAGAAGGGGTAGCATGAAGAGAGTGTCCTCGCTTGTCTCCATTGCCTCGGAGGCCGAGATCAATCTTGATCTCTCACGGTTACTGGTCGACAAGCCAAGGTTGACGTTGGAGCGGAAGAGGTCATTCGATGAGCAGTCATGGAGCGAGCTCTCCCACAACAGGCCAAACGACGGCTTTGATAGCGTAATGCACTCACCCGCATTCCCCTCTGGTTTTGACTCGCCGTTCTCATTGGGGACACCCTTTGGTGATCCACACCCCCTTGTGAATGAGGCATGGGAGGCACTCAGGAAATCCGTTGTGTACTTCCGCGGCCAACCAGTTGGTACGATTGCTGCCATAGATCATGCATCTGAGGAGGTGCTCAATTATGATCAGGTAAAAATCCATTGTTTTAATGCCCCCATTCCCCCGCCCCCCCAGAATTCTGATATTTAGACATGTTTGAAATCTGTAGCCCAAAGTGTGCCAGGTTGCCTAGTCCTTCATTTAGTCTCTTTATATTGCTTGATATTGATACACTACCTTTACTTTGATCAGTTGATGATGAAATCCTATAGTTTTTTTAAGCTTCATATTTTTGTGTTCTTTTGATGGTATCATAACTCATGCCAAAAGTATAATAACTTGCTTTCCAAAGCAAAATATAATAACTTGTACTTTACAATGTTCTCGTATAATACCTTTTCATTTTGTCACTGACTTGGCCTCGTAGGCTGTACTTAGTGTACTAACACTTGCAACAAGATGTTCACTTGCGTCATGTATTTTCTGAGATTAATTGAAGAAATGGCTTAGAAAAATTTGATTACCATGAGCAGAATGTACCTCAGAACTTTGTTCGCTTTCTAGTTGGGATTCTATTGCATTTTTTATTTTTTGATTGTTTTTCCTTAAATAACTAGTATCGGTTGTTGTGCTCTTGTTGATTTTATCCTTGCAATGGCAGGTTTTTGTGCGGGATTTCGTCCCAAGTGCATTGGCTTTTCTAATGAACAACGAGACTGATATAGTGAAGAACTTCCTCTTGAAAACTCTCCACCTGCAAAGCTCAGAGAAAATGGTAGACCGGTTCAAGCTTGGAGCAGGAGCAATGCCTGCGAGTTTCAAGGTGGACCGTTCTCCAAACAGAAACACTGAAACCTTAGTTGCAGATTTTGGTGAGAGTGCGATTGGCAGGGTGGCACCAGTGGACTCTGGATTTTGGTGGATTATTCTCCTCCGGGCATATACAAAGTATACCGGAGATGTCAGTTTATCAGAATCACCTGAGTGTCAGAAGTGCATGAGGCTGATACTGAATCTCTGCTTATCTGAGGGATTTGATACTTTCCCAACTCTGCTCTGTACAGATGGTTGCTCAATGATAGATCGTCGAATGGTATGAGCATTTCCCTTGATTTGATTTATGAGTTAGACATACATACATACATACATACATACATACATACATACATACATACATACATACATACATACATACATACATACATACATATATATATATATATATATATATATATATATATATATATATATATATATATATATATATATATATATATATATATATATATATCCTTAAACTTAGTATAATTTAGTTGAGGTGGCAGGTGGCAACAGAAACTCGAATTTTCTGCATTTTCTTCTTCAACCAAGGAACATTCCTTGTTTCCTCTTAAACAAACTTTGATAAAAGGGGCAGCATCTGACAGCTAACACACCCTGACCAGGTGGTACTGCATAGTTATTGCAGTATGAGGGTTTTCTGTTTTTTCAAGTTTTTATGGAACGTTAGTTGGACAGGACGAACCAAGAGGATGCATTCATTTAAAACATACGGTTTAATTTTGAAGACAATGTTATGTGTCAATCTACATATCAATATGATGGGGGCAAGAAATAGCAACTTTCTATAAGTTGAATAGATGATACTGGAAGAAGGCAATCTGTAGTATAACCCTACAAGTTTTCCTGTTGCTTGTTCTACTTCTGAAGACAGTTTTATTTGGAAATGAAGATCCCTATCATTACATATTGTTTTGCTACAAATTTAGTGTACTGTTATTTTCAGGGTATATATGGTTATCCTATCGAGATCCAAGCTCTATTCTACATGGCATTAAGATGTGCTCTCCAAATGCTTAAGCCAGATGGTGAAGGGAAGGAGTTCATAGAGAAGATAGGGCAACGGCTACACGCACTAACCTACCACATGAGGAATTACTTCTGGCTAGATTTCTCCAATCTGAATAACATATACAGATACAAAACAGAAGAGTACTCCCACACTGCTGTGAACAAATTCAACGTCATCCCGGATTCAATCCCTGATTGGGTGTTTGATTTCATGCCATGCCGGGGAGGCTACTTTCTTGGCAACGTCAGCCCCGCTATGATGGACTTCCGGTGGTTTGCCCTTGGAAATTGCATTGCAATCATATCATCTCTGGCTACTCCAGAGCAATCAGTGGCAATAATGGATCTGATCGAGGAGCGATGGGACGAGCTAGTGGGCGAGATGCCTCTGAAGATATGCTATCCTGCAATCGAGAATCATGAGTGGAGAATAATCACTGGCTGCGACCCCAAGAACACCCGATGGAGTTATCACAATGGAGGATCATGGCCAGGTAAAATTTTCCTTTGCACTGTGCTGACATGATATGAGTTAGCAATCTTTGCTGTGAATTATTCTCGAAAAAAGGCCGCTCATGTACCAGGTGGTCGTGTCTATACCACTTATGTTAGACAAACATCCCAAATCTCCACATCTGTTCCTTGATATAATCTTAAGTAAAACTGTTTTGCCTGAATGGATTACAAGTCTACATCGTAACACATTAACAAACGGTTAAACCAATGTTCATTCTGAAATTGACCACATAAGGCTATTCAGTTTCTTGTGATAATCACTTTGGTCTAATCTTTGATAACCATGCCTTGTGCGATAAGGTCTTTGTACTAGTAATATTACAGCTAGAAAAGGGAATCGTAGTTTTGGTAGAACACAATTGTTTATTATTTTGAAATTCTGAATAACCCTTCATCTGCTTTCCTCTAGTTGCTCGGGGAAAGTGTTGTCACTGCTTCCCGACCTCTTTATCTTTAGAAGTTGAGATGTGGCTCTGTATGCAGAAAGTTGTTTCAATCGTTGTTTTGCAGCTAAGTTCAGATAAAACAAATTCAGAGCCCAATCTTCGTAAGCTTCAAAGCGTATAAAATTTGACATTCTTACGTATTTCATCTGCAGTTCTTCTATGGCTGTTGACAGCAGCCTGCATCAAGACCGGGCGGCCACAGATGGCGAAGCGCGCCATCGAGCTCGCCGAGTCTAGGCTGCTCAAGGACTGCTGGCCCGAGTACTACGACGGCAAGCTGGGAAGGTTCATTGGCAAGCAAGCCAGGAAGTTCCAAACATGGTCCATTGCCGGCTACCTCGTTGCCCGGATGATGCTGGAGGACCCGTCGACGCTCATGATGATCTCCATGGAGGAGGACCGGCCTGTGAAGCCGACGATGCGTCGATCGGCGTCATGGAATGGCGCCTGACGGAATGTCCGGATAGATGTTTCTGAAGAAAACCTTACTGTCAAGGGTTATAGGGATGATTTGTTTAAACTTTAAAAGCCGAAGTTGGCTGCAATTGTACCGTCAGCTAGGACAGAAGTGTATACGATAAAATCCTAGATTTTACAGAGCATTTTTGTCCCTCTTTTGGTTTTCGCTTCAATCCAACAGCGAGGCTTCTGTCTAGGTGAAACCTTGATTTTGCAATAATCAAACACTGTTCGTGACATGCATCTTATCAGTGTGTGTCTCTCTTATGGGTAATGCTTCGTAGCTAGTGACAGATGGGGAATTTTTTTTTCTATTGAACACTCGGATGATCTTTTTAGGGAGGGAGAAGATAGCATGTAGGAGTGAGGAACTGAGGATACGTGCGCAAATAATATAGTGTTCTTAAAAAAATAGTAGCTCAGTGGTTATGTATTTACAGTGCTCGTTGCTGGCATGTGACAAGTGGTAAAGCCGAATACAACCCTACACGAAAAATGCAATTTTTAAAAGAAAAATACAAGTAGTCGTCGCAATGCTGATAGAGTAAGATCAAATCCATCGACCTCCGCTTTAGTTCCAACGATGTGTTTTAGTATAACAAACACGTGCGCGCGCGTATGTGGTGTGTGTATGTACTCCTTTATAGTCTAAAAAAAAAAATCAAATTCATCGTAATTACACAATGCAAATAAAATAGCAGAGTACACAGATCCAACTATTGTGCTAGATTGAGGCCTTATTCTTTTCAACTTCTAAAAATTATTTTTCAGTTTTTTATAGTAACTAACTTTTAAACGGAGTATCTTTTCAAGATAGGATCTACTAGTTAATTGTAGTACATATTTTACCGACTTCATTTATATCGGCAAAAACCGTACGTGAATTTTTATCACCCTGTAATCTCTCGTACAAACAGCCTAAAAACTATAAGCCACAGCTCGCAACTAAAAAGAACAGTCCCTAATTTCTCGCAGGAATCCGTCTACAACAGTAAACAGACCTGGAGAAGGAGAAGACATGGAGAGCACCCCGAGCGCTCGAAGTGCCTGACCTGTATATAAATCACGCCTCCATTGCGATCTGACACCAACCCGCGGCAGCCATGGCAACCCGACCCCATCCTCGCCGGGTGCTGCTCGATCGGCTCGGCCACCGGGAGGACAACTTCACCGCCGAAGCCGCGACCGCGGCGTCCACTCGCGCCTCCGACGGCGAGCAATTCAGCAACCTTTCCCGGAAAGTGTGCGTCACCGACGGCGGCGCGGTGGTGAAGTTCGTCTCGACATCCTCCCTCTCTGCTAGCGTCGACATGCCGCGAACAAAGGATGCCTGGAATCCATTGCAATCATCTCACAAGCCAGAGCTGATCAGCCTCAGGAAGTTGCAAAGGTAGCTTCTTCTGAAGAGATCTTGGCGGCGCTTCTAGGGGCAAGGGCAGAGCCAGAAATTGGATATAGGGGGAACATAGATAAGTAGAGTTTGATCGATAGTTTTGTACTAAAAATAAATAGTAAGTAACTAAAAAAACAACTTTTAGAAGATAAATGATAGAAAAAGTACGAGAGAAATTTATATGAAACAGGAGCAAGAAGAGCAACGTGCGTGATGTACCTGTGATCTATTACCTTATCTCTAAAGCGAGATAAAAGCGAGAAAAGTGAGAATACCGCTTTGCAAAATTAGATATTTATATTAACTTCTATCTTTTACAAACAAAAATTAGAAACAGAATTTAATATGAACAGGCTTGTATACACGACAGAGGAGATTAGGTAACAATAGCACGATGAACTGGGATGCAAACTTTGTAACTTCTATCGGCAAAAGGATCAGGACCAACTCCATTGTACGTATGAGTTGTAAAATATTTTTTTAGCAACAAACATACAGTAGTAGTTAACATTAACCCTCGAATGGTACTACCTGGCGTTTGACCGGGGTGCAAGATTTGGCGATGCCGACGGTACTCGTGAAGGATCAGGAAGCTCAGAACCTCATTGCTCACATGCAGCTGTTCTGCTAAAATTTGGGGTACCAAATGATCAAGCATTCAAGTGTACCGTGTACTGGCCTTTGTCTGAGACTGGCGCATGCAGACATGCGCGGGAAGGCACGAGAAAGGGCGGAACTGGGGAAGGAAGGGTAGAACAAATTAAAGACGACAGTAGAACAACTTGATGCGTGCGATACATTGCACTGCAGCCGCAACCAATTGACCTGTCGTCTGGTAGGCAGACTGGTGCACTGCATCGCCCGGCCCTTGGGTGAGTCGTATCGTCCTCGTCCCCCATGAATTTTGGATCGTCACGCTTGCTTCTGACCTGGCTTTTCTTTTCCCTCGCTTGCCTGCCTTGACCCCTCGGCTCGTGCACCACATCAGAAAGGTTGGGGGGGGTGCCAGGCCCCCCTCAGCCCCCCCCCTCTCCGCCACTGTCTAGGGGTACCCGACTTGGCTCGTGATGATACGCTGAGGGCGTACAGTGTTCTTACCCACAACGATCGCCGGTTCAGATCTCTCTTGGGGCTTCCAATGGATATGAGGAAGGATTCGCTGTTGATGGAGATTAAGAACTGTGAAGCCTGTTCCAATTGCCCAGCATCCATGGCAGACTTGCATCATGCAGCATGAAAGCTAGACTTGTTACTTGGGACGACGTTGAACTTCTACTGTCTTTCTGGATTACGCTGAAGTTGGACACTGAACTACTACTATCGTAACAACTGAGGTCAATTGCTTTTGTTTGATTCCACATGCAATTCCAATTCTGATAACCAAATGGGCCCTAAGCCATTATTTCGATGTGGGGGCATGAATTGGACTGAGATTTGGGGGCCCACCCGTTCTAGATCTGGCCCGATGCTGTCCCGACCAGCCTTCTCCCGAACTTCTACCTCTCCCTCTTGGCCCACAACGCCGTTGCCTCCAGCTTGCCCTAGCCTTCTCCGGTGCCGCCGCTCCCGGATCCGGCCTCCTCCATGCCGGATCCGACGGTGCCTCACCCGGATTTGGCCTCCTCCTCGCTGGATCCGACCTGCCCCCTCTGCTTCATCTTCGACCATAGTTGAACAACCGCGGCCGGCCGACAATGGGCGGACGACCGTGGCGGGTCGACCACGCCGCCCTCTACTCCGCCTCTCTGCTTCTTTCTCTCATTCTTGGGTTGACCACGACCGGCCAACCATGGGCACCAGCTACCTCGACATGGCTCCCTCCTCCACGTCTACGACCATGGTTATCTCACTCTTGGCTACCTTGACAACAAAGGGCTATCATTAATTTAAGCAAACTTGTCAATTCCCTCTACAGTCATCGCGTCTGTGATGTCACAGCAGTCCCCTGATGCTCTTGCTGCACCTGCGAAAGGATGTCAGTCTGATGGTTCCCCACCTTCAACTTCCTCTCAAGTCTGACCGTCTATGACACTCCTGCTATCCGCCACACTACCGGTACGACCACGGGGGGATGTTAGAGTATATTGGCATATCTCTATATTTTGTAGTTTAAGATTTGTAGCAATTCCATGATACCTGTCTTATCTCTAGGATAAATTTCTTGCATTTCAAGTCTTATACTCTATATAAACTGCTCTTGAGACTCAATACAGATATTCATTGTAGTATATTCATCTTCTTACTATGAGAAAGGATTGGCTGTTGATCGAGGTCAACTGTAAAGCTTGTTCCATTTGCTCTTCATGCATCGACAAGGAAACACTCGTCCGATCGAGCACTGTAGCATGATACACGGTTGCTTTTGGACATGGAACTTGCTTTTCGTGTGCGGTTGGATATTGTGCTCTGCTACTTTTGGTAGTAAACATGTAGTGTTGCTTAGTTACTTCATATTTTGATCATGGACACAGGTATCAAAGCCGACCCCAAGTCGATCATGGACACAGCCAAAGGTATCAAAGCCGACCGCAAGTCGATCATGGACAGTGATTAAAGAATGAGATGATGATGGGAGCGTTTCTGAAAGGAGACATGAAAGAGAGAAGATTTTGTTTTAGGCGTGGGGTGGGGGCGGCATGCATCAATGTACATATTTTCATTAAAAAGAGAAGAAAAACTACGAGCAGAGTTTATATCCCTGAACTACACATTTATGTTCATCTTTTTTATGTTTGCAATACGTTAATATTACGATGACTATCTTGGAGCGCTAAGGCCCGTCTCAGTGAGAGTTTTATCTGCATTTAATAGGCTGCCACATAGACATTTTTGATGATATGACAACATTTTTAAGAAGAGGGAGAAGAAGTGAGTTTCATCTAGATGAACTCTCTTGGCACGATTACCAACTCTATATGAGTCATGAAATTAAATGTCTATGAAACAATAGAATGAAAGTATGCATTGAGGATGGATGTTTCATCCATGTTTCATTTCATTTTACATGATGTGGTAGTCTTGGAAACAACGTCATGAAACTCTCCACTGAGAATGGCCGGAGGTTTCATGTCCCAGTTTCCAAGACTGCCATGTCACCTTTTCAGGTTTGGAGTGATGAATGAAACATGCTCTCTCAATGCACAGTTTCATTTGTATAGTTTCATATGCTATCTGCAGCATTTAATTCTGGCATATATTGTGATCAAATGTGCCATGTGAACTAGGGGAGATGGAGGGAGATGAGGGGAGATGGCGCACCGGATCCAGCGACGAGGAGGAGATGAAACAAAACGTTCTCAGTGCACGTTTCACGCCGTTTCCAAGGTGGTGAAAACAGTGCCCATCCGTTTCTTCACCATGAAACGGTATTTCTCTCTTTCTTCTTTAATACAGTGCCATGTCATCAGTTTTACTTATATATCATCTCATTTAATGCCTATAAAATCCTGATGAAATCCCCATTGAGACTGGCCTAATATACATCACGGTTCTCACTTTTTCAAAGCGTATCATGCAACCATGCAGTACGCACGGAATCCGACCCGACGGCTTGTCTATGGCCTTAAATAATAATTAAATAAAGTACGATATACATATGTATTGTGTTAGAGTTGGAGTCGGAAAAAAAGGCTATAATTGCATCTCCTCAGTATATCATGTACAAGCTAGTGTAATAGCATGGTATAATGTAAACCAAATTATTATTATATTATATTATTTGAAACCATTATTATTATTATTATTTTAAAAAGAAAGAAGCCTCAACACATGAACTGAAACCCTAAACCGAATATACCTGTAGACTACGTACAAGATTATATACGATGTCGGCCATTGGCCTCATAATCTATGTACTGATCCTCCTAAATTCTGTTGGAAATAATCTTGTTGTTGATTGTATGGTTGTAGTTGTACACGGTAGTCATTGCTACTGTTGAGTGTGGTCGTAGTCCTGTACTTGGTGTGTTCGAGTACAGTGGTCGTAACTAGTAGTCGTAATCATAGTCATGTACTCGGTGTGTTCAAGTACAGTGGTCGTATCAACATTGTACTCGTGTGTCGAGTACTGTACAGTGGTCGGCAATCGGAGCTGCCGTGGTCGATAGTCGGCAGTCGAAGTTGCCGTGGTCGATAGTCGGTAGTTGTAGTTGTCATGGTCGATAGTCGGTAGTCGGAACTATCGTGGTCGATAGTCGGTAGTCAGAGCTGCCATGGTCGATGGTCGATAGTAGTAGATAGTATAGTCGATAGTCGGTGGTCGGTTATGACCATGTTGTACGTGGTCGTAACGACCAGGTTGTTGTGTGTGGTCGGAAGCGACTAGTGTGTGGTCGTAACGACCAATGTGGTAGTCGTAAGCACCACGGGGTCTAGGCGCCTATGCCTGCAGTGGTCGTACTTGCAGTGCCACGGTCGAAGCTAAGCTCAGATCGGAGAAGCGGTCAAGGAAAAATTGAGGTTGAATCTAGTGGTTGTGGTCGTGCGGGCATCACAACGGGTTGTCGTAGATGACGCAGGCCATACCATGGTCGGTGAACTGCCTGGTATGGACAGGCGACTGGTCGCTATAGCAGTCGTGAGGGTGGCTGAGTGAAGCGGCATGGGTAGACGGCTGTTCGCTGTAGCAAATGTAAGCGGCGGACCTAGGGAGCGGCAGAGGCAGGAGTCATAGTCGTAGTGGCCTGTGTGGCTCAGCAGTATATATACCCCTATAATATATTGTAAAGAAGAGTGTGAGTTTTGGAGAAGAAGAACAGTGAATATAGAGGAAGTCGTAGGCGTGTGTTGCCAGACAAAAAAACAATTCCATTGTGTCTCGCTCGTTCTTTCTCTGCTCCCCCCTACGCTTCTCCTCACGTAGGGCCTAGGCCAACAAATTCAAGGCCGACAGCTTCCTCGCGTTTTGGAATCAATTTGTGCGCGGCCACATCATATGGAATCCCAACCCTCTAACCTATCAGCGTTCGCCGCTGACTACCCTCACAGGATGATGTTCCACAATTACAGCTGCTGTGAGGACAAGTACCCCTGCTTCACCACCGACACCAAGACAGTGGCAGCCTGACGCACCTCTACCAGAGAGCCCATCCGTGTCTCCTTCCATTTCACCGCGGCCCCGGTGCTATCAGGCGCAGTCCTTCGGCTTCACCTCGACTCGTCGGATGGGGCCAGGATCTCTACCCACGTTGTTGCAGCCCACAAAGACTCCGTCCTCATCCATCCAAAGGGAGTGTGGCTTCTTCACGACAGATTACTTCATCTACAATGTGGCATTGCCGCCACTGGCACCTCGCACTCGTGGCCGCCGTCCCTGTCACTTCTGCCCCTGCCACTCGCAAAGGAGGAGGAGAGTAATCTGTCACCCCCAAGGCCATAGTTAGCGCTTTATGGATACAGATGCCACCGCCCTCCTGTGTTGTGGTGAAAAGGAGCTACTGGTGGCAACACTGGATCTCCATATTAAAGATGAAGAGCCAGTGGAAGCCGAGCTTTGTGTGCTCCGCTCCGGCGAGTGGGAGCTCAAGCGGCTGCCGGTCCACCACGACTAGGGCAAATGCGATGAGTTGTCCTAGTGGGAGACCGACGCAGTTACCCCCGTTGGCGACCAGTTCCTATACTGGGTCGACTTAGCTCGCGGTATCATCTTCTCCGACGTGTTTGTTGTTTGTAATCCTGACTTAGTCGTGTATGGTAGATGAGTCTTCAGTTAGTGCTTTTGAAATGGTCAGTTTAGCGTGTGTTTGTTTTTAGTTAGTGTGCAGTGTGTGCAGGCGTTGTGTGAATTGTGGCTGGAAAAATCAGATCACAGTGCATGTTGTTAGCACTAGGCAAACCAGTTAATGTTTATGTTGTTGTGTTTGAGTATCGAGTGAGGAGATAACAGAAAATAGCCCCCAAACACTCTGTCTCTATATTGTTTTATAGTATTCTCTGAATACTACTATTTATTGTCTGAAAAACTCACTTCCAGATCAATTGCTAGGGCTTGTAGATCGTACGCTCTCTTCCAACACTTGGTATCAGAGCCTTGCATGCCCAAGTATCCTCAGTTCTAACCGATGGTCATCACCATGCAACAGGCGGCAAGGGAGAGCGGCGGTGTGCCATTTCACTGCCCAATGCTGATGACGACAAACTACACATCATGGGTTATTAGGATGGAGGCTTTGATGGACGCCCAGGAAATTTGGGAGGTTGTTGAACCACCGGCCAAAGTGCCTGTGGAAGCAAGGACGGATAAGTCGGCCAGAGCGTTTATTTTTTAGGCTGTGCCTGAAGATGCACTCCTACAGGCTGCAAAGAAGAAATCTGCAAAGGAAATCTAGGACGTCTTGAAGACTAGATACTTAGGTGCCGATCGGGTGCATAAAGCATGACTACAAACTTTGAAGAGTGACTTCTAGGCCTTGCACATGAAGGAAGGTGAAACGGTTGATGAGTTCGCCGGAAAACTCAGTGCCATGGTAAGTAAGTATAGCTCCCTGGGTGCTACTTTGGAGGAACCAGCGCTTGCCAAGAAACTTCTTGATTCGGTCCCCGACAAGTTCTTTCAGTTGGTAGTTTCAATCAAACAGTACTCAGACTTGGAGACGATGCCCTTCGAGGAGATAATTTGGTGTTGGAAAGCCTACAAAGAACGTCTTCGTCCCAAAGGCAACGTTGAAGGGCAATTGCTCCTAACCCATGTCGAGTGGGAGGCACGGCAGAGGGCCAAAGGTAGAGATTCATCATCAAACAAAAGAGGGCATGGGGCTGGTAGGCCGAAATGGCGAGGCCATGGCAGAGGTCGAGGCCGAGGGCGTGGCTGGGGTAGAGGTGACCGAAGAAACTCCACCACACCATGTCAGGAAGGCATAGGAAGTACTGCTGGTGGAAGGAACAAAAGCCACATCAAGTGCTTTAATTGCGACAACTTCGGGTATTATGCCACTGAATGTCGTAGTGGCAAGCGCAAGGAGTAAGAAGTCAATCTCACCCGTACCCCAAGAGAGATGAACCTGCCTTGGGTACAAAGCTCGTTGACAGGAGCAAACTAATGGTCTATTTGGGGGCAAAGCCCGAAAGCAAGGCACACTGGCTCTTTGACCCTCATGTGGGGAAGGTGTGCGTGAGCCGAGATGTGGTTTTTGATGAGCAAAAGAAATGGGGCTGGGATGGACTTCACAATGGTGGTGAAAATAGCAATTCGGAATGGACAATGTTCATTGTACTAGAACCTACAATCGGAACTGGCCACTCCAGACTCGTCAATGGGGGGATTGGTGGTAGCCACTCGGTAGTGGAAGGTGAATCTGGAGGAACAAACTTGGCAGAGAATCCGACGATATAAGATGCAAAAGCCAGATCACCCCAGACCTCACCGGTAGTTTCATTTTCCTCACCACTACCCAACACATAGCTGGTAGCAGGAAGCAGCCTGGGAAGTGATGACATGCTTGAATCTTCCACCTATGATGCTACACCAGTCAGGGGATTTATATCTTTCACTGAGTTTCATGTAGATACTCATGATGCTCCAGAGCAGCTGCTGCTGACTGCTAAAGAACCTACCAATTTTAGAGAAGCAGCACATAACAAGAACAGGAAAGAAGCAATGCTAAAGGAGATTGAATCAATTGAAATGACCCAAACTTGGGAGCTCACTGAACTGCCATCTGGACACAAGCCCATTGGTCTCAAGTGGGTCTTCAAGTTGAAGAAGGATGCCGCTAGCGAGGTGATAAAGCACAAGGAAAGATTGGTTGCCAAAAGATATGTGCAAGAAAAGGGTGTTGACTATGATGAAGTGTTTGCCCCTGTTGCAAGACTAGAAACAGTTAGGATGATGCTGGTGTTATCTGCCCGAGAAGGGTGGCAAGTTCATCATCTCGACGCTAAGGCAACATTTCTCAATGGGGAATTGCAAGAGGATGTTTATGTGTCACAACCAAAGGGGTTCATTGTAGTTGGGAAGGAACATTTGGTGTACAAGTTATCAAAGGCCTTGTATGGACTACAATAGGCTCTGAGGGCATGGAATACACGACTTGACAAAACACTGAAGGAGCTAGGTTTCCAGAGGTGTCCCCAAGAGTAGGCAGTGTACAAGCGTCATAATGGTAATAAATTGCTTATTGTTGGTGTATATGTCGATGACTTACTTGTGGCAGGAACTAGTGAAGAGGTTATTCAAATGTTCAAGGAATAAATAGAGAAAGAGTTTGAAATGAGTGACCTTGGCACTCTTTCATACTACCTTGGAATACAAGTGCTGTAGGACAACAAAGGAAGCACGATGAAGCAGGAAGGATATGCAAAGAATTTACTAGAGCAAGCGAGCATGTGGGAGTGCAATCCATTGAAGTATCCAATGGAACCAAAATTATAGTTAACAAGAGACGGAGAGGGGACATCAGTGGGTGTAATTGAGTATCGACATCGAAAAGTACTTTTATAATTTTATTAGGTTTTATAAATAAATTATAACATAAATTAGCAATCAAAGTTATGTTTTGAGAACTATATTAATTTTTAAAATAATGTATATTTGCGACGAAAGTGTAGCAAGGGAATAAGAGTAACTTCACAAAAATGAACCGATTTTTGTCAGTAACTAAGATCAAGATCCAATGGCCTCTGCCCCTCATCAGAATACATAATCTTACCATCCATGCCTCCCGCCCCCGACTCCATTGATAACCTAGCCACCGCCGCCACTAAGGTTGTAAAAAAAAAATCAAAGCTCACGAGCTACTCGAGTTCAGCTCGTTCTAGTCTCGATTCGAGCTCGGCTCAAACTTTAAACGAGCTGAACTCGAGCTCACGAGTTTCACCAAGTCGAGCTCGAATAGTTCTCGAGTCTCGATTCAAACTTAAATAGTGATACATATTAACTCTTACCGAGCTTACTCGAGATCGAGCTTTTCTTATTGTTTAAAATTAGTGTATGTTTGAATTAGTTTAGCTGTTATCGAGCTTACTAAAGTTGAGCACGAACTCAAAACTTTCTTATTATTGAAAAATAAGGCATAATAAATTATTTTAATTATTGTCGAGCTTCAATGAGCCGAGTTCGAGCCTACTTGAATTTAGGTCGAGCCGAGCTCAAGCCCAGATTTAGACTCGGACTGTAACTCAAACCAATCTTGAGTTTCTATCGAGCTCGAACCTGAAAGGCTAAACTCGTCTGAACTCAGTTGGATTACAGCCCTAGCCGCCACCAATAAAATCTGATAAATCGACTGCCTGCGCCGATCCGAATTCCCAAATCGACCGCCGGCGCCGGCGCCGCAACAACCTCCCGCCGCGCGCACCCTGTGTCAGGTACATGGGATCCAAGTCGAAGCGACGCCTCCGAGCGGCGAAGCGGTCGAGGGAGGCTCCTCAATCGGATCCGTCGTCAGAGCGGCAGTGTTCGTACCCTGGATGGGTGATGCTAGATCGCTTCGGCCACCGCAAGGATTCTTCTTTCCCCGCCGTCGACGGCACGACCACGGCGTACGCCAGCACCTCCTCCGGCCATCAGATCCGCGTCTCCTTCAGGCTGGCGCCTCCGCCCGAGACGTCCCGCCTCTTGCTCGACTGGTCGCACGGGCCAAAGAAGAACCAGCCGTCGTACTGCGGGATCACGGAGGTCATGGCGGCCCACCGCAACCGCGTCCTCTTCGAGCTGACCGGCCCCTTGAAGAAGAATCATGACATACCGTTCGACTACTTCGTCTACACGGCGGACGCCGCCTCCAACCTCAGCCGGCCGTCGCTGTCGCTGCTTCCCCCTTGCTACGTCACCACGGACGACGAAGGCCCCCATCTTGAGACAAAGATGAGGAGCGAGGCCACCGGCCTCCTGTGCCTCGGCGAGGACGACGAGTTCGTGGTGGCACAGCTCGAACCGACGGGCCAGAACATGGACACAGCCAAGATCTACATGTTCCGTTCACACGGGTCCGGCGACGGCGAGTGGGAGGTCAAGAAGCTGCCGATCCGCCATGATCCGCGCAAAGACCGCCGGGACTTGTTCTGGTGGGTAAGCGACGTGGTCATCCCTTTCGCCGACCGGTTCTTGTGCTGGGTCGACTACTACAGGGGCATCTTCTTCTTGGACATAGCCGGCGACGACCTCTTTTATGTACCGCTGCCCGTGACGCCCCCTGCAGGGAACCCTGACCATCCCGAGTATGGCCGGGGAAGCCCCCAGGAATGCCGGAGCTTGTGCGTCACTGACGGCGGCAGAGCGATGAAGTTCGTCAACGTCGACAACCACCGCTGCTGCTGTGCTTCTGCCTGCATTACGTGCACAGGCATTCGTCTTGCTTTCACCATCACCACCTGGACCTTGGGCTCTGATCTCATGACGTGGGGGAAGGATGGCACCCTGGGATCCGACGAACTCGAAGGTCTCGCATTAAAGCCGTTGCCACGGGTCCAGCTTGAGTTCCCCATCGTGAGCATGGACGACCCCCATGTCATCTGCTTCGTGCTGACTGAGGGCGATAACACCACACGGCTGGTTGCGATCGACATGAGGAACAAGGCCCTGATATCCTTTGATCGCTATGTCAACGATGACAAAGAGGACATCTCCCTCGAGGACGGCAGTCCGGCCTTCCATGGCCTAACCATCCCCAGCGACTTCTCCAAGTACCTTGATAAGCAAACATGCAAAAGGTAATTAACTAATTATGTCATATATAAACCAAATCGTTACGTCTCATGCAAACCATTGTTTTTTCACTGTCACGAGGCACTCTTGTTTATTTGCTTCTTGTTTTTGCTCATGTTTAATTTGAAACAAGGGGGCAACTTGACTAGTGCAAACCCATAGCTAGGTTTAATCATGGAAACCATTCTTGGCTTGGGCATGAAATCAACATGACATTCTGAAAATACTTAGAGGTAGTCTATTGAGTTTTTTTTATCACCATTTAAAACTTCAAGTTCAAATTCAAAAGGTGTTAGGAGAAAAAGAGAAGTTAGCTGTGAATGGTTCTATTCCTTTTTCCTTCTAATTTATAGTTTGTCGGGAATTTATAGTTTATTTTTTGCTTTTCCTTAACACATTTGAGTTGAACCTGAAATTTTATATGGAAGTGGACCAAAGTGAGAAATATGTTCGCAGTTACCTTTGGTATTTTTCATTTTGCTTTTACACATCACTCGAACCCAATTGCATGATTAGTTTGCACTGTATATGCCCTCTAGGAATGTAACTCAATATGATACACTAATGGCTATCTTGTAACTAGTGGTATGATTGTTTTTTTCCGTCTATAGATCTTCTTTTATAGACTTCTACATTGCCAGATTGCCTCTTCATAATATTTCACTCTCACTCCATGCAACAACTAGTGTAGGCAAGTTGCTGTGTTGCTTGAGGTTCCTTATCCTATATAATTTTCTACATGTTGAAAATGAGTGCCTTGTGGTTTTCCATGTTCTACCCACCTTGGACATCTTGATATTGATTAGCCTATAATATAATCATGTTTAAATGCAAATAAGATAAATGTTTGATAGTACCGCATAAATACGCTATAGCCCTTTTGCTATTTGCTAGTGATTTTACTGCTATAGGTGCTAACTCTGTCTGTTCCATATTTAGTCATTCACTACTCACTAGCGAGAGCTATTTCATTACAGGTAGTATGCTGATAGATTAAGAGACTCTTGGTTGGTGGTTCCCTTTAAACAAAGGACAGAAAATCCTGTTTGCTTGTTTTAGTGACAGTAGCTTGGGGGTATTACCCTTGAAATCCATGAGTTGTTTGAATCCATATCTGTGGTGGACCGGCGACCGGCCTCGCATGTGTACCCCGTACTACTTTCATGATCAGTGGCTAGTACACACATCTACAACATTGAGATCACATCCATACTCATCGCAATAACATAACTTATAACAAAAGATGGTATATAAGTGAGGCAAATGGAATATTTATACATAGGTCAACTGGCCAAAAGATCATCAGAGTTTAAACACAAAAGCAATGGAATTTTTACAGTAAAAGTATCCTCGTGGTTTGCCACCATAACCTGAAGGCAACCGACTGGGAGCAAATACTAGAAAAATTCTCCGTCAAATCCCCCAGTGCCTGGGGCGAAAAATGCATCGTCGAGCATATATTCTCCATCCTCTGATCAACAACAATTTAAGTAAGGTTGAGTATATTGTGTACTCAGCAAGACTTGTAGTGTATCGCAAAAATTTTACGTATATGCAAGGTTATCAAAGAATAAGACTCTATGCTAAGTTATTTTTAGCATGAAGCAAATTTTATTTGCAATATCAATAAGCAATAATTTGCAACGGAGTTGTAAAGAGCATTTAACATACAATGAAATAACATTCATATATCTTATCGGTAATTGAGCAAAAACATTCACAACCATCCTTGGCTATGAACAAGTCTCACTCGCGACCTTCCTTGGCCATGAGCAGCGTACAAACTCCCACCCATGGGTCATGACACACGATTAGACGTACATGCCACCCCATATTCAGCAAAACAGTTTTGAAAATGAACACTATACTCTTTGGTGCTACTCCTAAGCTTGCTTATGACCACGAGACTGGCTATTTAAATAGTTTATAACACTCTGCAGAGGTTGTACAACTTTACCCATACGAGATAATCAATTTATACTATCGGCAACTTCATGCTTCCTTGTGCATGTGACGAGAGTTGATTATCTTATAGCCTTTAGGTTATTTAGTCCTAACCTTGCACCAGCCCGATGAATGGACACCCCCTCACTTGTGCATGTCCTTGCCCCAAGTGAGCTGACTGACTGACCCTCACTTAAGCGTCCCTGCCTAAGTAGGCATTCATCGTTGTATAAAAGTTTTGGCCCTGCATCACCTCAATGAACCCCTCTAGAGCGTACTGCAATGGGCCCTCTCCACAAGACTGGGATATACGTTGGTTATGAGACTGCATCCATAATCAGGTATTTAGAATCCATGACAGGAGATTTGCATACCGCCCGCTTCGCTGATTGCATTTTTGATGAGGATAATTTCCCAACATTTGGGGGGGAGAAAATCAACCCCTTGATGAAAAATATCGGGAAATTACATGGCATGCCACGTGAATCCATGCACATGACCCGTGCACTAGTGAAGCAAATAAAGAGGTCCAGAAGATCATTAACTTGCAAGCAATAGCAAATTAGCTGCCTGATCACTTTAGTGATTTGAAGAGCGTAACTAAGTTGCATGTGCCTGCACGCAATGCACTGGAGAGGGTTGAAATACCAAAGAAAGCAAAAGGTATCCCTAATCCCGTCCAGATGCCTCAGAATAAAAGGACGAGAACTCCGGCTCCTCAAAGGCTTGTGTGTCTTCCTGAATGACCAAAGTCTGCTGGTCAAGTAATTAGCTGCACATTAGTCGTCGTTTATTTAGGAAAGGATTTGACTTTGGTTAGTTGAGATAGCCCCAGTCCCATGACCGTACAGAACTTTTCAGTCGGCCTTAACTGTTGCTGTGCGCCTCATGAGCCACCATAAAACCCTTGTCATCTCTTTGTAAAAAGACAAACCACCTATCGAAATAATAGATCAAACAATTTGCTTGTATTCTTCATGATGGCCAAATCATCTATGGGAGATTTGGGAGAGTTTTGCTAATCAAGATTATTTAACCTTTCTGTTAGGAATTGAGAGCGTGATAGGACTTTGCTTGATATATAGTTGTGAAGTCTGGCACATGTGTTCTTGTGAATTAGAGAGTGTTTGTTCTTGCATTGGCAACGGAGGATCACTACGATTTGAGAGGCTGCACATTAGTATCTTGATCCTATGTCGAGAAGATTAGGCTACCCTGTATCAGCTGCGCACAGTAATAGGGAGGTCAGATGGCTTGTTGTAGTAGTCATGGGGCTAGTACTTGATACCTTGGTGTTTGTGGGAGGGGCAAATGGACAGCGGGTGGCAGCCACAAGCGTGGTCTCTGTGAATTGCCACTTGCTGATTTTTGCGTGGCCCACTTGCGTTTGCCTGGCTCCTTGAGTACGCAACGCTTATCTTCCCAACTGATGGCTTTATCTACCATGGTTTGGAAGTCTAGAAAGTCTAACAGAGCGAGAGCTAGTTGCATTTCTTGGTTGAGACAGTCTCTGAAAAGCTCCATCCTTCTAGCTCCGTGACATCGGTGGGGGCATATCGAGCAAGGTGGTTAAAGTGGTGCAAATCAAGGTTCTGGGATTCAAAAGTCTAAAAATTTCGGTGGCCACCGAATTGGACGAAATTCGGAAATTTCAGAAATTTCGGACCGGTTTTCAGCTACGTTGACCAGTCAAACATTTCGTATTTAACCGAATTTTGACAAAATTTTGACAAATTTAGTACGAAATGGACAAATTTTGACAAATTTCGTTGGCCAGACACCGGTTCACTTCTTTCTCGGTTCGCCGGAATTCACCCAACTTGGACGTAGCTTGATTTGTTGTAGCTCCACCTTCCCCGGCTGCCATAGAGGTGGCACCAAGGTTGGTGGTTTTCTAAGCGATTTGTTGGAGGATGAGGGTTTGACCATGGCATAATCTTGGCAAGCACTTGGGCCATTGAAGGGGGAGGCAACTCAACTCCATGGCCATCACCATGCTGATTTTTATGATGTTCTTGCCCCTCATTTTGTCTGGGATGCAGTGGGTTAGGTTGTGGTGGCAGGTTAGGTGGTTGCACGTTTGCGGGCTACGATCTGGATGCTTCCACACTTCCAAAACTTGTTCCATCGATCGGGTTCTCATTCTGTTAACAAACCACTCGTTAAATCTACCTCACAAGTAAGAAATAGCAACCTTAAAAAGCATAGGACAGTTATTTTTTTATAAGAGATAACAACCCAAAAGGACAAACACACAACTAATTTAACATACGGTAGGTTTTTGCATCGTTCTTGAAATATAACCACCATGGGCAAATATACAAACCATACGGCATGGTAGTAGCATATTACAATCATCACATAATAGCATCTACACGTGTAGGTACATTACAAAAGGGGTACTCAGCTCATGCAAAAGAACACCAACTAGTGAACTCTTAACAAACTATCACTATATATCTAGTCCTTGGGTCCATCAATCCTCTCGGTGATGTTGGCTCCTTTGGCAACCACCTCCTCGGGATCCTCCTCATCGGTGAGAAAAGTTTGAGAAGAGCGGTGAGAAAACGGAGGCCATGGTGAGAACTCATGGCACACTCTTCCTCTCCGTCCGAACAGACAAGAGGAAGCGATAAAACAGCTTCAACGGGTGCCGCGGCGATAGGACTAGCGAGGCAGAGTCAACGGCTATGTCAGGCATTCAAAACCTTGGGTGGCCTGTGTAACGCCCCCGTTTCCAGGGGCGCGTACGGACACGGCACTCCGCAACTATTCACGCATGAACAGTTATGAAGTGTCGCGCAAGAGTATACCATTGCATGCTTACAACAAAAGACCAGCATATATTTCACATAAGGATTAACATCCATTTTTCGACAGCGGAGCGTGCAAGCCCAAAGTATACTTACATTACAAAAGCTCCAAGATCCGCTTGAGCGCGGCCAAGACCTAAAGCCTCGGGTCTCCGACGGGGAGACCTTTCCAACACGAAATCTTGAATTGCCTTCTTTTCCTTCTGGAATCTGTGGCATTAGCAAGCCTGAGTACTCCGACCCCGTACTCAGCAAATCACAAGGGAAACCCTAATTTACTATTTGCATGGATCAACAAAGGAAGGGAGTATACTTGGTTTATTACATTTGGTGGATGCAGTTTTATTTGCAAGCATTTTATAAAATGGACCCAAAACTTACTTCTCAAGATCTCAGGGGTTTTCTTGAAGAGTCTCATTAACCAACTAATCAAGTTAAAACATGTACAAAACTACTTAAGCTTTGTTGCTGGAATCACCCAAGTGACACAGCTCCAATAACCGGGAGCACGGCGTATTCGAATACCATTTATTTGACTCTGCAGAGTTTGCTCAACTTTACCCACACGATTCCTTAACCCTCATGACTGAGTTAAGAAAGTCAGGTCGTTTCACTACTCAACTCTTTATATAGGCTCTACCCGGTAGAACCCACTCGGGTCTGGATCACGCACACACACGCGCACACCCACACAAGAGAAAACAAATATCCGCTTGAGTGGACTCTACCGTTGTTAGGCACCCACAAGACGGCTGCCTAACCTCACCTGCTAAACCTCTGTAGAGTTTCAATTGAGTTGAGCAACTACTAGACAAGTGTTGACAAGTCAACTCCCGTGGTTGAGCGATCACTGTGACATTCGCTCAGCGTAAGGGTTTCAGTCCTTATATTTTCACATGGTCCGCAACCTCGCCAGGCTCGCGACCCAACCTAAGGTAAGCGGTGGGCGTAGACCGTCTCGCGGCTTCCCACAACACCCTTACCCTAACTTCAATCCTAGGGTAAAAGATTGGCGAGGACCGACTTGCGGTTTCCACTCCCCCTTACCCTACCTTGTGCACGCCGGCACTCTCCGCTCTAAGATACGGTGTCCCATACCACCTTACCTTAGAGTCGGGTTTTCCAAATTCTATTGGCCCCACAGCCACAACCTTATTAGTGTAACACTTTGCAAGATAATAATATCCTATAATTGTCTAGGTTAACAGATAATTATTTCTAGGGTTACAAAGACATGGCAACAATTTAACAGGGCATTTATCGGTGGTAGGTCTAACTACATAACAAGTCATTCTAAACATTTTATTTTATTTTTGAATTAACATTTCAGAATTAGCTCAATGCAAATAACATATTAGCATAATTAAATCATATGGGTTGCAACATGATCAAAGGATTTGGGACTTGCCGTGAATCGGGACGAACTCGGCTAGCTTGAACGTAGACGCTTCTGGATCCTGCGACTGCATTTGAGCTTCCGGAATTTCCGATACTAGCGCAAACACTGAAAATAACATAAATCCGGCTTGAGACTAATCAAGCGAGGAAAAATAAACTATTTAAAAAGGAGTAAAAGCATAAATCCGCAAATGAGGAATTTTAGGAATTTATCTGGGATGAATTTGTGGAAGTGGAGGCCAAAAATGGGTTCAGGACATTTTTCTGAGCAAGGTGGTGAAATTTGGGAATTTTTGGAATTTTCTGTGATTTATTTGGATTTTTCTGGATTTTAGAAATTAGGAAATCACTTAGAAAATCGGGTGACGATCTTGGCCCTACGCTTGCTACTGATGCGGCCCGGCGCTTTGATCGCGCAGCCCGCAGGATTTCGTGCGCGCGAGAGAGGAGATGGGCGGGAAAGCGGCCCAGCGAGGTCGCGCCGCGCGGTCGGATGACCGCGCAGCGCGTGGCGGACGTTCATGAGCGGCGGCGTGGACGGTCCGGATCAGGCGGGGAGGTGGGATCGGACGGCGAAGTTATAACAGAGGGGCGAAGCGGTACGGGGAAGGATCGGACGGAGGAGGGGCGATGGTTTTACGAGGATCCGACGGTGGAGATTAGAAGGGGGCGGCGAATCGGTGCGGTTGATCCGACGACTGCGGGGCGGTAGTTTTACGAAGATCGGACGGTCGAGGGGCGTCGCCATCGAGTGGCCGACGTTATAAGGCGACGGGAGGAATGGGCGGACGAGATGGGGCCACGTCCCCCCGTCTTCTACCTCCAGCCGCTGAGGCGCCCGCTGGACTGGCCACGGCGGCGAGAGCGGTCCGGGCGCAGGGAGGCTCGTCGGCGGCAACCAAGGGCACCGACGGGCGTGTCTTCAAAAGGGGAACTCGTTTTGGGGCTTCGGAGGGAGCGGGAACCAATGGACAGTGCAGGAGGCCGAAGGGGGAGAATGTGGCTCTCCGGCGGTGAGGGGGTCATCGGAGGCCGGTTGAGTCCAAGTGGCGGTGGTTTCACGGGGAGGGGAGTTAGGGGAGTACCGTGGCGGTGGCGGCGTCAGCTGAGGAGCTCCCAAACGAGCTGGCCACGGAGAGGGGGTCTCGGTCGGCGATGAGCTCCGGTGGCAGCGCTCCACGGGCGGCGACCTGGCTAGACAAGAGTACCACTGGCATTAGCAAGTGGAGGAGATGCTCTGGACGCAAGTAATCGGGAAAAGGGGAAATGGGGAAGAGGATCCGCTTGCGGGGTCACCGACGCAGGGAGGGAAGCGGCGACGGTGAGGGAGGCGACGGGGTTCAATTGGCGGCTCTGGGAGGTGGAGGGGAGCAGTGGGAAGCGAATGGGAGCGGTGGGGAGCTCTGGAAATCAAAGGAATGGGAGGGAGGCAGAGAGGGGCTTTTAAGCTCGGTGGAGGGACGGGGAATCCAAGGGAGAGGAGAGGGAGCCTTCGGGGAGAAGGAACGGGCGCGGCGCCGGGAGTCAACAGGAGTGACGGGGCAACGCCTTGGCGCGGAAGGAAAGCTGCACCGGCGTAAAGGTGAGGTGACAGGAGAGGGGAGCAGGTGGAGCTGCGGCATGGGCGGAGGAGTGCGTCCGCGCGCGGAGAGGGAGGAGACGGCCGCTGGCAGGTTGGGTCGGGGCAGAAGAACGGCGACACGTGGAGCGGAGATGCTGCCAGCTTCGGACCGGGGCGGTCGGGACGGCGGGGTGGCGTGGGCGCGAAGGGAACCGTGGGCGCGGAGAGGCGGTGCGGGCGCGAAGGGAGAATCCGAGGGAGGCGCAGGAGGTCGGGGCGCCTGCGCAGGGCGCAGCGCGCAGCGCTCCGCGCGTGCGCGAGGGGAAGGCGGAGAGGAGCCGGACGCCAGCAGGAGAAGAGAAGGAGCAGGCGCAGGGAGAGAAGGGAGGCGGGGAGGGAAACGGCGCTAGCGGGGGAAGGGAGCGGGGTAGCGCCAAGGAACGGGAGAAGGCGGAAATGGGCGGGGCGCCAAGAAGAAGGGGAGGCGTCCAGCCGGAAAAGGAAGGCGAAAACGGGGAAAACTTTCCCAAAAAGGAAAGTTTTCGAAATTCACTCAAAAATCCAGAAAAAAGCACAAAAATTTTGGGGTTGAAATTTTGGGGTTTTTCAGCCTGGTTGGAAATGGTGGGCAGACGACGTCGGCAACAGCTGCGCGTGGTGAACAGCGAAAGGAGCGAGCGGGCGAGCCACAAGCAGTGAGGTGGCCATCGAGGCTTGCGGAAAGGGCCCATAGGTCCACTAGCCAATGGTGCGATAGAGGGAGGCAAGCACAAGCAGGTCCCCTCACGAGCAAGCATGGCCACAATGGCGAGCTGGGCGGGAGCGAGGTAGAAGAAGACTCCTGATGCGCGGGTCCAGCGCGTCAGCGAGGGAAAAAGGAGGCGGGGCAGGCCGACACAAGGTTGAGCCAGTGCTGGGTCGAGGCTGCATCGGGCGCGGGAGAGTGAAGATGGGCCAAGCCAGATTCGACCCAAAACGGCGGCGGGAAAAGAAATTGTTTTTAATGTTTAAATTGCTGAAAGGTTTGAGGAATTTTTAAACATAGCAAACGAGTTCTAAAAATTATGAATTTTTTGGGGAGGTTCCAAATCACTTCAATTTTTTAACTAAAATTATTTCCAACATTTTTCCAGCTTTAATTCTTCTCAAAAGTTCAAACATTGCTGTCTTTAATAGAGAAAAGCTTTGTAATAAAAGACAAAAAATACAGAAAAACTCTTAAATGTATAAATTAATATATTAAACATAATTTACAGATAGACTAAAATATTGGGCTGTTACAGGCCGGCGGCGCGGCGAAAGCCCGATGGAGCAAAGCCGGCGAGGAGCTAGCTTGCTAGGTCACGGCCGAGCTGTGCACACATATAGATAGGCACAGCATCACGCAGCGTTTAATTCTTTGTATTTTTATAGGCGTGCCAGTCAATCACCAACTGCTAGCTGACCGGAATGTGTTGAGCATTTTCTTCATCACAAGGCTGATGCGATTCATGCAACCGGCCGGCTGCTCACGCGTCTCGGAGTTAAGTGACCCCGTTTCCGTGATACCAGGGCAATCTTAAGACATTAAATCCTTTAGCTGGTCGTCATCAGCCAGTCAAGTCAAGGCAGCTCTAATCAAATCTCATACTTAATTAGCGCACCATGCAGAGGATAACATACATATAGTAGTACACTCCAGTGTAAACGGTGTGAAAAAAAATATACAAGCTGTAATACTCCTTTTTCCCGTCACAAATACCACAGACGGCCTCCAAATTAAAACCGCTTGTAATAGTGTAAATCACAGACGGTTTCACAAAACCGTCTGTGATTTGGCGTCTACTATTAGGCTTTCTGTAGTAGTGAAGAGCGCGCGGATCCCATAAACCGAGGGAAGTTGCCGGGGTGAACATTCAGAATACATGCATCATATATTTGAACAGCATCTAATTGCATGCATATTCTTGGAATTGGTTAGGTTTCAAAAACTCCTTCATTACTTTAGTTTTTAGAATTGTTGGCAAGATAAAGAGAGGTTACATAGTTGACGGACTTTTGGAGCCGAAACTTGCAATCGAGTAATTTGTTCTTCAGATCAGTCATCTTTTTCTTTACCATCCGATTAGTGGGTGCAAGGTGGCAGGTTAGCCCGTTGACCCTCTAGCCCACCCTAAAATCATGGCTCCAAAGGTTCATGGGCCGGCCCATAAAATTTTAGGGTCAATAAGGCCTAGAACCCCTTGATCCTCGGGTCGACCTGGCATCAAGCTCCCATAGGCATCGACGTATCGCACAGAGCATCGGTCCCTCCTCTTCGCACGACACCACCCAATCACCACTGCTTCTACTTCCTCCATCACATTGCCACCACCGGCGGTGGTATCTTCTACACGATGCGCCACCTCTGCATTTCCCTCTTCTCGACCTACACCAAAGCTTCCTCTATCCTCAATCTCCTTAAACCCTAGAGCCTAAGACAACAGCAAGGCCATCACCTCCACACTCTGCCACCTCCTAAACTGGCTACGAGCTCATCCCCGGCAGCGGCCTCGAGCTCGTCTCCTTCGCCAACATGGCAAGTTCCTCGAGCTCATAACATTGCTGAATACTAAGCTTTAGCATGTTACACATTTTTAGTTCCTTTTAAGGCTCAAGTAGTAGATTGCAACATGGGAGACAGATCAGCTTTGCTCAAGATGGTTTAGGTGATATCTAATGCGTTTGCATAGCTATAAAAAGAAACACTTTCACAACCAGGAGGAAGAAATGAAGTAATGTAAAGAGTTTTTCTGAACTGTTACTTTTCTTGGTCTTGGCAAGATAAAGAGAGGCTATATAATTGACCTCGACTTTTGGAGCCAAAACTGTCAATCGAGTATTTTTTTCTCAAATCAGTAATTATTTTCTTTACCATCCGATCACCATCGAACTGCTCTCACTCCTCTCCCACCTCATGTACTTCCACCTCCCCCTTAACCCCAAGATCCCAAATTATTAGGGCCTATTTTTTTCAGCTTTTAAAAGCTGTTTTTTGGTTTTTCTACAGTAACTAGCTTTTAAATAAAGATATCTTTTCAAGATAGAATCTACTAGTTAATTGTAGTACATACTGTACCGATTTCATTTATATCAGCAAAAACCATAAGTGAGTTTCTGTTACTCTGTAATCTTTCACACGAACAACAAAGCCATAAGCCGCAACCAAAAGCCATGAGCTTCAACCAAAAAGAATAGGCCAATCCAACCCCAACCACCCACATGCTGCTCGCCGCATCCACCCCCTCCTGAGCGCCGTCTCCCGCCTCCTTGCCGACACCGGACAGGACCATCGGGAGCTCCCCCCACCTAGCGACAGGATGCGGCGCCTCATGATGTGCTACTTCCCCCTAATTTCGTGAGTTTTCAATTTGTTACCGATGTGGAGTCGATATGTGCTCTCGAAACCAAAATATGTGCACTAAATCGATGTCCCCATGATGTTGTTTATTTTTTGCACTACTTCTTGAACTCACTGGCATAGATCTTTCTTAATGTCTTTTATTTGGCATGTCCTGATAATAAACGGATATAGCTTCTATTCTCTGGAGCGAACACAGGACCAAATTAAGCATGAGAAGGAAAGCACTTGTTGAGTTATTTGTTTTATCAGCATAGCTTGTTGATTTTTAAGTAGCATAGCATGTTGTATCAAGAAGAAATGATGCCCTTACATTGTGGTCGAGTCAACCACTACTTTATTCAAGGACTAGTAGTAGCGACTAACGTGAACAAGATCAATACACATACTCCCCTAAAAAAAAAGATCAATACACACATATTGACATATGTGATACATGATAATTTTGCAACATTTTTAGGCCAAACCGAAACTAGTTAACTGCTCCTTCGGTTTTCTCTTGGTTTTTGACATATGCATCCCTGATTCCATGCAGCTTGGCAGCCACGTCCTGCATGCTGATGCGCTCTTTCGGGGACGACTTGGTGCAACAAAGACCAATGTTTAGCATAGAAAGCAGATAATGTACTCCATCATCCTCGACAGCCATTGGAGTTTCTTGGCTAAGGTCCAACTCTTGCAGCAGCTGTGAATCAACAATATGCAACATCTTATCAGGAAAGTTGATCTCTGCAAACTTTGCAATTCTCAATCCATCCTTGAACATGTCATCTGTTGGCCTCCTTCGAATAAATATTTCGAGGAGAACAACCCCAAAACTGTAAACATCCGAGGCAGTTGAAACTTGACCACCCCCTGCACATTCTGTAGATCTCATATAGGAAGAGCTTAGTTTACATTCACATGTTCACATTATCAAGTTATGTAGAATGGAATCACAATGTAAAAATGGACAATATATACCTGGAGCAACATATCCTATGGTTCCCTTTACTGCAATGGAAGAAGTCGAATTGGAGTCACCAAAAGATGATGCCGTGGAATCAATTTTGAACCTCGCAAGTCCAAAGTCTCCAACATGAGCTGTCATATTGTCATCCAAAAGAATGTTGCTAGGTTTCAGATCACAATGAACAATGGTTCCCTGGTGGTTATGGTGTAGGTACGCCAATGCATCTGATACATCCACCACAATGCTTAACCTTTGAGCAAGTGAAATGTAGTTCACCTTTGAAGAGTTTTCATCACCTTGAGTTGAGTATAGGAATTTATGCAAGTCTCCTCATGGCATGAACCCATACACTAGTGCTTTGAAATCATTTCCTCTAGAATCAATGCTGGAGCATGCAGTTAGGATGGGGACTAGATTACGATGCCACACATTTCTCAAAGCATTGCACTCTGTGATAAAGCTCCTTTGTGATCCCCTTGTCCCTAGGGTAAAGACTTTCACGGCAACCACATTTTTGTATTGAAATAGTTTTCCTTGGTATACAGAACTGTATCTTCCTCTGCCAATTAAATTGGATGTTGAGAATCCATCTGTTGCTCTAGCAAGATCGTTATAAGAAACTTTGAGAAATCTGCTATCAAATGAGTGCAAAGATATTGATTTTTCTCCTTTGTTTTCTCCTCCACAATAACAAGACAAAGATCACCATAACAAGTGACACCATGCTAGCTAGGGGGATCGCTACTTTAAGTATTACAGATAGCTTGTGTTTAGACGAATTTGAAAACATAATAGAACATGTAGGAAGGTGTAAGTCCGCTGCCCCACCACAAATCCCCCTGATTTCCATCAATTTGTACAGCAGTTGAATTCTTGAATATTCCTTTTGTTGGGACCTTACCCTCAAGATGGTTGAATGACAAATCTAGTTGTTCAAGAAGTTGAAGGTTACCAAGGGACGCTGGTATTTATCCAATCAAGTTATTGTAAGACAAGTTGACAACTTTCAGGCTAATTAGGTTGCCAAAAGAAGTGGGAATGCTTCTGTTGAAAATATTCCGGTCCAACTCAATGTCTTCCAAACTTTTACAGTCACCCAAAGTGTTAGGAATATCTCCAGATAGATTATTGGATGAAAGTAGCAAAATCATGAGTTGCTTGGCGTTGCCTATTTCGGTAGGAAGTTGTCCAGCGAGGTTGTTGAATGATAACTGAAACAAAACTGAAATTTTTGGCAAAAATCAAAATTTAAGTTGCATTTTTGCTTTTGAATTGCTCCCTTGTTTCCCAGTCCTATCCCGCACGAATCCCAGCGCAAAACAGCCCCTAATCTCTGCCATTAACGCTTGAGCGAAGGAATTTGGCGCCGGCACTGTTCATTGTCTAAAAAAGTCACTGCCGCCACTGTTCTTCGTCACCGCCGCTCCCCCTCGCGCTTGCGCAGCTCCTGCCAACCACCTCGCCTGCCAACCTCCCTCTCCCTCCATTAATTGCCCCTACATCGGCGTCCGCCGCCCCCGGTTGCTCCCGCCAACCCCGCACCCCGAATTTCGCTGCCGCCTCTGATTTCCTCGGCAGAAGCCGTGCCTACTCGCGCCACCCTCTCACGGCCGATCCACCGCCACCCTGACACCCCCTTGACCGCCGTGACACCGCGCCCAAAGCCAGCAACAACCACAGGCTCCCGACACCGCTGCCGTCGCCGCGATTTCTCCCCTCACCGGTGCCAAGCCACCCCGGCTCTATTTAAGCCACCCTGACCCCTCCAAGGCGAACCCCACACTCCACCGAAGCCAACCAAACGCCCCAAAGCCCCACCGTCACCTCCATTACCGGTAATTGCAGAAATTCCCCAAATCCAAGCCCTAGATCAATGTCGACCTTCCGCCCCATAACTTTTCAATTGCCGTCGTCTGTAGCATCCATGAACTCCCTGAAACCTCCCCCGACCCTCACCCAAGCCCCTCGAGGCCCCTTCTTCCCCGATGCCGAGACCTACCCAACGGCCGAGCCACCTCGCCGTGGCCAGCCCAGGCCCGGCCTCCTCAACCCAAGACAACCCCTCCACAAGCTTGCTTAAGTCCCGTAGATGCTCAATCACCAGCTCAACCACCTTGAAAAGCTCCCATTCACCCGCCATTTTTTTAAATCACCCGTAGAGAAGACGAGCTCACCGCCGGCGATTGCCACCTCCGCCGAGCCGGCCACCACCCAAAATGGAACGCCCTTAGCCTCCCGAACCCATCCATACCCTCCATGCACGTCGCGGTTCACTCTACCGCCGCCGGCAGCCACCGCCCTCCTCCCCTGCCTCACTGCGCGCGCACGGGCCGAATAGAGAAGATGAACAGTGCCGGGCACTGTTCATTCGCCCGAACCAGCCCGACTCAACTGGGTCGAATCCGATCGCCCGCGCCCGTTCCGTCCGACCAAGTCCGAAGCGACACGGTCAAACCAAACCGCCTAACCAATCCGGTCCGAACCCGAGGAATAGTAACCGATCGAGCCCAATGAACAGTACTTGACCCAAACCCAAAAATGTATATTTACACTCCCTAGATCCGTTTCGAGCCCGCCAACCCAAATTTCAGGCCCATTTCCCCATATAGCCCTCCTATAAGCCCAAAAACCCAATTTGATCAAGTTTTCCGGATTTTCTTTCTTCTTTTATCTTTTTATTCCTAGCTCAATCCTTCGAGCGTGGAACTGATTTATTTTATTTTGCGGTAGTTTACGACGTCAAAGACCACCTGGAGCAGGAAGGAGAAGGCCAAGCTCAAGCTCAAAATTTTGAAGAATTTGAAGTCACCGAAATCGTAGGCTCGCAAGGCAAGTCACACATTTTTGATCATATTGAACCGATACTTCCACTATTTATTTATTTATCAATATTTTCATTATGTTATTTACGCACTGTTATTTTATGTACAATAAATGCTTGGAATGACATGATATTAGTTAAGTCTTACCACCTGAAAAGCCCAGTTTAATTTGATGGCCACATTCACCTTGACAAAGACCTAGGGGTGAAATCGGGTCGGATACGGTCGGATCTCACCTTTCCCATATCCTAACCCACATTTTCTAATCGGATTCGGGTCGAATACGGATAGTATCGAATACGAATACAAACACGGATAATGTCGGGCACAAATATGGAACAAATACGTACCAAGACGGATACGGACACTATCGGTCACGAATATTTATTCGGATATCAATTCGATGCAACAACCATTTTATACCACATAGATAATAGCAATGCAACCATTGCATACATCCATAATGCAACAATACATCGGTACTAAAGTCGTAGCATCACTGGACATACATCATTACTCATTAGTAGTTTTAACACTAAGAATATCAGCCTCATGAGTCATAACCTCACATTCGATCGGAGAAGTGCAGTCAAGGCAAAGATACATTTATATGACTATTGATGACATGTCACCATATTAGTCCTCGCAAAAATGCTACTAACCAAATTGTTTGAATAGTTAAATATACCATGAATGGTTTAAACAACAATACCCAAACTTTCATACACTTGTGTATTAGTTTTAATCCAAGTATCACATGTATTATAAAAACTTAAGAAATATTCTGGACTTCTGGCTTAATCTATGGCGTCGAAGAGATGCTATGGTTTATGTAATTAGACGAATCCTACTAAATGTGCCTGTAGGTATTTCTAATTTCTCAATCCGCTTATACTCCGCTCAATGAGACCTAAATGTCTACGATCTACGGTATTATACTACACCAAAGTTCACATTAATTCTTAGTTCAATTTTACTGATATCTATTATGTTGATGCGATTGGAATTCCTTTACAAGGTTTCTAATATCTGTAGTTCATTACTTACTTATACAATCTGCTACGGCAAAATGGTTACAATGCATGTTTAAAAGTATCCTTAAATTTAGCAACTCTAACTCTTTACATTTCTAAATTTTCCCACTCCCCTTTTTATTTTCTTTCTTCTACCCAGCCCCCTCTTTTTCTTGCTGCCTTCGGCCGAAGCCGACTCACCTCCTCCTTTTCTGCTCCTACCGCCGACGCCTCCTCAGTTCTTTCCCCTCACCATTGCCGACGTCTACTTCATCTCCTCCCCTCCCCCATTTCCTCTCTCCCCCGGTCTCCCTCCACACCGACGCCACGCCTCCGCTCCTCCGCCCCCGCGTCTCGGCGCCTCCGCCCCCGGGTCTCACGCCTCCCCGACGTCCGTCCTCGGCGCGCCGATTCCGATGGCGGCAGCGCGCGCCGCTGGTTCGGCTCCCCCTCGCGCCTTCTCCTTGCGCCGCCTGCCGTCGCGCCTCCCCTCGCGTCGCCGGCCTAGCGGCGCGCGCACCGCGTCGTCGACTTCTCCGACCTCGGCCTCCGCGCCCCTACCACCGGCCGGTCCTAGCGGCGCCACGCCTCCGCTCCTCCGCCCGCGTCTCGGCGCCTCGCCCGGGTCTCACGCCTCGACGGCGCCCGTCCTCAAGCGCCGCCGATTCCAGTGGCGACGCGCCGCGCCGCCTGGTTCGGCTCCCCCTCACGCACCTTCTCCCTTGCGCCGCCTGCGTCGCGCCCTCCCCGCGTCGCCGGCCCTAGCGGCGCCGCGCCGTCGTCGACTTCTCCGACCTCGGCCTCAACGCCCCTACCACGGCCGATCCTAGCGACGCCGCGCCGCCGCCGGCCATCCTACCCTCGCCCTCGGCTCCTCCCGGTGTCAACCTCTCGGCATCTCGCGACCCTGCTCTTCGCCTCCGTTCGGGTGATTCGGGGGATTCCCATGATTCGGAAGTTGGACTGGCAAAGTAATCTGGGTAATACCCGAATAGTTAAGCGGGTAATATCCGAATTTTATACCGGATAATCCGTATCCGTCGGATACCGACCTCCCAAACCCGATACCGTATCCGCAAAAAAATACCCGTATTCGGATCCAATATCCGTATAAGTTTCCGGGTACCCGAATTTACGACCCGAATTTAACCTGCTTTAATACGGGCGGGCAGACGGGCGGGAAATACCCGGCCCGTTTTCACCCCTACAACGACCTAGTAACATAAAATATAATATCAATGTTATTATTATTGACATGGTAGTTTAAGGAAACATCAAATCTTTCTACTGTTAAGATTTTGGTATTGGTCTACAGTTTTGAAAAAGTATAAACTAGGATAAGTAAGGATCGCAGAGAGGGATCCAAGGACCTTATCCTAGGGTGGAGGCTGGTTGTGGATTGGTGGCAGTACAGTGTGTACTGAATTTGGATTTGTGCGTGGATGATACCTCAGGTAAAAATGTAAGGACTAGACCCTTATGCTGAGTAAAAAACATAGTAAGCGCCCAACCACAAGCATTGACTTGGTCAAACCTGGCATAATAACTGCTCAACTTCAATTGAACCTCTGCAACTGGAAAGGGGGAGATAGAGGGTGATTTCGTGTGGGAGGTGGTTAACCACACAACTGTAGGACTGCGATAAGTCAGACGAGATCCGTGGGGTCGTCCGAGCTTGTCGAGGATTAGAACCTACAGGGCGGAGTCTATATAAAGAATTGAGCAGTGAACAACCTTGTTTTCTTAATACCGGACGCGGAGTTAAGAAATCTTGTGGGTAAAGCAGGGCAGCTCTGCAGAGTTATGACTAATGGTATTCGAATACGCCGTACTTCCGGTTAATGGAGTTATGTTTATTGGGTGAATTCAACAACAAAGTATAAGTAGATTTGGAAAGGATTTAGTAATATTGATGATCTGATAATTGAACCTTGAAAACCCCTTTAAAGTTTATAAAAGGTTATGATTTTATGTTTAAAACCTGTTTGCAACTAAAACTGCATCCACATGAAATAATAAACCCTTCCCTATCATTTGATGTACCCTGCATGTAGTTATTGATAGCCTCCGTGTGACTTGTTGAGTACGGTTGATTGTACTCAAACTTGCTTTATTCCCCTCTTTCAGAAAATGGAAGAAGACAGGTTATGGCAAGATTTCATGTTAGGGTTGCAACCGCACTCAAGCGTTCCTGTGGAGTGTTCTTTGATTCTTCTGAATGTAAGTAATATTTTGGGCTTAAACGCCCTTAAATACTTAAAATAGGCTGCTATGTCTTATTTTTATTAAATTAACTCTCTTTTAAATATTCGTAAGCAGGCATGACACTATGTCTGCCCGTAACTGAACTCCTGGGCTGTTATGGAGAGTAACGATGTCCCCGTCCCAAAAACGGGGGTGTTACAATAACCCAACTTGCGATATTGTTGGAATTCTGAAGATCTCCTTTGGTACTCTACCATGAAGATTGTTATTGGAAATGCTCAATGTTGTAAGGTTTTGAAGGTTTCCCAAGCTTGGGGGTATGTTCCCAACGAATTGGTTTGTGTCTAGAAGGAGTTCTGTCAATTGAGATAAATTGGAAAGGGGGATGGAATAGACCCTGTAAAGATGTTGGTAGATAGGCTTAGTTTTTGCAAAGTTTTGAGAGCTCAGAGCCATTGTGTTACGACACTGTAAATCGATTGTAATCCAATCCTAAAATAATCGGAGTTGTGAAGGTTTGCTATGCCGGAAGGAAACCCCGACAATTGATTTTGTCCCAAATATAGATGTTGAAGCTGGATGGAAAGGTTACCTAATGAACTCGGTACATGGCCTTCTAGATGATTCCGTGCTACGAGAAGACTTTTAGCTCAAGATCAGATTGGCTAAGCTATCCATAAACTCCCGTCTTGCTTGCTGCGTGCTTGAGTTTATTCAAATGAAGACTTAACGTAGAAAGTTTGGAAAGCTTTGCCGATGGAGCTAGGCACCAGCCCGTAAAATTATTACTTGATATATCGAAAACATGTAGATTTGATGCATTTATCAGTGAATGTGGAATTTGCCTATGAAACAAGTTCTCATCCAATGCGAGTAGCTAGAGATTGGGCAGAGAGTTACCGAGATTGGATGATACCTCACCGCTTAAATGATTTGTATTAAGGCCAAGGCCAGTAAGAGCAGAAAGATTCAGGATGGCTTCTGGAAACCTGCCTGCCAACCGATTGCTACCCACATACAAAATCTGTAGCCTAGGCAACTTTGCAAACTCATACGGGATGCTGCCTTGATATTGTTAAACGAACAACTAAGCTTTTTTAGAGCTGTGATGTTGGCAAGAGAAAAAGGGATGGTCCCAGTAAGATCATTAGATGAAAGTTGCAGCTCTTGAACGTCTAGAGGAAAATATGCAGGAATTTGCCCAACTAAATTATTGTTATTCAGCCATGCAACCTTGAGATTGGAACAGTTTGCAAAACTAGGTATAATTCCTTGTAATGTGTTATTGCTCAAGTAAAGGGCTTAGAGGCGACGCAAGTGACCAAGGGATGGAGGGATTTGCCCGGTGAACCTATTTGTCGGTAGGGCTAGATGTTGTAGAAATGTTAGGTTTCCAAGCGAAGGAGAGATTTGCCCTGTTAAACCTCGATCTACAAGGCAAAGAGAAGCGACACGACGTGGATCCTTCGTACTGCACGAGACACCTTCCCAATTGCAGAAGTCGCTGCTGTCATTCCAGGACATCAAGGCTTGCTGTGGGTCGAGACTGATTGCCTTCTTGAATTCAATTAATGACAACCGATCAGTCTCGTTTCCATATAAGGAGCTGCAGATGACGGCATGTGCACTACAAGCCATGAGCACCAAGAGAAATTGGCCAATTGCAGTATCATTCATGGTAAGCTGCTACTTTTGTCGAATTTAGATCTTGGTTATATGCATAGAAGAAAACACGAGGAAAATTTAGATAGTTAGAAAACGTTGGCAAACATTCAGTTTTCCTATCCAGTGGTTGGTATTTGAAGTACCTGAAATGACTGTCTTGAGCTACTCCTTTTTTCTCAAGACTTTTTCCTGCGGCAAGATTCAAAAGAAGTGGAAGTCCTGACTAATGTAAGTGTCACAGAGTTTTGAGTGTTTTCTTCATCAGAACCCTATATATAAGAAAGCCTCAAGGATCACAAATAAGAAAAATTAAGGGATAGCTTAGCTTGCATGCAGGACCCAATCAACTCTAGCTAGCACACAAAGAGTCTCTGATCAATCAGCTAAATGCATGGAGTTCGTGAACAAAGCCTATTTTTCTTCTTAAGAACCGGGAACAAAAGCTTAAAGATAGACGAATGATATATATGAACAAACGCTTAGACAAGATATACTTACGGCTGATCAGTGGCCAAGCACAAAAGGCCGGCTTGGAGAGAGGAGGGCCTGCCGGCAGGGCGGGCGGCGGTGCGGTGAAAGCACCGATGGAGCAACAGCCGACGAGGAGCTAGCTAGCTAGGCCACGGCCGAACTGAGCACATATGAAGATAGGCACAGCCTCACGCACCGCCTCCTACTTTATAGCCTTATAGGCGTTCCAGTTATTAATCGCCTAGTGCTAATCTGACTCGACGTTCGTCGTCACTTGTCCATTGGTTGGTAAGCCCGGAATGCTGAGCTTTTTTTTTTTTTTGACAAAGCTGATTGACGCAACCGGCCGGCTGAAGTCAAAGTTGAGCGTCTTGGAATCAAGGGCACGTTGATATTGACTGTAACTTAATAATTTTTAACTGGATAAACAGTGGTGACTGAAAGAAATGATTTTTAGAAGAAGGGTGCAGGTGGTTGTGTGGGTGCTCGTGAAAGTGGGAGACAGATGCATGGGATAGAACGCGAGGAGTAGAGGTGCGTGATACGTCGTGACTAGAGCTGGGACTTGGGCCGGGCTTTTTTGGGCCAGCCCAAAGCACGGCCGGCACGGCCCGGCCCGACACGTGGCGGGCCGTGCCGGCACGGCACGAACGGTGGGTCGGGCCGGGCTTAGAAAATCGGCACGGTGGGCGGCACGGCACGGCAGATCGTGCCGTGCTTGGGCCGGCACGGCACGGCGGGCATGGGCAGCATGGCGGGCGCGGCGGCGCCGGCGGCCGGGCCGCCTCGCTCGCCTCTACCTCGCTTTCCGGCTCTCAGTCCACCCTCCGTCGCCATCGTCGGAGCCCAGTTGCCGCCCGCCATCCGCCGCTGCTCGGAGTAGTCGCCATCGCCGTCGCCGTCGCGGGGGAGGGAGGCGGCCGAGCGCCGGGATGTCGGGAAGGAGGCGCTAGGGGATGTCGGGGCGGCGGTGGCGGCGGGCGAGGTGGGGAGGGGCGGTGGCGGGAAGGTGGGGAGAAGCGGCGAGGAGGAGGGGAGGTGGCGGCCGGGAGGAGGGGAGGAGGCGGCGAGGAGAGAAGGGGAGGAGGCGACGAGGGAGAAGGGGGAGGAGGCGGCGGCCGGGTAGGAGGGGCGAGGAGGCAGCGGCGGCGAGGGAGGAGGGGCCCGGCGGCCGGGGGCCCGGGGAGGTGGGGGAGGAGGAGGGGGCGGCGGCGGGCGCGGCTGCGTGGGAGGGAGGAGAAACCGAGGGGGCCGCGGCCGCGTGAAACGGTGGGAGGGAGGAGATCCAGATCTGGCGAGAAATGAGGCGTCGACCGGATAAGGAGAGAAAGAAAATTAGGAAAAGAAAAAAGAAAAGAAAAAGGAGAAAAAGGAAAAGAGAGAGGAGAAAAAGGGGGAAATAAAATAAAATAGGTAGAAATAAAAGTTGCCGGCTATATTTTGCTAAATTTATAATGTGTAGCAATTAAATTATTAGAATATCATTTAGATTGCCTTTTGCGCAGTTAAATATCTAGTTAATTCTTATTAGTCGATTATAAATTATAGGAAAATCACTAAAAATATTCATAATTATCAGAATAAATTAGTAGTCATATTGTAAATTAATATCCATCAGAAGATGTAAAATTGTTTGCGACAGCTAGAATAGCACGCTTCAATTTAAAATAGTATGCGAGGATATAACCTCATGCGCGCCGAATAACTTGTACATAGTGATTTGCATAAGTCGTAACAGTACATTTAGTTTTCCACGTTTAACTGAACGGTTAACTGTACAATACATGCAATTACCTTGGTGCACGTGCCCAGCGAACTGGTCTCCACATTGAGGCCATCTGCGAGACGAACACCCAAGAACGCCGAATCCTTTGCTCTCGCCGAGAATAAAACATCCCTACTCTTAGCTCCCGCCTGGCCGCCTCCATACCATCCACACGAAATCAAGTGAAAGAACAGACCCGGAGATCTCTCAAATTAGACAGATCTCTGTGATCCTTGATGTTGTCTAGTGTGTTACTGCTTAAATCAAAGTATTTCAGAGTACGTTTGCTATGCTTGTGGCAGAGCCGAGGCGGCGGTCCGGCGGAGCTCGGCTGAGAGGGGAGGAACTCAACTTAATAAACTCGGTGGGCATGCGGGACAACGAAAAGGTTTGGCATTGTAATATAGAGAAGGTTCGGCGTTGTAACTGTTCGGACGAAATTACTTCTTTGCCCACTTTACCTAGCACCACTCCTGCACACCACTCAAAGGCACCGGAGGTGTTAAGATCATGAGAACCGTTCGATGAGCTATATTGGACAGTTGAGAACAAGCGAATGTACCAAACCAAAACTCTTCTTCATAACATCATACGTCTCATTTCTGGAGGATCCTGTACAGGCGTATGCTGACCTCGAACGCATGGACGACCTAGATATTGACGAGTAGATATTATGTACGCATGTTGTAATAGTTAGTATATACATATATTGTTACTATACTCTTTCCCTTACTCGAGCCGCCTTCTTTTCCTTATGACAGATCCAGAAAGATGGCGGCCGTGCGCCGCGCCAGCGTATAGTTACCGGGCTGGGCTTGGGTGGCACGCACGAACGCTGCACGGTGGGCTTTGGGCTGTGCTTGGGCCTGGCTGGAGGTGGCGCGGCCGCGCGGCACGGTGAGATGGCGGGCGGTAGGCACGGCATGAAGCGGCATGAAGCACGATGGGCCTGGGCCGTGCCGGCACGGCACGGCCCAACTCCCAGCTCTAGTCGTGACCTTTGTCTTATTTCTGGAGCGAGAGGAGTAGAAAGTTGTTTCAGGAAACCGGGTATTCATATTAACTTCTGGCTCCACCGTTGTCTTTTTATATAATATCAGGACAACCTTAACAATGGTTGCCTTCGGTTGGGCTTCTTTTCTATAGTAACTAGTTTTAAATGGTGCATTTTTCAATACAGAGTCTACAGGTAGATTGTATTAGATACTGTAATGAGTTCAGTTATACCGGCCAAAATTGCATACGACTATTTTTCTCTGCGTACTGTCTCTCACAAACAGCAAAAATTTAAAAATCATAAGCCAAAAACCAAAACTACGGCGCGAAAGAACACACCCATTATATTAATCAAATCCTATGTATTTTTACCCGAGGCTACTGTTCACAGTCCACGAATCGCCAAATCGGGACCGCTTGATCAAGATTAGACTGACTAGCTTGACGCCATTAACCAGTCAAAGGCAAGGCATGCAGCTTTAGGCGACGCTCAAAGCCTGCGGGCTTCCGCTGTGGGTTTGTAACTAAAATTGCATGCTATTAATTTTTTTAAGAAAAAAAAACAATTGAGAAAAATTGAAAAAATCGTTGTACCATCATGACAATGCAATGGAATAAGAAAGAAAACAAAAAATTTGCAAAAAAATATAAAAAATCAAAATTAGAAGCTGATACATTCTAAATAGTTTCTGATTTAAATGAGCCAAAAACTAAAAATGTCAAAAGCTAAAACCATTTGAAACAGGGTTAATCAAATCTCATACTACTTAATTAGCATGCCTTATGAAGGATGACGTGTACAATCCAGCGCAAATGGTGTGACAAAATACATGAACGCGCGCATAAGACAAGTCATGGCCGACCCACAAACTGACGATCACCGTAGAGTGCATGAGTGTGTTCTTTTAGACTATGGTTTATAATTTTAGTTTATGATTTTTAATTTCTAGCTGTTCGTAGGAGAGACTATAAAAAAGAAGATAATCGTAAACAATTTTGATCAGAATAGTTAAAGTCAGTACAGTGTGTACTACAATTGACTAATAAACCTCATCTAAAAAACGCATTATTTAAAAGCTATTTTCTATAGCATCATATATAAGCTATAAATCATAAGTAGAAAGCCACCCATATATCTCTATACTATTTGGATAGATTTAAGAAAACTTCCCATTACTTTAGTGATGATGATCACGAACGTAGATGCTGACTGAAAAAAAGGGATAAATGCTGGGCTGACATGAGGAAAAGAGGTTCTAGTTGGCCTAGACTTCTTGGAGCCGAAACAGTATGCCGCGTAGGGGGGCAAAGACAAACAAAGGAATGCGTCATACATGGAACTTTTTTTTACTACAGGTCAAAACGAGAGGAAACCAAAAGCAAAAGCTGAAAACGTATCTATCTCTACTCCTTAAAAATACAAGTCGGTAGTCATCGATCTGTTCTCTCTTCTATCTTCTTAGCCGTCCGATCAAAGATCAACTGTCCAAATCTGTATATAGGTAGTTTTTCTGCTCCTCGTAGAAAAGGTCGGGCCGATGCGTGGACCACGCTCCTCCTCTTTTCTTCCCCTGCATCATCCGTGTCCCGCAACCACCGCCTCCTTCTCTCCCTCGAACCCTTGTGCCACGCCTCCTCCTCCTCAGCACTGTCACCAATTCCTTCCTCGTGTGGCGGCGTCTGGTCGTAGCCCCCCAACTTCCCCTAGCAGCGTCGCATCCCCCTGTCGCCGCCTCCCCAACACATTTGCTTGCCGCCTCCTCTCCCTATCTGCCCACCGCCGCCTCCCTACCTCCACCACCCGCAATGGCCGCCTCCTTCTCCCCCGAACCCTCGTGCCACACCTCCTCCTCCTCCTCGGCGCCGCCACCAATTCCTTCCCTGCGCGGCTACATCTGGTCATAGTCCCCCAACTTTCCCTAGGGCGCCGCCATCAATTCCATCTCCCATCGCCCATCCAACCAGTAGCACAACACTCAGTGACCACCTCCCGCAACAGCTGCCTCCTTCTCCCCCAAACCCTCGTGCCGTGCCTCCTCCTCCTCCTTGGTGCCGCCACCAATTCCTTCCCCGTGCGGCAACATCTGGTCGCAGTCCCCCAACTTTCCCCAGGGCACCACCACCAATTCCATCTCCCATCGCCCCTTCAACCAGTGGCACGACGCTCAATGACAGCGGCTAGTGGATCAGAGAGAATGGTGCTCGGCGACAGCAGCCGATGGATCAGATAGAAGGGCACTCAGCGATGGTAGCGGCTTCCTCTTACTACGCCCGCCCACGTGGCTCTCCCCCGCCGCCACCACCGAATGGTCGCTCACCCGATGAGCCTCTCTACCTCCTCCTACTCTTCGCTTGGAGTTTATCACGTTGTCTGGCGATTTTGGTCTCCCAAGCTGGTCATTGAAGTCGATGCCATGGTCAAATGGGGTCGTGGTCGAGGGGCCATGGTCAAAGTCGAGGGGCTGTGGTCGAAGTCAAAGCCGTGGTTAAAGGGAGTTGTGGCTGAAGTCAAAGATCCATGGTCAAAGTTGAAGCCGTGGTCGAAGGGGCGGTGGTCGAAGTCGAAGAGTCATGGTCGAAGTCAGGCTGTGGTCGAAGTTCAAGCCGTGGTCCAAGGGGATAGTGGTCGAATTCGAAGGGCCGTGGACGAAGCTGGTCCACGGTCAAAGTCGAAGGGTTGTGGTCGAAATCCGGCCGTGGTCGAAGTCGAAAGGTCGTGGTCGAAGTCCAAACCATGGTCGAAGGGGATAGTAGTCGAAGGGGGCAATGGTCGAAGTCGTAGGGCCATAGACAAAGTCGGTTCGCGGTCGAAGTTGAAGGGCCATGGTCGAAGTCGAAGAGTCGTGGCCAAAATCCAAGCCATGGTCGAAGGGGAGCAATGGTCGAAGAGGCAGTGGCCGAAGTCGAAAGGCCATGGACAAAGTTGGTCTGTGGTTGAAGTCGAAGGGTCATGGTCGACGTTGGGGCTGTAGTCGAAAGGGGCCATAGTCAACGTCGGGGCTGTGGTTAAAGGAGGCCATGGTTGAGGGGACATGGCCGAAGTCGGAGATCCGTGATCGAAGTCGATACCGTGGTCGAAGGGGGCGGTGGTCAAAGGAGGAAGTGGCCAATGTCAAAGGGTCGTGGTCGTCGAAGGGGACAGTGGTCGAAGTCGAAGTCATAGTCGAAGGGGACAGTGGTCGACGTTGAAGGGCCGTGGTCAAAAGAGACAGTGGTCGATGGGGACGGTGGTCAAAAGGGGAAGTGGTCAATGTCGAAGGGTCGTGGTCGTCGAACGGCCATGGTCGAAGGGGATAGTGGTCAAAGGGGGTAGTGGTCAAAATCGAAGATCCGTGGTCAAAGTTGAAGATCCGTGGTCAAAGTCGAAGCCATGGTCGAAGGGGGCCATGGTCAAAAGGGGAAGTGGTCAACATCGAAGGGCCGTGGTCGAAGGGGACAATGGTCAAAGAGGGCGGTGGTCTAAGGGGGAAGTGGTCGATGTCAGACCCAGATTTCATAATCCGGAATCCTCTGTGATTAGTTGCACTATTCCCTGGATCAGTAGATAGTGCTCACAATTATAGTAATGGACATCATAATACATATCGGGCGGAAGCATACATAAAAATTTGTAGACTTACTCATGGGCCGATTAGGCCGAAATCAATAAATTGCAGCAGCGGAATGAAGCACCCAGGTGGGACCTTCAGGACATGCCCACAGGCAGCCAACTGGAGGTTCACGACCTAGCTCTTGACAACTGCATCTTCTCTGCCATCATGTCCAATCATGTTGCTGAGACGAAGTGATCTGCTTCCTGATTCTGGATTTGTTGTGAAAGCGAGTGTGAGCACAAACCACCGTGCTCCGCGAGCTAATACACAGAATGCAAATAAATAGTATGCATGGCTTATCAAAGAAGAGGCTCGGGTTATTTAATTTGCCAAAAATTGCCTTTAGTAGCATTATTATTATTTAAACATAGTGTTATTGTTGCTACCTAACTCCACACAACAATTGCCATAATTGACTTAATCCACCGAAAATGCACTTTCTTTATTGATTGCTATCTAAGACTCCAAATAATGATTGACCTCATTTGATTAGTCCACCAATCTTACTCATGTTATATTGATTGTTATCTAAGATTCTAAACAGTGAGCGATATCATTTAATCGATCCTCCGAACACACACTTTCTATATTCAGTGCTGTCAAAAACTCCAAACAGCGGATACAATTCACCAATCAATTACTGCCTAAATCCCCAAACAGAGAGTATCATAATTTATTTAGTTAATCCACCATTATCTTTTGTAATCTAATTTCCTAACAATCCAATCCTTTTGTTATTGATCCACAACCACAATTTGATCTTCCAATAATCAATCTTATTTTGCATTAACTATCTCTAACTAGTTCACTAGTATACATCCACCAAGATTATCATTGATCAAATTTATACTCAAAGAATTGTTATCATACCTCCAATTTTCCAAGAATTCAATTGACTCATCTAGTAGTCGATTCTATTGATCCCAATATTGTCAACATCTTTCTAGAATTAATATCAGTGTCGTAATCCAACAATTACCTTTGCACTACCTAATTCTCTAAAAATTATTTAAATCATCTATCTTGTATACATATCCAATTAGTCTCCACCAATTTATTTCTCCCAGAATCCACTCTATTGTTTCCTATTTATGATTGACATGGATCCACTAATATCTTTATGTGTATACTACAATCATCCATCTCCTTTACTCACGACCCTGTTTATTCCTTCCATATTTTATTTTGTAAGATTAGAAGTGTCATTATTTGAAATACAATACATAGAAATTTCCTGAGACCTAGCAGTTTTACTCAAAAACATAATGTGTAAAGGAATGCAATAATAATAGTGATCCAGATTCCATCCACCATTACATGGCATCCGCACCATATGCTAGCATTTTCAGCGTTATAACTGCTTACATTACCACTGGGACGACACCCAGGACAACTCAAATCAGGGCTTTCCACTGCCCTTCACTTTTCCAAACCCATCCATAAAGCGTTTTGAAATAGAACTATATCTAGTTAAATTCCCATGTCCGCCCTTGACCGTGGGCACGGCTATTTGAATAGTTTTGACTCTGTAGAGTTTGTACACTTTCACCACAAGAGACAATCAACTCGTTGCCCCACACGATTCCTTAGTCGTGTGGTTGAGCAGACCATCACAATGACTTTTCAAAGTATCTAGTCCCCTTTGTCATCTCACCTTATGGGAAACTGCCCACTTGCGGTGGGTTCCATCTATGCACGAGATGTTCCCCACGGTTACTAGCATTATTCGGGCTCCACTCCCCTCAGCGCTAGTACGACTGGGAAACTTCACCCTCCACTCGATGTCCCTTTAGGCCTTCTCTTGCCCTTACGTATCCACTTCTATCCACTACCAGTGAGATGAGTCCGGGAATTTCGATAAATTTACTTAGCCAAGTTGCACTTTGCAAACTTGTGGTTGCACTGTTTTACACAGGAGATCATGACAATATTCGGTCCTTAGGAGTACCTGAGCGGTTCTACCACACTCCACAATTTTGTGCTTTCCTGAATATCTATGCAGTACTAAGCATGGCGTATAATTAGGGACTTATTTTTAGCACCCCTAAATATCTATGCAGTACTAAGCATGGCGTATAATTAGGGACTTATTTTCGAAAGGTCACTATTATAGTTTTGCTAGGGCGACAAGGTTCACACAATCAATTATTCCAAAGGAGGTATAATAATATTCAATGTAAACAATGAGCATATAACTATAATCTTAAATTAAACATGTATTTGCATATAATATATCAGCATGCACTTTGATAATTAAAACCAAAGTAATTTGCAGAAAATGTAGGTTCAACATGATCAAAGTATTGACTCGCCTGGCGCGGTCTACCGCGGTCTTGAGCTCAAACGATGCTTTCTCTTGAGCTTTTGGTCTTTATCTTCACTTCGAGCTTGATCTCGCTTGACCCATTGAATCTTCACAACTTCCAATTTCTAATTATGCTACGAACGACTGAATCCAAATAAAAGCAAATAACTCAAAAGATTCAAATAAATCTGAATAAACTCAATTTAGTTTTATTATGAGCTAATGGGTGATTCGGGTGGTTGAAGGCAAGGTTGGTGGTAGGATACGATGACTTGATGTTTTATTAATTATCTATTTTATTATTTTTGTATTTATCAAGGACGTTACATGAGTCGAGACGGACATAGGTGTTCCAAAGATGACATGTATGACTTTTAGCTTACCGGATTAATTCATATTACTAGCAATTTGATATGTAGCATTTTATGCGACCTTAATTACTCGTGTTATTAGTTAAACGTTTACTTCAGAGTATTTACACATATTGGTTAGGTCATTTTAATGTACGATGTCCTAGGGCTATTATATTTTAGTAACTGTATATTAATATGATCTTCTAATTTAAATGTTTATGGTCACGCCCTATTGTTTAATTTATTTTATGAAGAGACCAAAGTTAATTAATCCTACCATTAAGATTTACCTATGCCTGCATGACAAACGGTATGGCATATATTTATGTATGAATAAGGATAATCTTTTAACTTAAAGCTTTGTTCTTATTGTTTTGACATAACACCCAATGCATTTTCTTAAATTTTAACTTGAATAAATTCTTAATTAGGTTCCTTTTTAAATTTGGGCTTTAAACAAAACCACATTTAATTAATGCCTCCAATTGATAATTAAACCTCAAATAAATATTTAAGCTACATTACTTGCTCATATAATAAATAATCACATATTAAATATTAAGTAACCTTATTTTACCTCCTAATTAAATTTACTACATTCCCTTAGATTATTCCCAAATTGTCCATAATTCTCACCAAAATTTTGTATGGGCCCTAAAATTCCTGTTTTAGTTTTATTGGATATATTTTGAATTTAGATTAATTTAGAAATTTGTCTCATTCAATTCGGAGTTAAAATGAATAAGTTATGCACATTCAAAGTTCTCAGCCCAATTAATTCCAGAAAATATCAAAATCTGACAGGTGGGTCCCACTGTCTTTTTTTAACTTCTGTTTTTATTTTTATTTTCTCTGCACTGTGTATTTGACAAGTGGGGCTGGCTATATATTTTCTTAAATAAATGGGGCATGGCCCACATGTCAGTGAGAGCTTATTTAGTGGTTATTAACTACTAATTACTTATCATTAGCATTAACTAATCCTTGTCTGAATACTAATTAGGCTTATTTACCTCCTAATAAATTTTTGTATCACTCATTAATTAATTCTTGATTTTTATCGCATTTTCTTTTACTAATAACTTAGCAAATTGATTAACAAAAAGCCTAATCTAATGCTGCAGAGAGGGGAGTCAAACTCGGGCTGGCAGGGTGAAGGCGCACGAGGCTAGCCACTTGGCCTCAGGGTCTTACTTGACTAGTGGGCAGAAGTTTTACTGATGAAGCAAGCGGCCGGGGTGCAGAATAGAGGAGGTCCGGGGGTGGCATGTGGGCGGCGGTGCCGGCGGCGAGGGGTGGCCGGAGGGGTGCGGAAGAGGGCTAAAATGGAACCCTGGTACCGCGGTGATGCCAATGAGGGTGCTGACGGGGTCCGGGGAGCTCGGTGGCGGACCGGCGGCGTGCGGCGGCGGCGACTCGGGGAGGAGCTCCGGCGCCGGCAAGCTACGGTCCAAGGGAGGCGCAGGAAATGCCGGGAATAAAACTACGACGTTCTGAGGATGATGTGGGGAGCGGGAATCGGGTTTTTATGGCGGGATTCAGTAGAAATCGATGTGGTCAGAGTTGGGGGAGATGAGGGCGCCGGTGAGCTACGTGTGGTGGGCGCCCAATTGCAAGCTGTGGGAGGAAGTAGAGAGCTCAGGGAAAGGTTTAGCGGGCTCGGCGGCTCTTATAGACGGGCGGATAGGGCTGGCTTCGGGAGGCAGTTCGTTGGGTCATGTCGGTGAGCGGCGGTGCAGGCGGCGGGGCAGAGCAAGAAATCTTGCGAGGATTCGGCATGATATCCCTGCGCTGTGCGTGGAGTGGCAGAGAGGAGCTGGAGCCGCGCGCGTGACAAGATTGGGCGGGGCGGGGTGAGAAAAAGAGGTGGCGGCAGAGGATAAGGTGGCGCGGTCGGAGGCGGCGACGTCCACTGGTCCGAGCGCGAGCATCCGCTGTCCGAGCGTGGGGAAAGGGAACGGGCTGGGCTGCGGGGCGAGCGGGCGAGAGAGCGAAGCTATGGCCCGTGAGGGACAGAGAGCGGCTCGGAGAAGATAAACAGTGGGCGTCTTCCAGGGAAGACGAGGAAGGGGTGGGGTTGGGCCGTTCAGTAGGAAAGCGGAAAAGAGGGGTGGGGCCGCTCGGGCGAGGGTGCGGGGAAAAACAGGGGGTTGGGCTGGGCCAACTGGCCTGGTCTGACCTCCTTTATTATTATTTTTATTTATTTATTTAGTAGTGCTAACATTACTATATGTTTATATATATATACTTATGTGTGTGTATATATATATATATATATATTTGTTCCAATTTACTTGTTGATTTACAGTACCTTTCCTTTTCATTGTCTGGTGCATATACATTTTGGGTTTTGCTCATTTACTAAACCTTTTGCACATGATTTATATATATATATATATATATATATATATATATATATATATATATATATATATATATATATATATATATATATATATATATATATATATATATATATATATATATATTTTTGCCCATTGTAATGCTTTGTCATTATAAATTGTTTTTATGTTTTAATTCAAATTTTCTCCCTCCCTTTTGTTGTCCATATTTTCAGATTTTAATTTAGAATGTTGGGTTTCCATTATTTGCATATTTCCCTTTATGGCATTATTAATAATAGTTTTATTTTTTGAAGCTTTCTTAAATTTTTGAATCCTCCGCCAAAATTCAGAAAATCGTCATAAAATCCAAATTTCAACAGAACACATTACAAAATAATTTAAGAACTTTATATTTTCATATTCGAATTTTTCAGGATGTTACATTCGATGTCGATGGGTTGTGGTCGTCGAAGGGCCACAGTCGAAGGGGATAGTGGTCGAAGGGGGCAGTGGTAGAAGTCGCAGATCCCTGGTTGAAGTCAAAGATCCGTGGTAGAAGGGGGTCGTAGTCGAAGGGGGAAGTGGTCGAAGTTACAGATCTGTGGTTGAAGTAGAAGATCCATGGTCGAAGGGGGAAGTGGTAGACGTTGAAGGGCCATGGTCGAAGGGTACAGTGGTTGAAGGGAGCAGTTGTCGAAGTCGAAGATCCGTGGTCAAAGTTGAATATCCTTGGTCGAAGTCGAAACTGTAGTTGAAGGGGCCGTGGTCAAACAGGGAAGTGGTCGCCATCGAAGGGCCATGGTCGTCGAAGGGGACAGTGGTAAGGGGGCAATGGTCGAAGTCGAAGATCCATGATCGTCGTCGAAGCTGTGGTTGAAGAGGGAGTGGTCGACATCAAAGGGCTGTGGTCGAAAGGGACAATGGTTGAAAGGGGCAGTGGTCGAAGTTGAAGGGAGCAGTGGTCAAAGTCGCAGTCATGGTCATAGTCATAGCGCCTGTGGACGTGGTCGTTGGTTGTAGTGTTCATGGTCATAGTCATAGCGCCAACCCGAAGGGCACCTGCTGGTTCATCCACAACCTCCGCCGCTACGAGTTCCCCCTCCAGTTGGACATCCCCGTCGCCTACCCCTAGGTCACCCCCGAGATCGAGCTCACCACCCTCGACGGTAAGACCCACAAAGTCTCGCACTCTCCATGGATTGTAACATGCTTTTGACCATGAGGTGTGATCGGTGGCTTCTGATTTAAGACCACAAGCGCTGGTCGATGTGTTACGACTTACAACCACGAGGTGTGGTCGATGTCTTCTGGCTTATGACCATGAGCACTGGTCGAAGTCGAAAGGGGCCGTAGTCGAAGGGGGAAGTGGTCGACGTCGAAAAGCCATGGTCGAAGGGAGCAGTGGTCGAAGTCGAAGATCCGTGGTCAAAATCAAAGATCCTTGGTCAAAGTCGAAGCCGTGGTCGAAGGGGGCCGTGGTCAAAGGGGGAAGTGGTCGGCGTCGAAAGGCCGTGGTCATCGAAGGGGACAGTTGTCGAGGGGGGCAGTGGTCGAAGTCGAAGATTCATGGTCATCGTCGAAGCTGTGGTCGAAGAGGGAAGTGGTTGATGTCGAAGGGCCGTGGTCGAAGTCAAAAATCCTTAACAACGCACAGGCATTCAGCTAGTATTACGTAGGCTTCTGGGCTACCCTTCCATGCTCGGCCTTGGCCTTGCGTGCTGGCACTGGGCTGGGTTGCCCACTCAAAACTCAAACAACTTGTTGTACACACCACACAATCTACTCCATAAGTTCTTTGTTTTATTATTATCTGCTACACAACTAACAATATACCAGGAGCATTACTGTGAGATTCTGGATTCTTAATCTCCTATCAATGGTTTTAGATTTTAGCTTTAAAATCATAAGAGAAGGTCATGGTATAATAAAACGAATGGAACTTATTTTGGAAGCAATAAGCACAGCAAACAAGATACAAGCCGTAAGATAAAAATGTGACATACTAATGTCTTCGTAGAATAATTTGTCGTGCTAACAGTAATAGCAAGAAACACTACATTTCTGGGACAAGTACAACAGTTATGGTCACTTACACTCTTTTACTCAAAAGAATAGTGACTCAATTTAAATAGGAATTGAAAGAGACGCATTATGGTGAAATGACAAGTCTATTGTAAATTATTCAGTTGACTAAAACTACTTAAGCATCTGAACTGCTTCTTCGGTTTCTTCCTTGGAGACATGCATCCTTGATTCCATGCAACTTTGCAACCATCTCCTCCATACTCAAGTGTTCACTCGGGGACGTCTTGGTATAACAAAGACCAACGTTGAGCATAGAAAGCAGACACTATACACCTTTCTCCTTCACGGTCGTCGGAGTTTCTTGGCTTAAGACCAACTCCTGTCGCAGCTAGGGATCGGTGATATGCAATATCTTCTTCGATAAGTTCATCTTTGTGAACTTTGCAATGCTCAATCCATCCTTAAATGTGTCATCAGTTGGCCTCCTTCGGGTGAATATTTCGAGAACAGCCCTAAAAGCTGTAAACACCTGAGGCAGTTGAGACTTGACCACTGCACACTCTACAAAAGACCCCGAATAGGAATAATTTAGTCCATGTGTTAACTTCAATATCAAAAATAAGAAATATGTGCTCAAATTAATTACCTGGATCAACATATCCAATGGTTCCCTCTATTCCAAGTGAAGAAGTTGAGTTCGAGTCACCAAAATATGATGTTGTAATAAACTTCGAACCTTGCCAGGCCAAAGTCTCCAACATGAGCAGTCATATTGTCATCCAAAAGAATGCTGCTAGCCTTTAGATCCTTGGTTGTTATGGTGTAGGTACTCCAATGCATTTGCTACATCCACCACAATGATTAACCTTTGAGCTAATGTAATATGGTTCGAAGTTGAAGTGTTCTCATCATCTTGAGTTGAGTATAATTTTAGATTCTGGATTATTAATTTCCTATCAATAGTTTTAGATTTTAGCTATAAAATCATAAGAGAAGGTCATGGTATGACAAAACATATGCAACTTATTTTGAAGCCAATTAACACAACATAAACAAGATACAAGATGCAAGATATAAATGTGACAGACTGATATCTTTGTAGAACCATTTGTCTTGCTAGCTGTTATAGCAAGAAACAATACATTTCTTTGACGAGTACAATAGTTACGGTCATTTAAACGTATTCATTGAAAAGTACAGTGATCTCACTTTAAGTAGGAACCGAAAGACACACATATGATTAATGCTTTTGTGGTAAAATGACAAGTCTGTTATAAATTATTCAGACAACCAAAACTGCTTAAGCAACATATTTGCTTCTTCATTTTCTTCCTCTAAGATATGCATCTCTGATTCCATGCAGCTTTGCAGCCACCTCCTGCATGCTGATGCGTTCACTTGGGGACATCTTGGTACAATAAAGGCCAACGTTGAGCACAGAAAGCAAACACTGTACACTTTTTTCCTTCACGGCCATTTGAGTTTCCTGGCATAAGACCAACTCTTGTTGCAACTGGGGATCAACGAGATGCAATATCTTGTCAGGAAAGTTCATCTCTATAAACTTTGCAATGCTCAATCCGTCCTTAAAAATGTCGTCTGTTGGCCTCCTTCGGATGAATATTTCGAAGAGAACAACTCCAAAGCTGTAAACATCTGAGGGAGTTGAGACTTGGTTACCAGCAGCGCACTCTATAGTAGACCTCATACAAGAATAATTAGTCACATGTTAGCACAATAATTGAAAATAACTAATATATGGTCAAGTTACACGAGACAGAGAACAATATGGATAATAAGAAATTTGTGATCAAGTAATATGGAGATAGAGAACAATATGAAAAATGGACATTACACGTTACCTGGGGCAGCATATCCAATGGTTCCCTTTATTGCAAGTGAAGAAGTTGAGTTTGAGTCACCATGAGATGATGTTGTGGAATCAACTTTGAACCTAGCAAGGCCAAAGTCTCCCACATGTGCTATCATATTGTCATCCAAAAGAATGTTTCTAGGCTTCAGATCGCAATGAACAATAATTCCTTGGTTGTTATGGTGGAGGTACTCCAATGCATCTGCTACATCCACCACAATGCTTAACCTTTGAGTGAGTGTAATGTGGTTTGAAGTTGAAGTGTTCTCATCATCTCGAGCAGAGTATAGCAATGCATGCAAGTCACCTCGTGGCATGAGCTCATACACTAAGGCTTTGAAATCATTTCCCTTAGTATCAATACTTGAGCATGCAGTAAGGATATGAACCAGATTGCGATGCCGCACATTTCTCAAAGCATTACATTCTGCAATGAAGCTCTTTTGTGCTCCCCTTGTCTCCAAGCTAAAGACTTTGATGGCAACCACATTTCTGTCTTGGAACAGTGGTCCTTGATATACAAAACTGTATCTTCCTCTGCCGATTAAATTGGATGTTGAAAATCCATTTGTTGCTCTAGCAAGATCATTATAAGAAACTTTGGGAAATTTGCTACCAAATGAGGGCAATGATATAGATTTTCTCTTCTGTTTTCCCCTCCAGAGAAACAAGACGGATATGACTATAGCAAGTGACACCATGCTAGCTAATGGGATCACAACTTTCTGTACAATGGATTGCTTGTGCTTAGTTGAATTCAGAGGCTTGACAGAACATGCAAGCAGGTGTAACTCTGGTGCCCCACCACAAAGCGCCTGATTGCCATCAATCTGTATGGCAGTTGCATTCTTGAATATTCCTTTTGTTGGGACCTCACCATGAAGATGGTTGAATGACAAATCTAGTTGCTCAAGAAGTTGTAGGTTACCAAGAGAGGCTGGTATTGACCCAGTTAAGTTATTGTAAGACAAGTTGAGAACTTTTAGGCTGCTTATGTTGCCTAATGAAATGGGGATGGTTCCGTTGAAGATATTCAAATCGAGCCCGATGCTTTCAAAACTTTCACAATTACCCAAAGTGTCAGGAATATCTCCAGATAGCTTATTGGATGAAAGCTGTAAATACATGAGCTGCTTGGCATTGCCAATGTCAGTTGGAAGTGGTCCATCTAGGTTGTTGAAAGAAAAATCAATTTGCCGTATTGTGGGGATTCGGAATATCCCCTTTGGTACACCACCATGGAGATTATTATTGGAAATGCCCAAAGTATCGAGCAATTGAAAGTTTCCCAAGCTCGTGGGTAAATGCCCATCAAATTGGTTTGCGTTTAGACCGAGAGCTCCTAGTTGTGACAAATTTGAAAGGGATGTTGGGATAAACCCTGTAAAGATGTTGTTTGCTAAGGATATTACTTGTAAATTTAGTGTCCCGATCCATTCTGGAACTACACCTGTAAATCGATTGTCATCCAATCCTATAATAATCAGGTTGTGAAGGTTTGCTATGCCGGAAGGAAACCCCCCCGATAGTTGATTTACTCCCAACAATAGATATTGAAGCTGAACTGAAAGGTTACCTAATGAATCTGGTACATGACCTTCTAGATGATTCCCTGCCATCGAGAAAAATTTTAGCTCAGTGCAATTGGCTAAGCTGTTCATAAACTCCCAATTTTGCTTGTTATGTGCTTGGAGTTTGTTCAATTCAAGATTTAACCAAGACAGTTTGGTAAGTTTGCCGATGGAGCTAGGCACAACCCCACTAAAATTATTTCTTGACATACCGAGAAGGTATAGCTTGGAAGCATTTACTAATGAATAGGGGATATGTCCATGAAAGAAGTTCATGTCTAATTCGAGTAGTTGGAGATTGGGTAGGGAGTTACCGAGATTGGATGGTACCTCTCCGCTTAGAGTATTATTATGAATGTTAAGGCCAATAAGAGTAGAAAGATTTAAGATGGCTTGTGGAAACCTACCTGCCAACTTATTTGCACCCATATACAAGAATTGCAAGTTGGATAACTTTTCAAACTCATTTGGGATGTTGCCCCCAATATTATTACTAACACATGAAAGCTTACTTAACGTTGTGATATTAGCAAGGGAAGCAGGGATGGTTCCAGCAAGATTATTAAATGAAAGTTGCATCACTTGAAGGCGATGAGGCAAATCTGCAGGAAATTGCCCACCTAGATTATTGTGATCCAGCCATAGCACCGTGAGTTTGGAACAGTTTGCAAAACTGGGTATCCTCCCTTGCAGCGTGTTATTACTCAAGTAGAGGGATTGGAGGTGATGCAATTGACCAAGGGATGGAGGGATTTGTCCAGTAAATCTATTTGTTGGTAGGAATAGATGTTTTAGGAATGTTAGGTTTCCGAGTGAAGGAGAGATTTGCCCTACTAAATCTCGATTTGTAAGGTCAAGAGAAGTGACACGACGTGGATTCTTCACCCTACAGAAGACACCTTCCCAATTGCAGAAGTGGGTGCTATCATTCCAAGACATCAAGGCTTCCTGTGGATCGAGACTAATTGCCTTCTTGAATTTAAGTAGTGACAGTCGATCCGTCTCGTTTCCATATAATAAGCCACAGATGACGACATGTGCACTGCAAGCCATTAGCACTGAGACAAACTGCACGATTGTAGTAGCCTTCATGGGTGGCTGGCTATATTTGTTGAAGTTAGATCTTGATCGTATGAAAACATAAAAACAAGGAAAATTTTAGATAGCCAATAATCAATGTTAGCACACATTCATTTGTCATGTGAAGTACCTAAGGATTTTGTTTCTACTACAACTTTTCCTTTTGTCAGGACTTAGCTTTCTGTTCATTCCAGACACTGCAGGTTGACTATTATAACTGCAGTTTTTACTAATCTGACTAGATTTTAGATATGTGAATTTTCTTCAGAGTCCTGCTACTACGTGGGAATCAAGTTATTTTATCTGGTATACTGTTGATTCATGGACTTGCTGCTGAAACTACTGAACCAAATGCTAGAAAACCACACAACTATGGACGTATGATATGTGATACATATGATGAATTCTGAAAAATGTTACATACACATTTTCCAGGTTGTGTTATGACACAGAAACTTTCCTAGCAATAACTGACCTGTAATTTGAAACTTTTTTATAACTACCTTCTTTAGATGGGAGATGGGAAAATTGGATATATGCCACTACTCATATTATACTCTACGATTTACTACCACTCCCACTGTAATTGATTATTTGCCACCGGTTCGTCTAATTCTCTAACATTTGCCACTTTCGCATTATTTTAATTTTTTTGGTTGACTCTACATTTGAAATGACCCTTTTGCCCCTCTCCTTCTTCCTACGAAGGTTCTTCCTGCCCCTTGCCTCCGGCTATGGCCGCCGCCGATCAAGATGGCCATGGACGTTGCGCCATGCTGAGGAGCAAAGGCGCGGAGGCAACGAAGCTGTGGTTGGACGAGGACCTCGCCTCCGACTTCCTTGTCTCCTCTCGCGCCTGTTGTGTCCAGCGCGGGCGTGCCGCCATCTCTGCGCGCAGCCGCAGCCGGCGATGGGTTTTGGGGTGGAGGAGGTGCCGATGTGCTGCGAAGTGGCGGCAGTGGGCATGGCGCCGGCGGCGCACGAGGAGAAGGCTATCGTGGTGTAAAAGCACGCCGAGACCGCACGCAGCCTCTTGCTCAGTCCGGCCCGGCGATGCAGCACGATGCCTCGCGCTCGCCAGGCAGGCCTCCTGTTTCTCCACCCGTCGCCTCCAGGACGCACTGCTCCGTCGGTCGTACAGCGAGCACGGCGACCCGTGCCGCACGTAGGAGGTGGCAAAGGCTGAGAGCTCAACATCGGCGAGATGGATGGACTGAGAGAATATGAAGCGGAAGAGGAAGGATAGGCGAAATGACCCTCTTGCCTCAAAAAAAAAAAAGATTAAAAAGTGGAATTAAATGAACGCGAGGGGCGGTGGCAAATCGCAGTGTGTCAATCTAAGCAAAATTTCTCTCTTTGGATCATCTCAAAGCGCTATTAGAAGTGTATGCATGTATTTTATGCATTTGAGATATACTTTTGCCACCATCCACCGATCATACTACACGCGGGTGTGAGGAGAAGTGGGAAAAAGTTGCTAAAAGTTTTTTTTTTGGTATCATTGTCATCCTGCTGTTATTTGAATTAACTAACAAGCACCACACGGTCGTCCTGCCAGGAGCTAGCTAGTACGTATACAACTTTGTCTTGATTAGAAACCAGCGCTCTATCTATCTGAAAAAAAGATCTACACTCTAAATGAAGTAAATTTACAAACCACAAATATTAGTAGTATATTCACGGCTACACACCTTAAAGTTCCTGTCGACTTTTATCCCGCCAGGTGTTCGACAACTGAGCAAACAGGTAGGATCCTCAAAAACAGCATGAGCATGTCATCTGAACTGTACATAAAAACATTATGTTTCTTCCTCCCATAAAAAATATGTTTTTATCAATAGTAAATCTAAGTATGTAACCATGCAACGCCTACGTACCTCTGAAAGAGAGCCTGTGTGCTTTGGTTGGAGAACCGGCTACAAGTAACTGGCTGCTTACACCCTTTATTTATAGTTATCCCAACCATATACTTCTGAAAAGCAATCTAATCTTCCACTCTACCGCTACTTTAATTGCAGTTTTGTATATGTAAGACCATGCAGTGGTAACCCTATGTGACTAATAAGTATTTGGCATTGAACATGTCTCACTTTCGTTACTTGAGTATGATTTTTGTGAATTTAAATTTCGGCATGTGTTGTTTTGGGGTCCCAGTTAGGCTATCCTGGCCAATTGGTCTGATCGTTGGGAACATATGGTCAGACTGGCCTCTAGCGGCGATCTAACTAGTGGACTTTGGCCAGGCTATGTAGCGGTTGAACCAATCCCAGTGTAGGTTTGTTGAGTTTAGTTGTTTTGTTGGTTCCATTGTTTTTGTTGTGAGTCATGGCAGTGTCTATGCAGTTTTAGTCACAGCTGGTGTTGTGTAAGTGTTAGTTATGGAGAGTCCATGTATGTGCGAGTCATGGCAGTCTCCATGCCCGCTACCTCCAATGACTCCTCCCCTTTACTCCTCTCTATCTCTGTTACTTCACTCTATTACTTGATTTGGTTGAGTTAACTTATGATTTGAGTGCTTTTGATTTGGGATGTGAGGGTGGTGCTACTAAGGCTGCTACAACGGGGCTCGAGACCATCCCATGCGTCGGGGAGTATGGGACGGTCAAATGCACGTGGCGTGCCCGTCACCATAGTAGCTTCACACCTCGGTATCCCCTTTCCTCTCTACCTCCTTATTACTCCATGTGCATGATTGTGATGATTTTGGTGGATGCTATGTGACGCTCTCTGAGGGTTTGGCTTGTGCTATGGTTGAGTGGTATGTGACTTTAGTGGATGCATGTGTAGTGGTCCAAAAAAGCTATGGAAAAGGTTAGGAATGGATCGTGGCCTACCTTGTGGACTGCGGGTCGGCTTGGCTTGGGAAGAGATCGGAGTTTGACGTTGTTGGTCACTTTATTGGTGTGGTTATGCTTGGGAAGATAGCTTGTAAATTTTTAATTTGAATTGATCCGATGGAAGGTTTTTATTCAGTCTTTATTGTTAAAAAAATCCTACACTTTTTGCTTAATCAAAGGCTTAATTAATTTCCGTAATTCGCTGGTTAAGACAGATTAGAAAATAGGGATTCTCACATACTTTAATTTCAGTTTTGTATCCAAATAAAAAATATTATTTTATTTACTTACTGTATCAAATTCAATAATTTACATCTATTTATTGTATATACTTATTAAATTGGCTAACCATATTATGCCACGCAACGCCTACATAGCTCTGAAAGAAAGCCTGTGTGCTTTGGTTGCAGAACGGCAATAGCTACAAATAACTAGCTGCGTACACCCTTTATTTATAGGCATCCCAACCGTATACTTCTGAAAAGCAATCTTCCACTCTACTTTTTTAGATAAAGGATATAAAATCCGGCCTCTATATCCACGAGGGATATACGCAGCCAAGGTTACACGCAGCCAAGGATACACGAGCTCTTAGGCTCAAAACCTCAAAACTGAGGAGCAAAAAACAACAAAGAAGAGCGCTTAAGGACTATGAAAAAAAGCTAGAAAGACTAAGGGTGCCTTTGGTTGGGCTTTTGGAAGCTGCTTTTGCTTCCAAAAAGCCAAAAGCCAACCAAAGGGGTGAAAACCAGAAGCTGCTTTTCAGAAGCTGCTACTTTTGGGTAGTACAGTTTTGAAAGCACCTTGGACTCTGCTTTTGGCTTTTGGCTTTTGGCTTTCTGAAATGGTGAAAATAGAGAGCTGTTTCACAGTTGTTTCAAGGAAAATAGAGATAGGAGGTATGTTTTATACTTGTTTGAACCAAGCGACTTACGGCTTTTCCTGACCCAAAACCTCAGACTTTTCCACATTTGACTCACAGCGACTTTTGAAGCCACAGCTCAACCAAACACACCCTAAGCTTCAGAACTTCTTCTCCATCCTTGCTTTCAATCAAGTCTCTATCCCCATCCGACTGTGCCATCCCAACTTCGGTCTACTTTGTGTGAATAAGGACCTCCGAGGCGACGCCTCCAAGGAGGCGACTAGGGTCGCCGACGCCGCCTGCCTCACCGAGATAAGGTTTTCACCTGGAGATCAGCAAACATGAGGGCTATGGAGTGCCATGACAACACCTCCAGGAAGGTAAATGGCGCCCGAAGGCGTCATCGTTGTCGAGACCGGTAAGATCACCGACAAGGCTTTCGCCACACCTCCTGACCCCACGCACTACCTAGCCACAAATTAGACCGCCACCAACACACCGGGGTCTTGCTCGCCTCAAGGCCATGGCATAGCCACCCTTGAACTCCACGAAGAGCGCTTCTGCAAAGTCCGCCTCTGTAGAAACCACCATCACGGCGCCTATGCGCCATCAGCGAGCGATCCGGGGCATGAGCCACGGTCGCGTCCACTTGGGGTTCTTGATTTCTTTCTTGCTGCTGATGTAAATCCTCGATGGCGCCGAGCTCCATCTTGCTGCCCTCACACTCGGGATCGCCACGGCACCGGTCACCGGCTCGTCGCATCGGCGAGCTCCGCGGCCCCGCCCCGAACCTCCTCCCTCCCGCCGCCACCGCCGTGGACACGGAGCCACCCTGCTGGCACAAATGGCCCCTCATCATCCTCCTCCTCGCCGTCTTCGCGGCCGCATCGCCACGGCAATGCGCGCCTCGGCGGCGCGGCGAAAAGATCCGCGTGCGGCGCCGCGCGCGGCCACGGCGGCTTCAATCGTCCTCCTGGCGGCGCGCGGGCTCGGGCCGCCGCGCCGCCGCAGCGGCGAGGAAGAAGCGCGGCGGACGCCGCGGCGCCTCACCGCCAGCGGCGGCGGCGAGGTGGAGGCTGCTGGCGCTTGGATGGGACGAGGCGCCTCCACGCGCTCGCGCCTAAGTGCGCCTCGGCCTCCACAACGGCGACACGCCCGAGCCGCCCGCGCCACTCCATCCTGCAGATCTGGGTGAGGCGCGAATCCGGCCACGAGCCGCGGATCCGTCGCCGGCGAGGCTGTTGGCTCGGCGGCGGCGAGGCGGGATCCGGGCGGGGAGGCAGCCCACCGCCTGCGAGGAGAGGCCGAGAGGAAACGCGCCCGCCGCCGCCCTCCTTGCGGCCACCGGCGACCGGTGGCGTGCTCCGGCGACGGCGAGACGGAGAGATTCAGGTAGGGAGGAGCGCTCAGAGAGGGAGGAGGAGCGCTCAGAGCAGGAATATGTAGCAAACCATCTTCCACTCTACTGCAATTTTAATTTCAGTTTTGTATCCACATAAAAAAATAGTTTGTAGAGTCAAAATGCTTTTCGTCAGTTGAATTCCTAGAAATTTGGACCTATTTGGACCCCTGGACACTACAAATTCCGTTTTTGGCCCCCTGTACAAAAAAATTCCACTTTGGACCCCTTCCACCGTGGATTCCCCGTCGCGCCACGTGGGCGGTCGTGCGGGCGTGGCCGCACGCGAGCCGGCGGCGCGCCCGGCGCGCGTCTCCCGCCGACCTGCGCGTCGGCGCCCGCGCGTGCGTGCGTGCGCGGCGCAGCGTTTGCGGTGACCGCGTGTCCCGCCCCGCCCCGAGCGTCTTGGCGCTTGACCGCGCGTCTGTGCAGCCGACCGACAAAATTTGTATTGATTGTGTATATATATTTATACATATATAAAGTTATTATTTAAAAATTTTATTTGTATATATAAAATGAGTGGAAAAATATGAATTTGAAGTGGAGTCCATCATCTTGCTTGTGTAATTTTTGTGCAAATTTGAAAATTTAAAATATTGTTTAAGTAAGTCTGAAAGAAATTTGTGTGAAGTAACGATTAGCGTATTTGTGATTTTCATATATTGCTGACCGTGAAAAATGTGTTGAACTGACAATAACAAATTTCGATCATGGTATGTTGTTTTATTGGAAGTAATTGAAAGAAAAATTTTTTGAGCACAAATGTGATATGAACAATAGAAGGAAATGAAGGAAAGTGATATTGAACATGTATGATTATAAGTTTTGTTAATTTTGTAGTTGTGAATCAGAAAAAATTTGCAAAAAATCTTGTTGTCATGTCACTTGAACACAGCTGCCCTCTTTAGTCTGTCCCCGCCCAAAGTGGCATCTTTTGTCATCCCAGAGCAAAGTGACCTCTTTTGTCATATCACGAGCAAAGCTGCCCGTTTTATCATGTCCTGCGCAAAGCGGCATCTGTTGTCATCTCAGAGCAAAGCTGCCTCGTTTTGTCATGTCTCGAGGAAAGCTGCCCGTTTATCATGTCACTGCGCAAAGCGGCATGTGTTGTCATCTCACCGAGCAAAGCTGCCCGTTTTGTCATGTCTCGAGCACAGTGCCATGTTTTGTCATCTCACCGAGCAAAGCGGCCTCTTTTGTCATTTGGTGAGGACAAGCTGCTCTCTTTAGTAATGTCACTTGCCCAAAGTGGCATCTTTTGGCATCCCACGAGGACAACTGCTCTCTTTAGTAATCACGAATTGGCTATACTCATGCCTTTTGGCATTGTTTAGGTGTTTAGCTCTCGCCAATGGCCTCTTATCTCTAAATCTGAGCATCGGTGCACACTCAGTCACCCAAGCTAGAAATGATGTCCTCCTTATTCAAGCCACGGGAACCGAAGATGATGGCCTCATTCGGTAGAGGTGTTATTTGATCCAATATTAAAATTTATTTCATTGTCAATATTATGTACATCTGTCGGTTTGCATTTTATGCTTTCTTATGTAATGCCTTTTGAATGTGATGTGTATCATTGCACTTGGGACTTTCAGGGAATGACTTATTGACTTTGACACTAGCTCAGGGACTGAAAATGGATAATTGATGAGATAGGCTCGTCCCCTGAAGACCTGCAGGAATTTGTGCATTCACTCTCTTACGTGTACATAGAAAATTGTACCACACGTCATTCTGCCAAGTTAAAGTATTAGCCTAATATGTATATGTCGTAATGGCCTAGCCAGAGTCATCAAGCAGCTCGGTAGGCGGTAGCTCAACAGCAGCCCGTTTTGTCTAGTCCGAGCAAAAGCGACTGTTTTGTCTAGTCACCGAGCAAAATCGACCTCTTTTGTCATGTCATTGAGCAAAGTGGCCCTTTTGTGAGGTCACCTCAAAAGGCGGCATGTTTTGTCTCCTCACTGAGCATGGTGTGGGGTCAAGATTTGTGTTGTCTGTGGTCTTTGTGCGTGAGGCTACCCCCCACACAGCCTATAAAACGGAGCCATCCCTCACATACTCCCTGGCCATGTTATCAGTCACCTCCTGAGTAAGTTGTTCACAATCTGTGTAGTTTTTTTTCGTGCTCACTCCCCAAGACTAGGCAATGAGTCAGCTCAGCATGTCTTTATGGGCACCCACGGTGATGTGCCCAAATTGCAACTTGGTGGTTAGACGTAGGACATCACAGACGGCCAAGAATCCCGGCGACACTACTACAAGTGCCCCAATCACTCGGTGAGTCATATTGTTTGGGTTCATTCAAATCGTGGTGGTATGTTTAAAAATCTTCTTGTCATGGAATCGCAGGAAGCTCATGGTGGTTGCCGATTCAGGTGTGGGAGGATGAAATGGGAAATAGGAATGACGGTGTTCGCCGCGAGAGAGTTGTCGTGGGGGTTGCGACCCGTCGGGATGCATCATCGTTTGACAGACTAGAGTGGAAGATAAATTTAATGTTGTGTGCTATTTTGTTTCTTGTGTTTATTGTTATCCTCAAGTTGTAGTCTTTGGAGGTTATCCTCGTGTATGTTCGCAATGTTTTATGCTATCTTGTCGTCAAGCTCTTTTGGTAATGTTTTATGTACGGTTGTGTTGTATTTTAGTTCTTGTGTTCGTTGGTGTGTTGGTGGTTGTACTACTTGCTACATGTCATGTACGTGAAATGTATGAGTTGTTCGTGTTGTCTTTGCTGATGCCTTCTCCTCGTATATGTTGGTAATTTTTATGGAATTTTTATACGGATAATCCCTTTTTATTTGATATATACATTGGTAAGTGATATTTTTATGTTACTAAGAATTAGTGTACCAAGAGTATGTTAATATTGTTAAATGACTTGCTATCTGAATCATTGAATGCGAACACACGAGATAATAACCTTATGTGAATAGAAATAAACTTCATAACATGCTGCGTACAATTTTATTACATGCATAATATATAGCATGATATGCGACTAACCCACCCAACTGCTCGTAACATTTTGTCTATTGGGTGTAGCGTGGTTGTTTCCCCTTTTTATCGCACCTTGAAGATGGCTCCGCTGCATCCTTTTTCCTGTCATTCTTGGACTTGAGAGCTGCCTCCCGAGCTTGAAGCTCTTCCTCCACGACGCTTGATGGCTGCTTCACGAGACTTAGCTGCTCCGCCTCCTTTGCAGCTCATCCTCCTTGCCCTTGAGACGGTTTGGTCCACCCTCATGCGGCGCTCTTGCTCACGCCGCGGTGTCGTTCCACCTCGCGAGCCTGAGTCATCTTGACAAAGTATTGTCCTTTGTTTTCCACCTCCACTGTGCTGGTTATGTGGCCATGTCGGCGACACCCGATCCACCCATTCGATGAACCTGCAAGCCTATGTGTGGCATGGTAGATGTCATGGATCAAGTTGAAAAACGACAACGAGAAACAAATGATATAGTTGTCGTCGTTACCATGAAATCGTCATCCAGGTTTGGACACTTGAAGAACCTACGGCCGTATTTGGCTCGCTCTTCTTGATCCGTCCAGACTCCCAACATCGTCCTAAAGCCGCAGCGGCACTTGGGGCGCTCATGCCACTCCGGCACTCCAAATGGGTCGGACCTCCAGGAAGACATTGTTGTGTAGTAGTATTGTGAAGGCTTGAGGAGGAGATGTGGTATGGAAGACATAGGAGGCCTTTATGTGGCGGGTTATGCAGTGCGGTGGGCATAGTCCATGGAAATGTCCCTATGTAGGCTTTTCAGAGCCTGTATCCTGTATTTATGAAACAACAAGGAAAGGTGACATGAAAACTCACTGGAAAGGATACATGCCTATGACGTGAACACTCACTGTAAAGGCTACAGCCTACGCCCCTATTTTGTTGGTTTCTGTAGCGATAGGCTTTTCAGAGTAGCAACAAATGTTCCTATGTAGGCTTTTCAGAGTAGCAATAAATGTTCGTATGAAGGCTTTTCAGATCGTAGTCTTTATGTAGGCAGTTTAGCTGGCATGTGTTGTCATCTAACTGAGCAAAGCTGCCCCGATTTGTCATATCACTGCGTAAAGCTGGCTTGTGTTGTCATCTCACCGAGTAAAGCTGAGCGCTTTTGTCTTGTCTCTGGGCAAAGCAGCCATCTTTTGTCCCGCCATTCGATATAAATAGCACGGTAGAGGTCCCATGAAGTTGTAGCCAGAAAACCCTGTAAATCGAACAAAGAACATACCATGGCGGAAGATGAGGGCGATCGGATATGGGTCACGAAGGAAGACCTTCCTTGGAAAGGAGGAGATGTTCGGACCACGCATCGCTTGCTACCAAGCCGGCGTGCGCAACCAGCGTGGCCGAAATGCAGACACAATGAGTACGTGGTCGTGCAGGTCCTGGAAGGGCCGAACGATGGCGGGCGCCGTTTCTTCCGATGCCCACGCTCCGGGGTACAAATTACTAATAGTACATTTTGTATTGCTTATGGACCCTCCATGTTTCTTGTCATTTTTCGCAGATGGCGAAATCGACTTCTCCGCTGGATCGACCCTCCTCATGAGCGGTATATTGACCGTTATGTGGGTACTTTATGGGACCGAATAATGGACTTGGAGTACGAATGGAGACTCTCAATGAGGAGAACAATGAGCTCCGCCAACAGATGCAATGCGAGAGGGAAGCGAGGAGGTTATCAACATAGGAAGCTCTTATGATCCCACATGTTGCTGCGCGAACCCAGCTGCATATGTGCGTGCCACTACCACAATGGCCAGCCCGTCAAGGCGGCCCCTCGTGATTCTCCATGTGGGTGCCACGAGGCTCGTTTGGCATGTAGGCCACGAGGAGTGCGGAATGTGTTGATCTGTGCGATGGGATTGTTGTGTTGATGTTTTGGGTGTAGAACTTTCCATAAATTCATGCTGTATGTGCAATGTATGTGTTGTTTAGTGTTGTAAGTGCATGACGCCTTCATTTTCTGTGACCTTCATATTCATGCCCTCTTTCCATAACGATGTAATGTGCAACGTTGTTAAGCATGTGATGAATTGATTGTTTGTTATGTGCGTGGAGTTGTTATCACAAGGCAAAAAAATTGTCGTCAAGCTATGTCTTCTCCGCTACCCGTGTTGTCATCTCTCGATTGGTTGTATGCCGTACTAAATCAAAGAACTTAGAGCAACCCTTTTATCTGAAACCATCTTTGAACATCAAACCATCAAGCAATTGAAAAACATCACAAATATTACAAAAGCACAATTTAAAAATTCATTCATCATCTCGTAAATGCCGCCTCAAATGCGGGCGCATATGATCCTACGAGAAGGTGAACCTACTAGGGAGCGGGGTGCATCGCGAAGATCGTGCTGCGAGGTGTGGCGAGGCGGCGGTGGGTACAACTCTGCGGGCGATTCACGACGGTGGTCATAAAGCATAGAGCTCACCCAATCGGAGGAGGTGCCAACGTCACGCTTAGATGGTACAACTGAATTAGACAATGGAAAGTACGAAAATTGTTCATAATGAAATACACACGTTTAGTGCATACCGGGTATGTGGTGGTGAAATGAGGATGTCGGCGGAAGTCCCCATGTACTCGTGCGATGTCATGCCTTGATAGGTCGGCACAACCCACCTATCCGGTCATATAGGTTGGTGCGCACTGTCCCGTGAGATACGAGGGCATCGCCCCTCTGGTTGGTCCGCGAGTCGGCGGCTATGCGAGTGGGCCCCGTGCGTCTGGAGGCGCGGTCGCTCGTCCGTCGCCTCCGTGATGGCGATGCCCGTTGCGGCGTGCTATCCGTCGCAATTGCCGCAAGACGAACATGTGGTTAGACATAAATGGTAAATGAGTGCATGAACAAATAGTTGCGAATTGTCGAACCGCCGGGCGAAGCGCGTGGAGGCGGCGGCCGTAGCTTGGCCGACTCTCGGACAGCCCCTGCAGTTCGTGGCGGCGATGGCGACCTCCGTGATGGCGTCGCCCTCCGTAGCTGCGTGCTATCTGTTGCAATTGCTGCAAGTCGAACATGTGCGTGACATAAATGGTAAATGAGTGCATGAACAAATAGTTGCGAATTGTCGAACCGCCGGGCGAAGCGCGTGGAGGCGGCGGCCGTAACTGCCGACTCTCGGACGGCCCCTCGGTTCGTGCGGCGATGTCGACCTCCGTGATGGCGTCGCCCTCCGTAGCAGCGTGCTATCTGCGCGCAATTGCTGCAAGGCGAAGATGTGGTTAGACATAAATGTTAATGAGTGCACAAACAAATAGTTGCCAATTGTCGAACCGCTGGGCGAAGCCCGTGGAGGCCGAGGATGGCGTGCTGATCCCGGTGTTGCGGAGGCGGAGGAGGTGGTGGTCCCTGCCCACGTCCGCCACCGCGTGTAGCAACAACGTCATCTCGGCGACCACAACTCAAGCCCCGTATCGTACCCCTTGCCATTTCGCTGATGCTGCGCATATAGCTTACCCACCGAGATTCGGTATTGGACTTCCTATGTCGTATAGCCTCATTAGCCTCGATGTCGATCGATGTATCCGGTCCACTGCGATGAAACAAGCGATCGGTTCAAATGTAATCCTGCATTGCGTAATGACACAGTACTCTCGTACCGCCTCGTCGACCCGTGCCGCTAGATGACGGTCTGGACCTTCCTGTATAGCCGCCCCGTGAACAGCATGAGGTGGAGGCTGTGGGGGCTCCCCTGTAGTAAGCCTACGGCCGAGTGCGTGCGTACCAGTCAAGGTATGCCCATGCGGCGCGGGTCGCGTCGGTCGAAATGCGGCGTGTCTCATCCACAACCATCGTATGCGCATGGTCGGACCACATATCTGCCCACGCCCGTGTGTGGCTCTCCGATCTTGGTCGCTCGCCTCTCCTCGATTGCTGCAAGTCCATTGAGACATTACACAATCGATGCATCGACATTGACACTAATGCAGTAATTAAATTTGGGGTGTCTTGACATACGGTGGAACTCCTCCGCAAGAGGCGTCTGCCATGGGAGGACATCTTTGGTACGGCCCGAATCGTCTCATGACTCGGTGTGGGCTGTGCGGCTCGACGCGATCTTGCGAACACCAAGTGGCGGTCGTCATCGGTACCTCGATCTCGCTCGCCTTGGTATGACAACCCGTGGGGGCCGTGTTCGCAATTGCGTGGAGACCATGGCCACCGGTCGTCGACAAGCGCCAAGCTCGAACCTCGGTGGAAATCCGAGTACGCACGTCTCGGTCTCTCCCTGGCCCACCTCAACTGACCATGCGTCCAACGTGTACCCATTGTGGGCGCATCAATGGGGTCGTCACCACCATACAACTGCGGGATGAGGTCATAAGGGTGCACACGACGACCAAAGTCAGGCCTGCCAACGGGTAAGTGTTCCCATGACCACAACTGAAGGAGAAGGTAGCAGGCGGCTAGGATCGGCTCGCTGGCCGCGGTACGCTGCGAGGCGTCACACAAGCCTCGGTATGTGGAGCTAAGCACTGCTGATCCCCAGCTATACTGTGGCTGCTGACCAGGCCAGCCATCCGCCAAGGACTCCGCTAGCGGTATGTAGCTAGGCTGCACGGAGTCTCCAGTCGTGCTAGGGAACAAGACGTACCCGAACAGATATAGCAGGTATGCAACGAAGTGCGTCCGCACCGCGACCTCATCTGCGTCTGCAGGACAGGTCATGAAGCGACGAAGCCATCCATGTGGCACCCCAGCTGCGTTGTCTCGGATCGCATGACCGAACCGGTGACCCAGACGGACCTTCCAATCTGCGCGCCGGGGTGGCACCAAAGCAGCACCACGGAGGGGTAGACCTGTAATCATCGTGACGTCCTGCAGCGTAACCGTCATCTCCCCCCACCGGAAGTGGAAGGTGTGAGTCTCCGGCCTCCATCGATCAACGAGAGCTGACAACAGTGGCGCATCGTACTGGAACCCATGCGGTAGATCCAACATGCGGGCAATGGGCGCAGACCGGTGTCCGTAGTAGTGGGATATACCGAGGGTCGAGCGCCGATTCTCGGGGCCCCTGGGACGAAGCAAGGAGGCCCCTGTGCGGTGCGACAACCACACATGGCATCGGTGGTGCTCGTCCCAGCGGGCTCTAGCGGCTCGAACGCCATGTCACGCCAAAGAAGGATAACAAGTTAGTGTACATTACAACAAAATGTGCAACAAATAACAACATAACTCACAACAAATGTTATGACAGGAAACGTCACGGAATGTACAAAACATACGTAAAATGTGCACACGAATATGACCCACACGACAAGGAAACATATGGAATGTGCGAAAATATACATAACATGGTAATGTGCAATACATAGCTACACCATCGAGCCAACAATTAAGCGTACACCTCCTGAATAATACATTACATATGGATTGTGGTTGGTACTACGGAGCGTTGCTTGATGCCGGCTGTTTGGGCGGCGAGGGAGTGGCCAAAGGTCTTGCATAGCCTACACTTGGGCGCGAACACGATCCCCTCGTTGGCTCTCATCCATGTCGTTGCGGATGCGACGGCTTTGTCGTCTTCCACGCCCGACATGCTTGATGCATCGTTGGGCACCCACTTTATCTCCGGCCATAATTCCTGTAGTGCATGTCTACCCGTAGGAATGGAACTCTGCACTCCGGGTTGCATACAAGTCTTGCATGTCGTAGTACTTGGAGATGTCTTGTGTCGACTTTGGTTCCATACAGCGCATGCCGCGTACACATGGGAGCATGGCTTGTCGGAGCTGGGGCTTGTTGCGGCTGCAAGATGCTTCATCACCTGTCGTGCATACACCTTGCGCTCCCCTCTAATTTGACCCATGACATACTTACGCCTTAGGCGGACCTCAAACTTCCTCCTTAAGCCATCAATGGGGTGAGCAATGTGGGTTCGAGCCTTCTCCATCTTCCGTCCATGAAGGCTGCATGACCTCGAGTATTGCTTGTTTTCCTCAACGTGCTTCTGCGCCATCCTCGGCTCTATTCACAAAGTACCCGACAGTGCGGTTCAGTCTCGGCCACAATTGCCGTGATCGGCGGGGATCGGCGCCCTTCAATACACCATTGTAAACCTCGGACATGTTGGTTGTCATGATCCCATATCTCGCCCCACCGGTGTCGTGCAACAAAGACCACATTTCCAAGTCGGTGCATTGGTGAACCCATTGTGAGAATACCGACTCTTGTGGAGCCCCCTCCATGGCCCTCGCTGCATGCACATGCTTAGTAGCCTCTGATCGTTTGCCGCAAGGCGTCGAACTTCCGCTTCAGTTCTCGCATGCATAGCTTCTTGAACATCTTCATGAGGTCCTTGCTACGGAACCTTCGTGGAAGTTCGCTGCAATATGCCTCATGCACCAGCGGTTCTTCACATCGATCCACGGGGCGGGGGCTGCGTCCCATCTCGCAGCGTTCGCAACGCAGAACATCAAGCCTGCATTGCGGTCGGAGATAAGGCACACCGGCTGTCTTGCACTCGGCATTCTTCAAATTGCAAAGAAACCAAAGCCGCCTATCTGTATTCTCGCTCTCCACAATTGCAAATGCCATCGAGAATGCGGTCATTTGCATCGGCTGCAAGCGCGGTAAGGATAGTGCCCTTGTACTTGCCGGATCTGACGTCCCATCTACGGTTAGCACCGGGCGGCACCACCGAACCCTTGTATCGCTGATGGAAGGCCCGAACACTCTGTCAAGAATGAAACAATTCGGGCCCTCCGTAGGATGGACCCTCTCGCCTGTTTATGTAAGTGCTCGGTTTGATTGTGCAATTTGATCCAGCATTCTTGGGACCGGTCGCACGCCTCCTCGTCGTCCCATACATACCGTGCAGCACCTTTCGCCGCCCGCCACACCTTCTTGTAGCTCACCGTAGCCCGCCTCGTTCGCTCACGCGCCATCAGAACCGGGGTAATTGACACATCCGCTGGGCGAGGTGTGTGACCACCTCCGCAACATAACGTGATGTCATGTTGCGGTGTCTATCTTGGCCCGCAAGCTCGCAAGCGTGATCTTGCGGCACCGTTATCCGAACTCCGTGCCAACGCCCTTGTACCGTTGTGCACGGACTTTGCCACCACATGACCCGTCCACACACTTCACAGCGACGTGTCGGCTTTGACTTGTGGACCCGATCGTCCGGCTTATGTTGGCGGCATGTCTAGCAATAGCTCGCTGGACAGCACTCTTATTACGGAAGCTCGCGCCCGTAAAGAGTGCGCCTCGCTGAACCCCATTCTCCCTCCTCCGCTGTGGCAGAACTAGGCTGCCGCTGCGATGTCGTCCAGTCTGGACGACACGTACGCACCGTCCGTGGTCACAACACGACCTACCACCCCTCCAGTTGCACCTTCGCCGTCCTCGTCCTCTCCAGAGCTGCCTGTCTCAACCTCCTCATCCTCCTCGCTGTCCTCTTCTTCCACCCGGTCCCCAAGATACTCATGACAGTCAATACGGGCGGCCCACCACCTGTCGTGCACACCTTCGTTGGGCTGGAAATTCTGCGCACGCCTCCTGTCGTCTTCATCACCCACTTCCTCGCCCACATGTTCGTCGCGAAGGGTCTTCATGACCGCCGGCCACTTCATCTCCACCAGCGGCATCTGAACCAACCATGCCTGATGATTCTGCCCTCTCCACGAACTCGACATACACCATTGGCCTCCCATATATCGCAGCATCAGGGTTGCGCACGACCTCCATGTAGTTCGCCCATGACGCGTCATTGGTCACCTTCAGAAGTTGCCATATGCTCCCCCTTCCGTCATCCACCATTGAGGCATAGACTGCCTCGATCCGTAACTTCTTCCTTGCGGTCTGTCGATCGAACGCTGAACGGACACACCTCCGTAGCTCAGACAAGCTCATGGCGCTCGGACCGGTGCCGGATCACGGTCGCTCGCAATTTGACAGTCCGCCCCATACGGCCCATCACGCACGAGACCACTCCCATAAAACACCATCAATTGTTCAATGCCGACCATTGCGTACCTAACATAAGTGCATAATCAACCATTTTAGTACCACAGCATGTAACAATCGTATCATGTAATTAACGATTTGATTATTATATGTTTTGTATTTCTAAATCTACGATTTATTTGTAACTATTTCACTTTCTAATTGTACCATACATCAAATTAAATATACATATCATTTTTTCCATCAAATGACCTTCATACTACGGTCATTCACTAAGCATACTAATTATACAAATTGTCTCTAATCTAACTACTACAAATTTACCACCTACAAATGCTCCAACATAAATATTTACTTTTTCAGCTCAAAGCACATTATTTACACTCCAATCTTTTCTAACTTTAACTTAATATAGTCTTTTCTAACTTTTAATTCTAATCTACCAAATTTATTTCTAATTTATTTTTACCACCTACATACTGTTTGTACTAATCATATGCTTCTAATCCTAGTACTATTGTTATCACCTACAATTGTAGTGTAACATAAATATGTATTTTCTCAACATCTACACACTACAACTTCATATTTTCCTCTTCTCTGAAACTACTTTCTGATGCGTATGTTAGCAAAAAAAAGGAAAACTCTATATACACTACAATACATCCTACCAAACATATGCAAGATTTGCTATACATACATAGCGTATAAAAGATTGACATAAAATAATGATAACACAAGATGGTTTCGTTAATTAAGGCCTAATGACATATATAAAATTATAGTTGCATGGGCACAATACTTACCTCTTATTGATGCTCACGAGACGATCTACAACTTTTGTACTTGTCAAATCCCTTGATTCCAAACGAAAACAACTCAACTCTTCCACTTTGCTCCTCACTTTTCTTCAAAAAAACTAACTACATTACAATACGTAACTTCAACATAAACTACGACATTATCTACACTACAATAAAGCATGCAGCATATGTGTATTTTACCTACACATACACACCGTTTGACACATTGGCGTATCACACATTCACATAAAATAACATTACCAAACGATGGTTTGTGCTAATCGACTAATTATGACTAATCACATACATAAAAATTTAGTTTCACGGGCACAAGACTTACCTCTTCTTGAAGCTCACGAGACGATCTACAACTTTTGAACTTGGCAAATCCGCTGATTCGAGCGAAAACAACTCAAACCAACGTGTTTTCCTCCTCACTTTCCTTCACTTCATTGCCTTCCTCGCTCGCTCGGTCTTCACTTGTAGATGCAAATGAGGTTCTGTATCGTATGCATCCGGTGTTCCTGCCATTTAAACCTGCATTCTTGATCCAAGCGGAGGGCCATGCAACTTTCGGTTGCGAGCACGCGTGTGCCACAGCCATAAAAAAATCAGCGCGGCGCTTTGGGCGGATGGATGAGACATAAAAGAGACGTGCGGTCGGAGGGCATATTCTCGCGGTCGGGGAGGAGGTCGTGCGGTCGGGCGGCATTCATGCGGTCGGAGGGGAGGGCGCGCGCCGCGCGGAAGACGCGCGGCGGAGGACGATCGCGCGCTTCGGGCAAGGGAAAGCGCGGTCGGGCGAGGAGGGACGCGCGCTGCGTGCGGCGCTGGAACGACGACGCGATCGGCGACCGCACGACCGGGACAGTGGCGGCCGCAGCTGATCGCGCGGTGGAGAGGGGTCCAGTTTTGGAATTTTTGTACTGAAGGCCAAAGCGGAATTTTCGGGTCCAAGGGTCCAACAGTGTCCAATTTTCGTCAAATACGGCTTCCGTAGTGACTCAGTTTCTACAAAGAAAATGGAGAAAGCGACAGCCTTCTCATATTGTCATTGAAGATGAAAACGGCAGCCACGCCACGAGTTGACATCCTTGTCACACTGTCATTGAAGATGAAAATGCCAACCACGAGTTGACCTGACAGCTTCTCACACTGTCATTGGAGATGAAAACGGCCCCCACGAGTTGACTTGACTGGCCGAAAACGGCAGCCACGAGTTGACGTGACAGCCTTCTCACACTGTCATTGAAGATGAAAACGGCAGCCACGAGTTGACTTGACTGGCCTAATTTTCACAAGCCATCCTACCAAAAGGATGGCATGATGCTCTCTGAAACGTGACCATAGATATAGCAAGACACTATAGAAAGTGGCAGCAAAGCTTGACTCTCATGCACGGAGCGGGGCAGGAATGCAATCAAGCAGTTGCAGATGAATTTGTGCGGTCCTTGTCCTGACTCCTGAGCCCATCCGCTTGCGGCACGGAGCAGCGCGCCATGGCCGAAGTGACGGTTGAAGTCGAAAAGGCGCCGGAATTTCTGCTGCTGCTGCTGCTCCTCCATGAGAACGGTTGTACACTGCCTCCTCCACCCTCTCTGCTGCTGCTGCGCCGCCACTATTTCCGTACGGGACATGGCGCAGGCAGAGAAGGAGGTGAGGGACGGCAGGAGGAGCCACCATCTTTGCTGAGTTGTGCGCATCAACAGCGGACGGTCACGATGGGTTCCCACACCGTTCGGTTAAGTTTAGGTGGTGCTTATTTGGGTTTAAGCTTATATCTTTTGTATTATCTGTGATATAATTTTTTATTTTTTTAATTTTAGTTACGCTGAAAAAACGGTAGTAAAAAAAGGTTACTACAGTACAAAATTTGGATAAAATTGGGTCATCGGAGTTCGGCTCGGAGATAAAAAAATTAGCCATCCAATTTGGGCCGTCGACAGCTGGATATCGGATGAGATGCGCCACCCTGGTCGACCTATCAAAATTTTCATCCCGACAAAGGAAGCCCACATCGGCTACTCGGATATGGCATGGAAATCCAACACACGTTACACACTGCTTCTTTCTTTCTGAGGCACCAGCTCATATGCTCATACTCATATATATACAATAAATAGATGTCAAAGTAGTACGGAAATCAAGTATATTCATATAAAAAGTAGTGCTCAAAGTTACATATTAGAGATCATATCGATATCCAGACTATCATACATTTACGAACAGAGGGAATAGAAGATAAAGATAGAGGGGGTGTTTGGTTGCTAGCCACACTTTGCCAACAAAAATTGTCACACTTGCCTAAGTTGAGGTGCTCAAATTCTTTGCCACACCTTAGCAAGCTTAAGGGAATCTTGCCACACTACAACAGAACATGGCTATGGTAACACTTGACTGCAACATAATACAAATTATGTTACAGGCAAAAAACTCAGTAACACATACTTTGTGTCCCCAGGAGACCCTGTAACACATACTCAGTATGATCAATAAACGTGTTACAAGCATATAGTACCGCAACATAAACATGCGTTACAAAGCCATCTGGTAACATACAATATATGTGTTACGGACATGTGTTACTCTCTACTGTAGGGATAATCTTGTTCAACATTGATATATTTGTACAAACAACACCACTACTAGATTGAAGAAGTGAACTAAAACTCTGAGACCCTTATCTTTTCGCTCGTGAAACTAAATGAACGCATCCACCATCACAAAATTTAGTAGAGACCATCAAAGAAAGGAAATATTATGACTATTCATGATGGCAGATGAACCAAAATAAAATTTACTTTTCTCATACGCATATGAGATTTCCCGGACGAGTGGTCCGTGGCGCTCCCGAACGCGTAAGTTTCGGGCGTACTCAGGAACGAAGTCCTGGGCGTACTTAGGGATGAGCCCTGAGCGTGGTCCCAAACGCGAAAGATTTGGGCGGTCTCAAGAGCGAGTTCTCGAGCGTCACTGGGCACGTAGTCCCAGAGTAGTGTAGGAGTGATTCTTTTTGCATCTCTATGTTTCTTGGACTTTATTTGCCTAATGGGTATGCTGCGATGAAATTATAGTTTCCTAAATTTAATTACAATTTAAAGTGATGTGACTAAGTGTATAATGAACAATCAAATTAAAACAAGTGAAAATCTAGAGCCGAGTCTGTAATTATATTTTTTCCACGGAGCGATCAAATATTAAAATCATTTAAAAAGCATTAGAGTTTTGGAAAATATGTACGCTCTATTTTTGCTAAATATACTTTAAAAAAGCCTTATATTTTTTCCATGGAGCGATCAAATATAAAAATCATTTAAAAATGATGCTGTTTTATGCCTGGCCTGAAATTTTTCACACACAAATCTCCCTCCACATACTTCCCGCTAATGTAAAATTTTCCCTCCAATAATTTCAGGCAAATCTCTCAGTGACTCAGTTCAACCTGTGCTCTAGATAATCTCAGTCCCTCCCGACTCTACTCACCCGGTCACCCCCCAGCCGCCGCCTCTCCTCCTCCCCTCATTCATTCGGTCATTCCATTCGAGACGCTCGTCTCCTCCTCCCCTCTACTCACCCTCGTCTCCTCCCCGAGACGCCGGATCCACCCCGCCGCCGTCGTCCTCCCCACCCGCCGAGAGCTCGATACGCCGGATCCACCCCGCCGCCGTCGTCCTCCCCACCCGCCGAGAGCCCGAGACGCCGGATCCACCCCGCCGCCGTCGCCCTCCACCCCAGCGCCGTCCCCCGAGCCCGTCCTCCTCCAGCGCGGCCGCCGCGCGCTCCTCCACCTCCGCGACAAGTACCTCCTCGAGCTCTCCCGCTGGGAAGCCCTCTCCTCCGACCTCTTCGCTCCGCACCCTACTCCCCCGGCAACTCCTCCCTGAGCCCCTCCCGGTCCCCTCCTTCCCGTCGCCCCCTCGGCTCCGACCACCTCCTCCGACCTCGCCGTCCTCGACAACCTCCTCGCGCAGGTAACTTGCTTCACCAGTCGCCTTGTTCTCACTCGCTTTGGTTCTTTTCCCCCTTCTTACTTGCGGCTAATGGTTCTTTTTCGTTTTGGGTGGTTTGTGCTGTGCAAAGCGGAGCGCAGGAGGAGATGCTCAAGAAGCTGTCGCAGATGTGCGACCAGATGGAGCCGAGACTCCGACTTCCTCCAAATCTCCGCTCCTCGCCATTTTCTTCTCGACCTAACAGCCCAGCTTCTCTCTTTAGTGGTATTTTTCTTCTCATTTGATTTCACAGTCATTGTCAGAATCAATTTCTTTTTTTACTAGCCCAACAATTGCTACATGGCACTTCCAACATTGGTGTTCTAGGATTTCTGGATAAGTGAGCATGTTACCGGTCGTGGTGCTTTGAGTAACATCGAACTTTGACGAGTTGGTTTTGGTGTTTGGTTTGCAATTCTGGGCGTTGATTTTTCAAATCTTACGTGGTAGGCCATTAAGCCTTATGGATTAACCAATTCATGGCATAAATATTTCTTGCTGGTTTACTACCATATATGCTCCATTGCTGTCAATTCTGTAGAACCTGTTTATCTGTGGTTGTGGTTTCTTTTAGCAATTTGGTCAATTATATCTGTTGCCATCAATTGAAGTCAGGGGCGGACCCGCCTTCGGGCATGGTCGGGCGGTCGCGGTTCTTGGTTCTTGGCGTCGGCCGCCTCCGATTTTGTGCGAGATTTCTTGGGCAGCAGAGGCGTTTCTTGGCGATTGGTGGGGATGGACAACCACGCTGCCGGGTCGAGCTTCGGCAGATCCGGAGGCGGGGCATGCTCAGGAGGAACTCTGGGAAGCCCAAGCGTGAGATCTTGCATCAGAATTTGATCTTGCTGCTGTTATTGTACTCCTTTTTTGGTGGCATTTTGTAATCTGTTGAAATGTCGTACCACATGTTAGTTATGGGTGTGCACGGTTTTCTGCATGCAGTTCAAGATCTCTTCATTGAGGTACAGGCATTTTGCATCGAGTTCTCATGGATGAGGGAAGCAGCTGGCTTATTCCGGCTGCTCAAATCTTTGGAGTAAAGAAGCGAATTGTATGTTGCTGTTTCCCATTTCTGTATATTAGAGTTCTCTTATCCTTTTCCTAATTCTGTACATCTTCATTCTCATGGTCTCAATTAAAGCCTCAAGGACTTCAGATAACATCATGTTCAGTATCTAAGTTGCCTAAGTGTTTTCAATTCCAATTGTCAGATAGACTGGTGGTATCGTTGTCGAATGTTCAGAGTTATCTGGTTCTGGGTACTGGGTATAGTTCTCTTGTCTCTGCGGGTGTTCAAGATCGGACGATGTGTATCATTTTCTTACAGAATCTGCGGCTCCCTCCTTACTACAATGCACACCCTCGAGAGGATGGATAAAAGGAGTATACCAAGAGCTGTCAGATAGTACGCAATTTATGGTTGGTGCAAATTTAGGTCTGTTTGTACGTCCATTGTATGGTGTCAAATAATTAGTTGTTTATGGATTGCGGGGTTTATTTATGCCAGTTTGAATTCCGGAGTTGTGCTTATATTATACGGATCATTTCAGTATTTGTTCTTGTTGGACCATTTTTGTCCCTATCGGTGTTGCTTCGCTGCTAGCTTCACGAAAGGTATGCTGAATTAATATGCTGTATGCTTGATTGAAAGATATGTTCGGCCAAGTGGGGATTTTTTTTGTTAATGTTTATTGTTTTCTTTGCCCGTAGGTTGTTGAGATTGTTGATCGATATGATGATGCATACGTCCCAGCTAATATGACTGACAAGCTTGCTTACATCCAGAACTCAACAATATCCAAAACCTGCACAAGGACTCTAAAGGTAATGAACTTAGCTGCATGAGTATTCTATAACCTGAAATTTTGGAAATGGAGAAGCAATAACCACTAGAGCGTCGATTAGTGACAGTGTGTTACATATATGCATCTTGGTTTAGGAATGAAAAGAATCCTTGGTTGAAATATTTGCTTGCATGTTCCTCCCAGTTTCCAAAGAATATGCCGCGTGCTTTTTGTGTATTACCACTGGATAACTTTTCCGAACCATAGGAGGTATGCAATATGCTTTCTGGGGTCACCAGTATTTCAAAGACATTGAAATGAATACAATGAATCCTTGGCTGAAATATTTGTATCCAATTTTTGCAACAATTGCATTGAAATGAATAAAGTGAAAAATGCATTGTTGTGAATGTTAGTTCTAGCGGATAACTATCATGCATGGGAAGGCGAATGGCATGGCTTGAAGGGGATTAGAAGTAGAAGATTGAACGGCATTGTTGTGAATGTTAGTTCATACTTGATAGGTTGTTTCTTCTACGGTTTATTTACATCTATGGATTAAACTTCATTAGTGAGATATTTTTCAATATCCTACAATCTACACATGCTTGCATACAATTTTAGTTGTTGTTTCTATTTTTTATTGCTAGGCAACCAATTTTGGAAAGTAAGAATCAATCACTCTTTGCGTAAAACTGAGGCGCTTGTACGACCACTGGACTGTAAGTTAATTGATGATGCCCATGCTAAAGGAATGCCGATTGCTTGGCCTTCAATATGTGTATGATATTTCAACCTTGGTCCATATAATACTATATATATACTTTTTCATGTATCCTTAAAGCTCAGTAATGTTTGCCACATGCAGGTTCAGAAGATTAATGGTTGAAATCTCATACTTGTTTCACCTCATGGATAGATCATCGGGCAAAGATTTTGTGAAGAATAGATAGATATCATTATGTTACTCTAGGATGAAAAATTTGTGTTGTTATTCCCAAGACTTGTTTTCTCAAATGGATTGTCATGTATGTTATAAAATTATGTGAACCATATTTTATATATTTCCCTGTGGAATGCAATGTTGGTGATGGTTATAATTTTGTGCAATATGTGATTCTTGTGAAAGAAAATAATTCTGCAATTAATTAATTGTCATTTCGAAAAAATCATTACTTTTTCCTCCCTCTAGATCTCTGTGTATATATATTTATATGTATTAAAATAAGTTTCCACAAAATGTTTTGGTGTAAGAAAGTGTGTTGCTACTCATATTACAATGGTGTTACTATTGCTCCAAAAATGTGTTCTTGGGTAGCTTGTTGTAGCACATATTTATGTTACTGTGGTAGTTTGTTGTAGCACATAATATGTGTTCTTATAGATAAGATATGTGTTGCAAGGTAGTAACATGTTTTCAGACATGTAGTAGCACTTATCACGTGTTACTTCAAACCTAGCTAGTAACATGGGCTATAAGAACACTTAAAAATTGTGTTACTGCAAAGACTAGTAACACTTTTATTGACATGTAGTAGCACATAGACGTGTTACTATAGCTCCTTCCTGGTGTAGTGCCACACTTTTTTGAGTCATTGACGCGTGGGACCTAGTTTGCTGGAAGGAAATCTTGCCACAACTGTGGCTGCAACCAAACAGCTCCCAAAATTAGTCAAACTTGCCTAACCTTAGGCGTGGTAAACTGTGGCTAGCAACCAAACACCCCCAGAGTAGGACGCAAAATTTTAATTGTTTGTTAATTAACTTGGTCACTTGGCTTCGTGTTGCTAATATGGCTTTTTGCAACCTAGAGTTTAGATATTTTGGGACATTTCCTAATAACACCCAAGGCTTTGAATTCCTTTTGGTAATAATTGATACGTTTACAAAATGGATCGAAACTGAGCCAGTTATTAAAATAATAACAGAAACCACAAAGAAATTTGTAACTAAAAATGTGATTACACGATTTGATGTTCCTAGTCATACAATCATAGACAACGGTACCTAGTTTTCAAGTGAAAATTTTCAAAAATGTTTGGAAAATCTAGGTATCAAGATATGTTACGTCTCAATGACTCATCCACATAGTAACGAAACAGTAGAAAAAGCCAATGGTATACTAAAGGATTAAATGCTGAGTATTTGACCAGTTAATACAACGATCAGGAGCTTGGTTACAAAAACTTCCTTTTATATTATGAGTTGTTCAGACCACAACCAGTCATGCGACTAGAGAAACACCCTTCCTTCTAGTTTACGGAGCAAAAGCTATGCTTTCTCTGGAATTAAAGATTGGCTCTACTTAGGTAGATCATTATAACAATAATGATCAAGAAGATCATCAGGTCGATGATATTAATTTCCTTGAAGAATGAAAAAATGTAGCCCTAATACAATCGATAGTTTATTAACAAGCCATGCAAAGGTACCTCAGTCGTAAAGTATAGCCTCACAGTCTAGTTGTGGAGTCAAGTGACCCTGTTTCTGTGATATAGGGAAAGAGCTCCGCTCCAAACGGCTTCAACTTATGACTTTTTTTATTTATTTAAGTCAGAAGCTACTTAGAACACATCGACTTCTAATTTTGACTTATTTTAATTTTTTTTTTGCCTTTTCCTTAATTTCTTTGCAATATCCGTGACGATATAATGGTTTTTTCATTTTATTTCTTAAAATTTTTTCTATTTTTTTAAAAAAAAACTAATAGCCACTAAAGTACAATTTTAACCAAAGCCAGATGCTTAAACCAAAAATTAGTTGGAGCACCACCTTAATAACATTAAACCTTTAGCTGGTCGCCATCAGCAGTCAAGTCGAGGCAACTATAATCAAATCTCATACTTAATTAGCGCACCATGCAGAGGATAACATACATATAGTAGTAGTACAATCCAGTGTAAACGGTGTGAAGAAAATACAAGAACGCGCGGATCCCATAAACCGAGGGAAGTTGCCGGGGTGAACATTCAAAATACATGCATCGTATATTTGAACAGCATCTAATTGTATGCATATTCTTGGAATTGGATAGGTTTCGAAAACTTACTCATTACTTCAGTTTTTAGAAATGTTGGCAAGATAAAGAGAGCTTACATAGTTGACCTGGACTTTTGGAGCCGAAACTTGCAATCGAGTAATTTTTCCTAAAATGAGTCGCTTTTTTCTTTACCATCCGATTAGGGATGCAAGGTGGCGGGTTGGCCCTTTGACCCTTTGGCCCGCCCTAAAATCACAGCTCCAAAGGCTTGTGGGTCGGCCCATAAAATTTTAGGGGCAATAAAGGCTCGGACCCCCTTGATCCTCGGGTCGACCTAGCATCGAGCTCCGATCAGCATCGACATATTGCACAAAGCATCGGTCTCTCCTCTTCCCACCACACCACCCAATCACCACCGCTTCTAATTCCTCCTTCACTCTGCCACCACTGGCGGTGGCGTCATACGCACGGTGCGCCAGCTCTGCATTTCCCTCTTCTCGATCTACACCAAAGCTTCCTCCATCCTCAATCCCCTTGTTGTGGGGATGGCCCCTACCTAAATTCATTCGGTCTATTGGGCCAGAATGTCTAGTAAGGGTATGTAAAAATACATGTATACTCCTAGTATAGTACTCAGTTATAGTGGGTATTATTGTAATCATGCCTCATGACCATATATATATGCCTAGGTGCAGCTCGTCTAGGCAGGAGAAGAAGAGGGCTAGTCCATTTCTTACACTCAATACGTTAATCCCCTCATATACTGTTTGATCAGTAGTCACAACAGTTCTCAAACCCTAGAGCCTAAGATAGCAGCAAGACCATCACCTCCACACTCTGCCACATCCTTTGCCAGCTACGAGCTCATCCCCTCCAGTGGCCTCGAGCTCGTAACATTCCTGAATACTAAGCTTTAGCAGGTTACACATTTTGGACTAGCAATGGTATCTGCATTGTAGTTCCTTTTAAGGCTCAAGTAGTAGATTGCAACACAGGAGACAGATCAGCTTTGCTCAAGATGCTTTAGGTGATATCTAATGCGTATGCTGCATAGCTTCAAAAAGAAACAATTTCACAACCAGGAGGAAGAAATGAAGTAATGTAAAGAGTTTTTTTTTTCTGAACTGTTGCTTTTCTTGGTCTTGGCAAGATAAAGAGAGGTTATATAGTTGACCTGGACTTTTGGAGCCAAAACTGTCAATCGAGTAATTTTTTCTCAAATCAATCATTTTTTCTTTACCATCCGATCACCATCGAACTACTCTCACTCCTATCCCACCTCATGTACTTCCACGTCCCTCTGTACCCCAAGATCCCAAATTAATCAAACCCTAGCCACCCCCGCCTGCATGCGCGCCGCATCCACCCCCTCCTACGTGCCACTTCCTGCCTCCTTACCGGCACTGTTCAGGACCATCGGGAGCTCCTCGCACCTAGCGACGGGATGCGGCGCCTCATGATGTGCTGCTTTCCCCCAATTTCATGAGTTTTCAATTTGTTACCGATGTGGAGTCGATAAACTACTAGTTTTCAGGTCTAGGACAACGGAGCGAAATCGTTGCAATAGGGCCAAAATAGATGCAATATGTAACTATTGCAACACATCACTTCCGTTGGCAAGCATGGCAAGTACTTGCGTGCTTAAAAGATTGCGCAACGGATTGTGGTTTCGTTGCAATACCTATGGTTATTGCCATGCAATGTGTTGTGGCAATTGTTTGTTGTTGCAACGAATGATGTCGTGGCGATATATGCTATTGCCACGGCCGACTCCGTGGCAATAGCTTCTTTTGCCACGAAGTTAGGTCGTGGCAATAGTATCATTTGCCACGAAAATATTGCATGGTAATAGGTTCTATTGCCACGCCAATGGTTCGTGGAAATAGATCCTATTTCCACGGAGAGCATTTCGTTGCAATAGGATATATTGCTACGAGAGGCGTTTCGTTGCAGCAGGTTTAATTGCCACGGGAGGCGGTTCGTTGCAATAAGTATTATTGCCACGGAAGACGTTTCATTGCCATAAAGTTATTGCGATGAAATATGTTTTGTGGCAAATAGATCCTATAGCAATGAACATTGTTCATGGCATATAGTGGAATCGCAACATAGTAGCGGCATTGCAACAGCCTATCACAACGAAATACCAATTTTGCATATAGGTTTATCGCAACGGTAAAATTTGCGGTAGCATATTGAGCATATGATATTTTATTATAATTTGTTGTTGCAAATTAATAATCAAATTAGGAACACGGTTGGATCAAAAATACATATATTAATTCAACACATAATAATTTAAAAGTGCCACCACTCATGCAGGAATTACATATCAATCTCCATACTTAAACTACAAAGTTTGTAACTAATAACAAAAGTACTATCACTTCTATTCCATTTGTCCTTGCTTCTTTGCTATGTTAAATTTCCTGGCTTGACGACGCCACGACTCTGTTTGCTCTGATCAAATTGTTTGCTCTGGGTGGCTACTGCAAGCCATCAACAACAAACAGGCAATGTCTGCTGCGTATGTCTGAGATGTATTACCTGTAATGTTGCTTCTCTGTTGTGCTAGCAATGAAAGGAACTCTTGCCTAAGTTGTTCTCTTGCGTTCCTTTCCTTCTCTAGTTCCTCTTGCATCTCTCGCCTAGTTTCTTCCCTTTCAGCAACTCCATTTGCAATTTGTTCCTTCAACATTTGCACCTCATCTTCGAGCTCATTATTTTTCATTTGGCTGCACTGAAGCACGGATTGTTCATCAGTCGTCTTTCAACAGATTGGCTTTGTGTGGGATATTTCGCCATGTATCCATGACCATGAGCTTTGCATGATTTCGTCTGGTGCTTTCCTTGTAACTTGATTGGAAAGCAATGTTTTCCTCTTGAACTGTAAGGAAGTCTTTATCTGGCTCTGTTGATAGGTCAGTAATTTTGAAGGCTGCATCATCCTAAGTGTGATAAGAGAAAATAAGAAGTTAAATCAGTTAGGTTTTATGCACAAAATTCTGAAAAATGTACTAAGTCATGAACAAATTAAATTTACTACTCACATAGACATCCCTAGAAGCGTTGTTTGACCATTCCCCGTTCTCCGTGTGGGTAGTCATCCAAAGAGTCAGATCAGTTGGCTCTTCTCCAGTATTTGGGTCTCTCTAAGATGGCAAACATTGTGCCTTGTGAACAATTGATCATTTAAGAAAAGAATCAGATAAGTTTAATTTTTCATTACCTGCTCGTAGCTACATTAGGAGAACGGTTTGGATCCCATTAGATGCTTGGTCTTCTGTTTTTGACGGTTTTCAGAGTTTTGGCTGCTGACCCTCTGCAAAAAAGTTTACAAGTGCACTCAACAAAGCATTCTTGTCACCATATATGTATTAAAAAATAAAGTAAGACAACAATGTTTAAATTCTTCGGCTAAGGTTTTTTGCGCTTGGGTTCTGCAATAGCTATGAGCAGCAATAGCTAGCTATAGCTACAGGTAAGCCATTTAGTGATTTTGCAATAATTGGACATAAATATTTGGAGTAGACAAGTCTAGAAGATAAAATTATAAAACTACTGCTGTCACTAATCAAATAGGTTATTGATCAATAGTCAACTATTGATGCAAAATGATGTATGTGCCTTATTTTAACTACTACTTACAAAGGTGTTCTGGAGCTAACTCCTATATGCCTTACGCAGCAATTGTTCAAGTCTAAATAAGAATTATATGCATCCTAAATAGTGGTAGTAAAAAGCATATATGTCTGTAACACATGCTGCTGCATATATTTTGTAATTGCTATTGCTAATGCATCAACTGTACAAGTCCATACATTAATGGTTACTATCTCAGTTCCATTAACTAATTGGTAATTGCAGAGAGAAAAATTGAACCTTGAATTTTTCAGTTCCAAAATACATTATCAAGTAGTGCCATTCGACAATGTCTATATCTTCAGGCTTATGTTTCATTCGCTCAGCGTAAGTGTTGTATGCCTTGTATGTAGAACTGAATATTGATCGCCATCCTTTGTACCGCTCTTTAGCAATGTCCCATATCTTTTCCGTTGCATTCTCAATGTTTGGAAAATCCCACCTACTCTGCTTGTATTAAAACAGAAAGTGAAGGTGAAGTCGTACGTAATTACAGAAATAACATGCTTATTTACCAACAAATAAAAAGATGCAACTTACTAGCAAATCCTCTGCTATTGTAATTTTGACATTTTGCTTTATATCTTTCCACTTTTTGACTCCAATAAGTGGAGCCCTCTTTCTTGTAAACATTACCACTTCATCCACAAATGTTCGGGAGTTTTCTCCTACAGGGCCTCCTAACCTTGCTGAAAATTGAATTGATAGTTTCTGCGATGCATTCTTCACTCTCTTGTTAGCTGCTGCTAAACCTTTAAGGCATCCACGTACACCTTTCTTGCACTGTTGGGAGCCACCTCTTTATGAGCAATTTAAATGTCATTTAATGTACACATTCAGCAAAAACCAATTGAACCTAGAAAATAGAATTGACAGAATGATAGCAAACCATTTTGTTGTTGCTTGTTTTTCCGAGCATGAGATGGCCTCTCTGGTGGTGTTAGGCCGCTGTCTTGACTTTCCTCATCTTGAAGGCCAGCTGGATTGTTGGTATGGTCCTCTTTCAAAAGGGATACTGCACACATTATAATACTCATCAGAGAATATATGTGAGTTTGTAAAACTAATAATATGCTTGTATGGTTCATTGAAAGATTTGAAAATTACAGATATCATCAAGATGGCCTTTCCTCCTTAACCATTCCTTATATGTTTTGATTGTTTCATCCCTGTAGTCATCTATAAATTCTGTGAGCCATGAATATATGTTAGTGCAGTTGCCAATTCAGTACTTCTGTTAAAATCAGTGCGATTAGTGTAGCAACATATATAACTTACCCGTGTGTTCTTCCTCGACTTGCAGATTCGCTAACCAAACCTTGTATGCATCAAGTTCATTTGTAATTGGATCATCACTATTTTGTTGACTCCTCTTTCGCTTCATGGGTGTTATGGTCACCTGATTGTCTTTTACTCGCTCCCTTGACTCTACTAATCGGACTTCCCTTTCATCTTGATTGCTTTCTATCATTCATCGCATCACGACTATAATCGATCGGCTCGAGTTGCTACCGCCTGCCACATCGCTTCTTATAGTATAAGAAGTCCCTAACTGAGTATCCAAGCTGTTCTTTTAAACTTAACAATGTCATAAATGAGACATTAGTCCTATCAAGATCGCACTCGAAGAATTCTTTTTCTGGTGGTGCTCCCTTGCATTGAATAACTAAAGTCCACTGCTGACCCGACCCTTGTTTCGTTCTGTATGTTTACATAGAGAAAGGTTAAATAGTCAAAATGCAGTTATCAGTATGCAAAATCTGAGAGGAAAATAGTAGATGATCAGAAGGAAACAATAAATTTGTAATGAGTGTGCACGTGCATGGGTATGCACACAAGCATATGTTTGCAGTTTCTTTTTCATTAAAGTCACCTGTTCAAAATCTCATTGCAATTTTGATTTACCTTGCCATGCTTTTAGGAGCAAGTTCTCAGGCATGTCTGAACACGAAGATCCAGGGTAGTGTAGCTTTGTACTCAGAGGCAAGCTCTGAGCGTGGTCCCAAACACATAATTTTGGGTGGTCTCGAGAGTAACTATATTAACCAAACTGGAGTTGAACTTATAGTTTGTTATGAACGAACAGTTTTAAAACCAAAATCCCACTACAGGTAACTTCAGGCTGTGCACTTTTGAAGTGATATGCTTGTTTGATGCACTGACTGTCATTATATTGCAGTTGTTTGAAGATAATCCTTGACAATCTCGAAAAAGTGACAAAGCCAGATATAAACGGCTTACTTCATGAGTTCAGTTTTCAGGTTTTTTTTAGCATAGAACTCAGAACTCAGAAGTCAGATCTTCTTATTTTACTTATTTTTATGCCAAAATTTGTATTTGCCTTATCTAAATTCAGCTTCTGTACGAGTTATGTCTTGATCCTTTAACTTGCGGACCTGTCATGGATCTCCTGAGTACAACGAAGTACCAGTTCTTTTCTAAGGTTCTCATTTCTTCTTTTGTTCTTGAATCAACATAGCTCACAGCTTGAATTGGAACTCATATTGTTCTGTGCCTACTGATCTCATCATGTTGGAACCATTGGTGTGTCGCCACTTCCCAAAAGGAACAATAATCAAGCTCTTCGTATCAGCATGCTCCATGAGGTATAATTCTCTAAGCAATGAGCTTTCTTGCTTCGAATTTTAAGGTGTTCTTTAGAACAGTGTGGAAATTAGCAAAACTGAGAACCAATCCAGGTCAAAAGTTGATGCCAATCCATTGTGCGATTAAACCTTCTATTGAATTATTCTTGATATATGGAATCATAGTTTGGAACAGAATGTAGGACAACACAAGCTGAAAACATAGTGATCTATCAACATGTTTGGTACTTTTTTGAGCAACCTTTTTCTGACGTTTTTCATTTTCTGTGAATGTGCATTTGTGCCAATATCTTGGTCTACTTATGCTGGAATATTAATACTTGCAATAATTACAAAATGCTGGCGAGTTGAAAATCACATTATTTGATCTGGTAGGATTTGGGAAAATAACTGGACTGTTGGAGATCTTGAAATTTTGCTACCTATTATTTTAGCAGTCATATATGAGCTGCAAAATTTAGATGACTGCTTTTGAGGATGTTACTGCCTTCTGATGTTTGACTGCTATTTATTTAATTTTGTTGGTATTTTTCATTTTGTTAAACTATAATTTGTCGATTTCAGAGGGCATGGTTGCTTAAGATGCTAGCGTTGGCATTACATGTATCTGAATAAAAATAAGGTAACACTTGATGTCTGTTACTGTTGTTTGTTGATGTGCTTTTTTTGGTAATGAATGACAAAATTGTGTTTCGGTATGTTACATTGACTATTTAATCTGTCTAGTTTCATTTGCGCGGACCTTTAATTGTTAGTATTTGTTATGGTTACAGACCAAACAGAGAGAGATGTGGTAGTAGAGAGTTGGGAGAACAGTGATGAGTAATGGCTTGGGACTTCCCCATGGCCTGCATTCCATATATATACACATGGGGAGTGCTTTTACAATTATACCCTTACATCTGAGTATTCCCTTCAGGGGTACTTATGTCATTACACATGGCCTATTCTGGGCCTTATAACCTTCTAACAGGCCTGCTGGGTTTAGGTGGGGGCCACCCCTACAACAGTATCCTTTTATGGTCGTTATCAAATTATTGCCATTCAGGGATTATAATCTTGAATAAAAATCCACACTCAATGCAGTTTGTTAGAAAACAACATTCCTAAGTTCGATTTCCACATCTGAATGTACAAATTATACAGAGTAGAAAATATGTCCAAGTACAATGCCAGGACACTAGGATAATTCCAGTCTTCCTACCATGAGATTACTTTCCAACCCAAATTGTTGTAATAAACGCCACGTCTTCAACCCGCTCTGCTAAATCATCACCCCTAGCTTTTCGGTATACTAGCTAAGAGCAAAAAAAGGGACACCTGGTTGTAGATTGGTTCATACTGATATTATATATCACCTTTTTGAAAGAGATGATGAGGCTTCATACCTGGGGAGGGAAGCATCATCCGTGCCATCTTCTTCAGCGCCAGAAGTTCGAGGTGGAACCCGTCGGTCGGCCCTCGTGATGGCGAAATCCCCGTCGGTGGCGTTGGCGGCGGCCGAACCAGTGATCGGCGTCGTTGATGGAGTCATCGCCATCGTCTTGTCGACCTAGGCGGAGGCGGAGGGAGACGGGGACTGCGGTGGAGGTGGGGGAGGTGGGGGAAGGCGGAGGCGGCGGCGGCGGGGGAGGCGGCGAGGCGGAGGGGGATGTGGGCGGCGAAGGGGCCGGGGAGGTGATGGGAGACGGGGAGGCGACGGAGGTGGGGAGGCCGGGAGGTGGGGATGAGGCGGCGGGCGGCGTGGGAGGGGTCCCGTGGGAGCGGGCGCGGGCGGAGTGGGGAGGCCGGGAGGCGAGGTGGAGGGAGACGGGGACTGCGGTGGAGGTGGGGAGGTGGGGAAGGCGGAGGGGCAGCGGTGGGGAGGCGACGGAGGCGGAGGCAGAGGGAGACGAGGAGGCGGCGGAGGCGGGAGGCCAGGGGAGGCGGCGGAGGCGGGAGGCCGGGAGGTGGGAATGAGGCGCGGGCGCGTAGGAGGGGGTCTCGCGATGGTTTTGGACGGGGGCTGAGGAATTTGGGCGGGATGTGCGTATTGTGGGGAAGTTATTAGGGAGGGAAAATTTTATGTTTTTTAAAACTATAATAAAAATAAATAAATAAATATATATATCTTTACTATTATAAAAGAAGGAGTCGCGTATTGTTATCTAGGAACTCAAATAAAATATTTTTGACAAATGTTCATGTTTAGTTTAGTCATATTAAATCCATTTAATTAAATACATTTTCATTTAAGCTTTAATTAATTCCATAAAAATTCAAATGGTGAATTTTATTTTAAAAACTTCAAAAAGGCTCTAAAAAATCAGGAGGTGGTGGCGACGCGAACCGGGGAGTGCTGGAGGTAGGTCGGCGACGGGCGGCGGCGGCAAGCTCGGGAGGTGCTCGATGCGGTGAGGTGCAGCGGCGGGAGCTCAGCAGAGGGCACAGTTGGCTTCACCCGATCCCGAAGGTGGTGTGAGTGCGAGGAATCGAGTTTTCCCGGCGAGGATGGGTGGAATTTTGCGGGGATTGCCGGTGACCGGAGATGGAGGAGAAAGGGGCTCACCGGCGATTAAGGGCGTTTGAGCTCAATTATTTTGGTCAAGATGGAGTGCGGGAAGTGGCGAAGCGATTCGGGGTTGCCCCGGGTTTTATAGGCGACGAGGTAAGGCTGGCCACGGTGGGGTCGTGCGCGCACGTCGGGGACAGCGGCGCTGTCGGGCGGCACTTGGCAAGCGGCGGTGTCAGCGGCGACAGCGGGCGGCGGATGGAGCTGCGGGATTCGGGGAGGCTCCCTCACATCGCCCGTGTCACTCAGCTTTAGCCGGGTCATGTGGCTTTTGACCGGAGTCGCGCGATCGAGAGAAGAGCGGAGCTCGGGCGTGCGGGGAAATGAGAAGGGGAAGAAGACAGCGCGGGGGGGGGGGGGGGTTGGCCCACTGACCAGAGAGAGAAAGGGAGCGCGAGGCGGGGCCACTCGGCAGAGAGGGGAGTGCAGCGTGCGCGCGTGTGCGTGGGGTTGGGCCGCGTGGGCGCTGCGGGAGGGATTAGGGTTAGGCGGGCTGGGCCGGGGTGTTGGCCGGCCTGGCTCTGCCCCTTGTTTTCTTCTTTTTATTTCTTTTCTTTTCCCTTTTTATTTTATGCCTTTTCATTTATATATATATACACTAGCTAAATGTCCATGCGTTGCTATGGATTTTAAAATTTTATCATACTACATGTTCTGAAACTAACAAGTGGTAAATTTTTTTAGAATATGCATACAAATATGTTCTAGAATTTTTTAAATCCGTAGCAACACTCGGGCATTCAGCTAATACAACTTAAACATCGCATGATTCGCATCCCACATCAAGTTAATTATCAACTGCATTGCCGAGTACACGAAAGATCCAACTTCCAAGCCTGCTTTCGCAAACATCCTTACCAACAGGCAACAGCGAGCCAGAGTTTGAAGACAAAACAGATCAAGTTTTACGGTCAACCTAAATAATTTCGATGACAGCGTAGAAAGAATACAACTTCGTCAATAAGAAAACGGACGATATACCTTTTTTTAGATGACTATATGTTTTTTTTAAGAAGAAAAGATTGTAAAAGAAGAGGGGAGCTAAATGAAACAAAGAGTAACCGACAAACATGTCGGTTTTCCATTATATCCCTCAGAACGCCAAATCTCAACAACGCGTATGGAAATATTGGTTCCTTCAACCTCACAGCACATTGCTGACAAGGGAGCACCAATTGAACGAGTGCTCAGATTACTAAACTATTCATCACAGGGACAGATGGAAATTGCATGAACAACAAACAAACATGGGGAGAAAAGTAGAACAGGGATCATAGCATCCTGTCAATAAACCGAGCGAATTGTCCTCCAGGAAGAAAAACTCAATTATCTGCAATCTGATAGATTTTCCAATCTGGTAGGTAAGCAAAACATGAAATATGTAAAAAAAATCAGAATGTTTTTCACTAAATAATATGACCAAAGCAAGACTCCTCAACATCAACAGCTTCTGTAACAATGTTCTATCGTGCAAAATATAGATGTATTATCCTTTGATGCAAATCGAGCATTCACCAAGTGGATGAGAAGATATGGTGACTTCCAGTAAGCAAGGTTAAAATTGTTAGATATTATTATGAACTCAAAATCAACATACGCCTTCAAGGCATCAAGGATATGGAGGTAAGTAGATACAGAGTTCAGTAATAATCAGCTCAAAGTTTAGAGCAAAACACAAGCTCATTTTTCTGTGCTGTTAATTGCTAAAAAAAATAAAGCCAAAACCCAGCCTCGGCGCTGCGGAGCAGGGCTCGAACGCAGGCGGCCGAGGTGAGTTGAGGGCGGGCGCTGCTAGCCAAGAGAACTTCTTGAGTGTTGCTTACCAGTAAGGGGCGCAAATAGCACTTAAGCTATGCGGTAGCAGAGGCCGGCAGAGAGCCGGAGCAGGGGGAGGCTTCGGCTGCGGGCTCGTTGGCGAGGAGGGGCCGGGGAGGGGCTAGCGACCGACAAAATGGAATGCTAGTGTCACGGTGAAGATGATGGAGGTGCTGGCTATGGCCGTGGGTCACCGAAGTATGGCTGGCGGCGTGCGGAGGCGGCGGCTTGTGGGAGGGAGCGACGCCGGCGGTGTACAAACTTCGCGGAGCTCGGAGGAGGGTGCGGGCAGCTTCGTCGCACCCCGAGGAAGCTCCGGGACAACGGAATTGCGCTGCCTCGCGAGGAATCGGCGGCGCACCCGATGGCCGGAGTTGGGGAAGAATGGGGACGCCGGCGGCGATTCAGGCACGGGCGTCCGATTAGAGGCTAAGGGAGGGAGAAAGAAGCTTGGCGGTGCAGATGAGGGGCTCGGCCGGCTTTTATAGCGAAGGGAGTAGGCGCGCGGCATGGAGGGTGGCTGGTCGGGCATAGTGGCGACGTCGGCAAAGGCGCAGCTACAGGGGCGATGATGGCCGACTGACCGCTGACACTGTGGGGGTAGGGAAGAAAAGAGTGACGCGCGCGCAGGGCCATGGTCCGGACGCCCTATGGCCAACGCGCGCTGTCGACCGACATGGCTTCTCTGGCTTCGGCATGGGCGGTGATGGGCAATGAAGGAGGAGGGGATGGGAGTTGGTGGCGGCAGAAGCTGACGTGGGTGGGGCGTGCGACGAGACGGCGGTGGGGGCCGCGGGAATACGGCGGGGAGTACCGGAGGTCCGGCGGTCCGATGGTGGTGCCGGCGCAGGGCGGGCCGAAGAGGAGGAGCGTGGCCTTCGGCCGGAGCTGGGGCAGCGAAGGGAATGGGGAGGAGGGTAGAGGTGGGCCGGCCTGAGTTGGGCTGGGTCGGCCAGGCCGAAAAAGCTTCTTTCCCTCCCTCTTTTTTTATCCTTTTGTTGCTATACTTAATCTTTGTGTATTTATACACTTATACATTTTACCAGGGTTCCTGTTTATGTATATACACACACACACACACACACACACAAAATTGCACATTTGTACATATATACCTACTTATGATTACTTATTTCTCCCCTTTAATTGCTTTTAATTCTTTATTAACCAATCCTCAAAATAACATTGTTTATATTTATACATATTTCACTTGTGCCCATTTTATTATTTTATCTATTATTGGTTTATTCGTATATACTTCTTTGTCTATTTTTGTACATATTTTTGTATGAAAACTTTCCTTGCACATATATTTCTTTATTACTATCATTCTGGTAACTTCTTTTATTTTTATTATTTACATATATGTATATATATAATTCTTTTTATGTATGTTTGTGGGTGGTTTTATTCATTTTTGCTAGCTCAAATAATTTCCATATTCATACCTCCTTATTACTAAACTAACCCTTGCAGGTGCACAATCTTGCAGATATATTTTTATGTATATCTAATACGTCCATATAAATATTCATTAGGATATATATATTTCCCTATATTACTATTTATGTTGTTATTTCCAAAGTAATACTTTGTATTTTAATTCAGGTTTCTCCTCCTTATCTTGGATCATGTTTTGCGGTGGCGCGGATGGTGGAGGCGGGTGATTGGGCGTGCGATGGGAGGTGCCCAAGGTTTTATATGACATGTGCTTACCATACTTAGATAAATAGAAATTTACAATTATAATTGACAGTGGGGTACAATAGTGCAGTGGTAAACGCCTTGGCCTCTGAGCTAGGAGGTTGTTGGTTCGATTCCTCCACACCCCATGGTTTTGTTTTTATTTTTCTATTCTAATTTTTATCCTCTCTGTTTTGTCAAGTGAGACCTCCTCAACTGCGTTTTAGTTGTCACTTTTCAATTTTTATCTCCTCTAGCAATTAATAACTATAGATAATATAATTCCTCCACACCAATTCGGCCCTTGCGTTGAGCGATTAGGCCACGAAAACAAAGCGTTGCAATAACAGATTATTGCCACGAACAATCATCATATATAGCAACAAATTTATTTCGTGGCAATACAAACTCATTTCATACGCATTGTATAGGAACCTTTTGCAACGCAATTGATGACTATGACAACGCAATAAAATTGTGGCAATATTGTCACCCACTCACAACGAAATTCTATAAGGTGGCAATACCTCCTAACTATTGCAACGAAAATCAATATTATCACAACGCAAGACAACAGTGGCAATAAAGTCATATTACTCGCAACCATTTTCTAAATAGTGGCGATAAAGCCACCTTATTACAACGAATTCAATGACTATCGCAACGCAATATTTTAGAGGCAATACTGTGCACATATCGCCACAATTTTGGCAAAACGTTGCAATAGTACATACCTATTGCAACTAATTTAGTGTCGTTGCGATGCGTTTCGTGGCTAAAGGGTCGGAATCTAGTAGTGATATGTGCTTTCGAAACCAAAATATGTGCTCTGAATCGATGTCTCATGATGTTGTTTATTCTTTGCACTACTTCTTGAACTCACTGGCTTAGATCTTTCTTAATGTCTTTTATTTGGCATGTCCTGATAATAAATGGATATAGCTTCTATTCTCTGGAGCGAACACAGGGCCAAATAGAGCATGAGAAGGAAAGCACTTGTTCTTTGTTTTATCAGCTTACCTTGTCGATTTTTATGTAACATAGTATGTTATATCAAGAAGAAATGATGTCCTTACATTAATTGTGATCGACTCAACCACCACTTTGTTCAAGGACTAGGAGTAGCGACTAACTTGAACAAGATCAATACACATACTCCCCTAAAAAAAGATCAATACACACACATTGACACATGTGATACATGATAATTTTGCAACCAAAACTCGCACTTGCTGAATTTCGCATACAAGTTGTGCTCTCGAAGCTTTTCTAATACCATCTTAGATGATACTCATGCTCTTCTTCACACCTCAAGTATATGAGAATATCATCTATAAATACCACTATAAATCTGTCCAAAAACTCCATAAATACTTTATTCATGAGATTCATAAAGTATACATGAGCATTGGTCGATCTAAAGGACATGACAGTATACTCGTAAAGTCCATAATGTGTAATGAAAGATATCTTTGGGATGTCTTCCAATCTGATCTTAAGTTGAAAATATTCCAATCTCAGATCACTTTTGGAGAAAACTCAGGCTCTATTCATTGGTCAAACAATCATTGATTTGTGGCAGTGGGTACTTGTTCTTGACGGTTACCTCGTTCAAAGACCAGTAGTCAACACACATCCTTAAATTGATGTCCTTCTTCTTCACGAATAGCACCAGTGATCCCCATGGTGATGAACTCGATCTGATAAATCCCTTAGCTTGCTGCTCCCTAAGTTGCTCCTTCAATGCACATTCTATACAGTCTTTTCAAAATCGGTGTCGTTCTAGGCAGCAACACAATTACGAATTCCATATCCCTATCTGGCGGTATTCCAAGCAATTCTTTAGAAAACACATCGAAATATTGACACACCACTGGCACTTGACTTAAATCCATGCTTGAAAGGTAGTTGAGAGAAGGAAAAGATGACTTGGCTCGGTTGAAAACAAATGTGACACAATTCCCATCCTCACTAATAAGGTCAATCGAATGGCTAGCACAATCTATTTACCCTTTGTGCTTGGGCAGCCAATCCATTCCTAGAATGATATCTAACCCTTGTGATTTGAGCACAATTAAATTTGCTAGGAACATATTCATCTTGTTTCTATATCAACCTTTGGACATACCAATTTAGTCCTTAAATTTGACCCCGATGATTGCACACTATCATAGGGTTATCTAGCAAATCCATTTTCATATGTTGTCATGTAGAAAAATTCTTGGATATGAATGAATGAGATGCTTCGAAATAAAAAACCATTGCAGGGGCTGAGTTGATGAGAAACATACCTAAGACCATGCCAGGTGCATCCTGAGTCTCCTCAATGGTCACGTGGTTCATTTGGCCTCTACTGAAGTTCTGAGCAGGCATCATGGCTTTGTTTTGGTGCAGCGGGGCTCCATGGGCTTGTCCTTGCACTTGCGGCTTGGAGGGAGCACGCTCTAGATAGCAACTTGCATCTTTTTCAGGCATTGGTTTGCATTGTGGCCATACTCACCACAATGGAAGCAATCGACGGCCTTGCTACCCCTAGAGGGCTGACCACCATAGTAGGGAGGTCAGATGGCTTGTTGTAGCAGTCATGGGGCTAGTACTTGATACCTTGGTGTCTATGGGAGGGGCAAACAGACAGCGGGTGGCTTCCACAAGCGTGATCTTTGATGGCTTTGTCTACCATGGTTTGGACATCTGGAAAGTCTAATGGAGTGAGAGCTAGTTGTATTTCTTGGTTGAGATAGGCTTTGAAAAGCTTCATCCTTGTAGCTTCATCATGGACATCAGTAGGGGCATACCAAGCAAGGTAGTTCAAGTGGTGCAAATACTCGATCACGGACATGCTACCTTGTCTCAGTGATCTGAACTCCCTCTTCTTGATATCCATTAGGCTTGTTGGAATATTCACCTTATGAAATGCCTCCTTGAAAGCGGTCCAAGTGACCACTTGTTCCTCTGGTTGCATATATGGCATTGAAATTATCCCACCATGCACTTGTGACCCCCTTGAAGGTGACACAAAACAAACAACACCTTCTCATGATCATTACACTGAGCAATATTCAGTTTCTTTTTCATAGCTCATAACTAATCATCAGTGTCGAGTGGATCTTCCAAATGGTAAAAGACCAATGGCCTAGTCCATAGGAATTCACCCAACTTGGACGTAGCTTGATTTGCTGCAGCTCCACCTTCCTCAGCTGCCATAGGGGCGGTACGAAGGTTGGTGGTGTTCTGAGTGATCTATTGGAGGATGAGGGTTTGACCATGGCGATTCTACTCAATCTCGGCAAGCACTTGGGCCATTGAAGGGGGCTCAGGCAACTCAACTCCATGGTTATCACCATGCTGATTTTTTATGATGTTCTTGCCCCTCATTTTGTCTGGGATGCAGTGGGTTAGATTGTGGTGGTAGGTTGGGCGGTTGCACGTTTGCGGGCTACGGTCCAGATGCTTCCACACTTCCGAAAACTTGTTCCATTGATCGGTTTCTCATCCTATTAACAAACCACTTGTTAAATCTACCTCGGAGGTAAGAAATAGCAATGTTAAAAAGCATAGGACAGCAGGGGCATGGTACTTAATTATTTTTGCAAGACATAACAACGAATCATAAGATAAATGAATAAACAACCCAAATGGACAGCACACAATTAATTTAACATATGGTAGGTTTTTGCATGGTTTTTGAAACACAACCTCTATGGGCAAATATATAGTAGCATATTACAATCATCACATAATAGCATCTACACACACTGGTACAATACAAAGGGGGTACTTAGCTCATGTAAATGAACACCAACTAGTGAACTCTAACAAATCGGCTATGTCAATCCTCTCGGTGATGTTGGCTCCTTCAGGAACGACCTCCTCGGGATCCTCCTCCTTAGTGAGAAAAGTGCTAGAAGAGCGGTGAGAAAACGGTGGCCGTGGTGAGAACTCGTGGCACACTCTTCCTCTCTGTCTGAAGAGACAAGAGGAAGTGACAAAACAGCTTCAACGAGCACCGCGGCGATAGGATTGGGCGAGGTGGAGGCGACGACTGTGTCAGGCATTCAAAACCATGGGTGGCCTGGTTGGAAATGGTGGGGTAGACGACGTCAGCAGCTGCTGCACGCGGTGAACATCGAATGGCGCAAGTGGCCAAGCCACAAGCGGCGCGGTGATCATTGAGGCTTGCAAAAGGGCCCGCGGGTCCACTAGCCAACGGTGTGATAGAGGGAGGCGAGCGCGAGCGGGTCCCCTCGCGAGTGAGTGTGGCCACAGTGGCGAGCTGGGCGGGCGCAAGGTGGAAGAAGACTCTTGATACATGGGTCTAGCGCGTCAGTAAGGGAGATGGAGGCGTGGCAGTCCGACGCAGGGTTGGGGCGGCTTTGAGACGAGGTGGCGTCGAGCGCGGGAGAGCAAAGATGGGCCAAGCCAGATTTAGCCCAAAACAGTGGTGGGAAAAGAAATTGTTCTTCAATGTTTAAATTGCTGAAAGATTTGAGGAATTTTTAAACATAGCAAGCGAGCTCTAAAAATTATAATTTTTTTGGGGAGGTTCCAGATCACTTCAATTTTTAACTAAAATTATTCCCAACATTTTTCCAGCTTTAATTCTTCTCAAAAAGTCAAACATTGCTGTCTTTAATAGATAAAACCTTTTTAATAAAAGACAAAAATACATAAAAACTCTGAAATGTATAAATTAATTTTTTAAACATAATTTACATAGCGACTAAAATATTGGGCTGTTACAGGCCGGCGGCGCGGCGAAAGCCCGATGGAGCAAAGCCGGCGAGGAGCTAGCTCGCTAGGTCACGGCCGAGCTCTGCACATACATAGATAGGCACGACATCACGCAGCGTTTAATCCTTAGTTTTCTTTATAGGCGTGCCAGTCAATCACCAACTGCTAGCTGACCGGAATGTGTTGAGCATTTTCTTCACAAGGCTGATGCAATTCATGCTCGCGCGTCTCGGAGTTAAGTGACCCCGTTTCCGTGATACCAGGGCAATCTTAAGACATTAAATCCTTTAGCCGGTCGTCATCAGCCAGTCAAGTCAAGGCAGCTCTAATCAAATCTCATACTTAATTAGCGCACCATGCAGAGGATAATATACATATAGTAGTACACTCCAGTGTAAACGGTGTGAAAAAAATATACAGGAGCGCGCGGATCCCATAAACCTAGGGAAGTTGCCGGGGTGAACATTCAGAATACATGCATCATATATTTGAACAGCATCTAATTGCATGCATATTCTTGGAATTGGATAGCTTTCAAAAACTTCCTCATTACTTTAGTTTTTAGAAATGTTGGCAAGATAAAGAGAGGTTACATAGTTGACCTGGACTTTTGGAGCCGATACTTGCAATCGAGAAATTTTTTCCTCAAATCAGTTACCTTTTTCTTTAACATCCGATTAGGGGTGCAAGGTGGCAGGTTGGCCCATTGACCCTCTAGCCTGCCCTAAAATCATGGCTTCAAAGATTCGTCGGCCAACCTATAAAATTTTAGGGAAAATAAGGGCCTGGAACCCCTTGATCCTTGGGTCGACCTAGCATCGAGCTCCCATCGGCATCGACGTATCGCACAGAGCAACGGTCCCTCCTCTTCCCACAACACCACCCAATCACCACCGCTTCTACTTCCTCCTTCACTCTGCCACCACCGGCGGTGGTGTCGTCCGCACTTTGCACCACCTCTGCATTTCCCTCTTCTCAACCTACACCAAAGATTCCTCTATCCCTAATCTCCTTAAACCATAGAGCCTAAGACAGCAGCAAGGCCATCACCTCCACACTCTGCCACCTCCTCCACCGGCTACGAGCTCATCCCCGCTGGCGGCCTCGAGCTCGTCCCCTTCGCTAACATGGCAAGTTCCTTGAGCTCATAACATTGCTGAATACTAAGCTTTAGCAGGTTACACATTTTGGACTAGCAATGATATATGCATTGCAGTTCCTTTTAAGGCTCAAGTAGTAGATTGCAACATAGGAGACAGATCAGCTTTTCTCAAGATGCTTTAGGTGATATCTAATGCGTTTGCATAGCAACAAAAAGAAACAATTTCACAGAGGAAGAAGTGAAGTAATGTAAAGAGTTTTTCTGAACTATTGCTTTTCTTGGTCTTGGCAAGATAAAGAGAGGTTATATAGGGTATGTTCTTTTTAGCTTTTAAAAGCTGCTTTTCAGCTTTTCTACATTAACTAGTTTTTAAACGGAATATCTTTTCAAGATAGGGTCTACTAGTTAATTATAGTACATACTGTACCGACTTCATTTATATCAGCAAAAATCACATATGAGTTTCTGTTACTCTATAATCTCTCATATGAACAGCCCAAAAGCCATAAGCTTCAGCTAAAAAGAACAGGCCCTATAGTTGACCTGGACTTTTAAAGCCGAAACTGTCAATCGAGTAATTTTTTTTATCAAATCGGTCATTTTTTTTCTTTACCATCCGATCACCATCGAACTGCTCTCACTCCTCTCCACCTCATGTCTGTGCCCCAAGATCCCAAATTAATCCAACCCTGGCCACCCACGCCTGCAACCCTTGCTGCTCGCCGCATCCACGCCCTCCTGAGCGCTATTTCCCGCCTCCTTGCCGGCACCGGACAGGACCATCGGGAGCTCCCCGCACCTAGCGATGGGATGCGGCGCCTCATGATGTGCTACGTTCCCCCAATTTCGTCAGATTTCAATTTGTTATCGATGTGGAGTCAAATCGGTCTATATGTGCTTTCGAAACCAAAATATGTGCTCTGAATCGATGTCCCATGATGTTGTTTATTCTTTGCACTACTTCTTGAATTCACTGCCATAGATCTTTCTTAATGTATAGATCTTTCTTAATGTCTTTTATTTGGCATGTCCTGATAACAAATGGATATAGCTTCTATTCTTTGGAGCGAACACATGACCAAATAAAGCATGAGAAGGAAAGCACTTGTTAAGTTCTTTGTTTTATCAGTTTAGCTTGTCGATTTTTAAGTAGCATAGCATGTTGTATCAAGAAGAAATGATGCCCTTACATTAATTGTGGTCGACTCAACCACTACTTTATTCAAGGACTAGGAGTAGCGACTAACTTGAACAAGATCAATACACATACTCCCCTTAAAAAAAAGATCAATACACACACATTGACACATGCCATACATGATAATTTTGCAAAATTTTCAGGCCAAACCGAAACTAGTTAACTGCTTCTTCGGTTTCCTCTTGGTTTCTGACATATGCATCCCTGATTCCATGCACTTGGCAGCCACCTCACTGCATCTTGATGCGCTCTTTGGGGCGACTTGGTGCAACAAAGACCAATGTTTAGCATAGAAAGCGGATAATGTACTCCATCATCCTCGTGACCATTAGAGTTTCTTGGCTAAGGTCCAACTCTTGCAGCATTTGTGAATCAACAATATGCAACATCTTATCAGGAAAGTTGATCTCTGTAAACTTTGCAATACTCAATCCATCCTTGAACATGTCATCTGTTGGCCTCCTTCGAATAAATATTTCGAGGAGAACAACCCCAAAACTGTAAACATCCGAGGCAATTGAAACTTGACCACCCCCTGCACATTCTGTAGATCTCATATAGGAAGAGCTTAGTTTACATTCACTTATTCACATTATCAAGTTATGTAGAATGGAATCACAATGTAAAAATGGACAATATATACCTGGAGCAACATATCCTATGGTTCCCTTTACTGCAATGGAAGAAGTCGAATTGGAGTCACCAAAAGATGATGCCATGGAATCAATTTTGAACCTCGCAAGTCCAACGTCTCCGACATGAGCTGTCATATTGTCATCCAGAAGAATGTTGCTAGGTTTCAGATCACAATGAACAATGGTCCCTTGGTGGTTATGGTGCAGGTACGCCAATGTATCTAATACATCCACCATAATGCTTAACCTTTGAGCAAGTGAAATATAGTTCACCTTTGAAGAGTTTTCATCACCTTGAGTTGAGTATAGGAATTTATGCAAGTCTCCTCGTGGCATGAACTCACACACTAGTGCTTTGAAATCATTTCATCTAGAATCAATGCTGGAGCATGCAGTTTGGATGGGGACTAGATTACGATGCCTCACATTTCTCAAAGCATTACACTCTGTGATAAAACTCCTTTGTGCTCCCCTTGTCCCTAGGGTAAAGACTTTCATGGCAACCAAATTGTTGTGTTGAAATAGTTTTCCTTGGTATACAGAACTGTATCTTCCTCTACCAATTAAATTGGATGTTGAGAATCCGTCTGTTGCTCTGGCAAGATCATTATAAGAAACTTTGGAAAATCTGCTATCAAATGAGTGCAAAGATATTGATTTTCTCTTTTGTTTTCCCCTCCACAAAAACAAGACAGAGATCACCATAACAAGTGACACCATACTAGCTAGGGGGATCACTACTTTGAGTATTATAGATAGCTTGTGTTTAGACGAATTTGAAGACATAATAGAATATGTAGGAAGGTGTAAGTCCGCTGCCCCACCACAAAGCCCCTGATTTCCATCAATTTGTATGGCAGTTGAATTCTTGAATATTCCTTTTGTTGGGACTTTACCCTCAAGATGGTTGAATGACAAATCTAGTAGTTCAAGAAGTTGAAGGTTACCAAGGGACGCTGGTATTGATTCAATCAAGTTATTGTAAGACAAGTTGACAACTTTCAGGCTAATTAGGTTGCCAAAAGAAGTGGGGATGTTTCCGTTGAAAATATTCCAGTCTAACTCAATGTCTTCCAAACTTTTACAGTCACCCAAAGTGTTAGGAATATCTCCAGATAGATTATTGGATGAAAGCAGCAAAATCATGAGTTGCTTGGCGTTGCCTATTTGGTAGGAAGTTGTCCAGCGAGGTTGTTGAACGATAACCCAACTTGCGATATTGTTGGAATTCTAAAGATCTCCTTTGGTACTGTACCATGAAAATTGTTATTGGAAATGCTCAATGTTGCAAGGTTTTGAAGGTTTCCCAAGCTTGGGGGTATGTTCCCAACAAATTGGTTTGTGTCTAGAAGGAGTTCTGTCAATTGAGATAAAATGGAAAGGGAGGATGGAATAGACCCTGTAAAGATGTTGGTAGATAGACATAGTTTTTGCAAAGTTTTGAGAGCTCCAAGCCATTGTGGTACGACACCTGTAAATCAATTGTAATCTAGTCCTAAAATAATCAGGTTGCGAAGGTTTGCTATGCCGGAAGGGAAACCCCTTGACAATTGATTTTGTCCCAAATATAGATGCTGGAGCTGGATGGAAAGGTTACCTAATGAACTCGGTACATGGCCTTCTAAATTATTCCGTGCTACTGAGAAGACTTTTAGCTCTGTACAGTTGGCTAAGCTATCCATAAACTCCCAGTCTTGCTTGCTGCGTGCTTCGAGTTTATTCAAATGAAGACTTAACGTAGAAAGTTTGGAAAGCTTGCCGATGGAGCTAGGCACCACCCTGGTAAAATTATTACTTGATATATCAAAAACATGTAGATTTGATGCGTTTATCAATGAATGTGGAATTTGCCCATGAAACAAGTTCTCGCCTAATGCGAGTAGCTAGAGATTTGGCAGAGAGTTACCGATATTGGATGGTACCTCACCACTTAAATGATTTGTATTAAGGCCAAGGCCAGTAAGAGCAGAAAGATTCAGGATGGCTTGTGGAAACCTGCCTACCAACCGATTGCTACCCACGTATAGAATCTGTAGCCCAGGCAACTTTGCAAACTCATACGGGATGCTGCCCTTGATATTATTAAACGCACAACTAAGCTTTTTTAGAGCTGTGATGTTGGCAAGAGAAGAAGGGATGGTCCCAATAAGATCATTAGATGAAAGTTGCAGCTCGTGGAGGTCTAGAGGAAAATATGCAGGAATTTGCCCAACTAGATTATTGTTGTTCAGCCATGCAACCTTGAGATTGGAACAGTTTGCAAAACTAGGTATAATTCCTTGTAACGTGTTATTGCTCAAGTAGAGGGCTTGGAGGCGACACAAGTGACCAAGGGATGAAGGGATTTGCCAGGTGAACCTAGATGTTGTAGAAATGTTAGGTTTCCAAGCGAAGGAGAGATTTGCCCTGTTAAACCTCGATCTGCAAGGCGAAGAGAAGTGACACGACGTGGATCCTTCGTACTACACGTGACAAATATTCAGTTATCCTATCCTGTGGTTGGTATATGGAGTACCTGAATGATTTAGTTTTACTGTCTTGAGCTACTCCTTTTCTCAAGACTTGCTTTCTGCTCTGTTCTTGTGGCAAGATTAAAAAGAAGTGGAAGTCCTGCGTAATGTGACACAGTGTTTTCTTCATCAAAACCCTATATATATATAAGAATGCCTCAAGGATCACAAATAAGAAAAAGTGATAGCTTACCTTGCAGAACCTAATCAATTCTAGCTAGCACACAAATAATCTCTGATCAATCAGCTAAATGCATGGAGTTCGTGAACAAAGCCTCTTTTTCTTCTTAAGAACCGAGAACAAAAGCTTAAAGATAGACGAATGATATGAACAAAAGCTTAGACAAGATATGCTTACGGCTGATCAGTGGCCAAGCGCAAACGGCCGGCTTGGAGAGAGGATGGCCTGCCTGCCGGGCGGGCGACGGTGTGGTGAAAGCACCGATGGAGCAACAGACGGCGAGGAGCTAGCTAGCTAGGCCACGTCCGAGCTGAGCACATATGAAGATAGGCACAGCCTCACGCACCGTTTTCTACTTTATAGGCATTCCAGTTAATCGCCTAGTGCCAATATGACTCGACGTTCGTCGTCGGGGGCGCTCTAAATAGCTCGTTCGTCGTCGGGGGCGCTCTAAATAGCTTCCGTTTTCGGTTTTGGGTAAAATTATACTGTGATAGATATTACCTTTTTATAAGAAAAAAGTAGAAAAATTTTAAAAATGTTATATCGTTATAGACAATAAAAAATAATAAAATAAACCAAAATTACAAGCTAATATGCTTTAAGTGGTTTTTCACTTAAAACATATTAGCTTGTAATTTCAGTTTATTTTATTATTTTAGGTTTTTTTTTGAAGCGGAGCCGTCCAATGGTTGGTAGGCCTGGAATGCTGAGCATTTTCTTGTCCAAGAATCGCCAGATCGGGACCGCTTGATCAAGATTAGACTCACTAGATGGTCTTTTGGTTTTTTTCTTTTTTCTTTGGGTTTTATTAAATATCATCCGTATGTTTTCTTCCTAACTATCATCCAGATTTAGGACTATTGGGTTAGAGATCCAATGGTCATGAATTCTCTCCCTCCCCTTTGAAAAAAAAAACTCCCTTTTCAAAAACAAGAGGTCCCTTGATCTCTAATCTAAGGGTCACAAATTTAGATGATACTTAGAAAGAAAACATCCAGATGATGCTTAGACACTCCCTCTTTCTTTTCATTATCCGTGGAGATATAATGGTGTTTTTATTTTTCTTTTTTCTCTTCATTTTTAATTGAATAACTTAAAAAAGCTAACAACCACTACAATACAATTTTAGCCTTAGGCCAAAAAGTTGTAGCCGTAAGCCGAAGCTTTCAGCCAATTGGAGTGGCCCTGGCCCTGCTCCAAACGGCTTCCACTTCTGATTTTTTTGGCTTTCGGCTTATTTAAGCCAGAAGTCGCTTGAAAACGTTGGCTTCTAATATTGGGTTTTTTAGCTTTTTAGCTTTTTGCTTTTTTTATTCTTTTGTATTGTCCGTCGTGGTGATATAACAATTTTTTATTTTTTTTATTTTTTAATTGAATGACTTAGAAAAAAATAATAACTGTTACAGTATAATTTTAACCAAAAATTAACAGCCAAAATTATAAACTAGAATAGTTATTTGGAACGGCCTAAGTGACCCCATTTTCATGGCATCATATCAGGACGACATTTTTCTTTCATATAATGTCAGGACAACCTTAGCAATGTTAATTAAATCCTATGTTTTTTTACACGAAGCTACTGTTCATAGTCAAAGAATCGCCAAATCGGGACCGCTTGATCAAGATTAGACTCACTAGCTTGTCGCCATCAACCAGTCAAGTCAAGGCAGCTTTAGTCAAATCTCATACTACTTAATTAGCGTACCATGCGGAGGATAACGTGTACAATCCAGCGCAAATGGTGTCACAGTATACATGAACGCGCGCATAATACAAGGCATGGCAGACCCACAAACTGATGATTACCATAGAGTACATATGTCTTTATACTATTTGGATAGGTTTAAGAAAACTTCCCCATTAGTTTAGTGATGATGATTACGAACGTAGATGCTGACTCGCAAAAAAAATGATAAATGCTGGGTTGACACGAGGAAAAGAGGTTCTAGTGGTGATCGGTTCGGCTTAAAAGCTCATGGCTTATAGCTGAAAACACAGAGTGATTGTAAAAACACTTATGTTGTGAGAGCTTATTTAGCATAATTAAATTTAAAAATTTTAAAAATATAAAAAATATGTTAGCCCATTACGTATAATACAAACGAATACGGGGAAAAAAGAACCGGCAAAAAAGCTCAACAAAAAGCCAAAAGTTCAGAAAAAGACGAAATTTATGAATAGTGAAAAATAAGCCAGAAGCTCAAGCCGAATTGATCATGGCCGTTGGCCTATACTTTTTTGGAGCCGAAACAATATGCCGCGTAGGGGGGAAAAGACAAAGGGCCTCTTCTTTTCGACTACGGCTTATGGCTTTTGGCTGAAATTTTTGAATTTTGGCTGTTTACGGTACAGATTACGGAGAGACAGATACTCACTTGTGATTTTGGCTGGTACAGATGTTAGGCTTTTAACGTGTAGATCGTTTAACTTGTAGATCCCGTCTTGAGAAAATACTCCGTTTGAAAGTTAGATACTGTAGCAAAAGCCAAAAGCCACCAGCTTTTGACTTAAACAACAGGCCCAAAGAAAGGAACGCATGATACATGGTACGTACTTTTGGACTAGGCGAATTTTGGCTTAGGTTGGTAGATCTAAAAGTAGTATCTACTGATAAAAACTAAAATCAAAAGTTAATCGAAAAGCTGAAAAGAACGTATCTACCTTATATAGACTTCTAGGCTACCCTTCCATTCTTGGCCTTGGCCTTGTCTGCTGCTACTGGGCTGGGCTGCCCACTCAAAACTCAACCACTAGTTGTACACGCCACACAATCTACTCCTTGAGTTCTTTGTTTTATTATTATCTGCTGCACAACTAACAATATATTAGGAGCATTACCGTGAGATTCTGAATTCTTAATCTCCTATCAATATTTTTAGATTTTAGCTATAAAATCATAATAGAAGGTCATAGTATAATACAACGAATGCAACATATTTTGGAAGCAATGAACACAACAAACAAGATACAAGACGCAAGATAAAAAAGTGACGTGCTGATGTCTTTGCAGAACCATTTGTCACGCTAACAGTAATAAGAGAAGGTCACGCAAACACTATATTTCTGGGACAAGAACAACGTTTATGGTCACACTTATTTACTCAAAAGAACAGTGACCTCACTTTAAACAGGAACCGAAAGACACATGTTTTATGGTGAAATGACAAGTCTACTGTAAATTATTCAGTCGACCAAAACTACTTAAGCATCTGAACTGCTTCTTCAGTTTCTTCCTCGGAGACATGCATCCCTGATTTTATGCAACTTTGCAGCCTCCTCCAGCATGCTAATGCGTTCACTCGGGGACGTCTTGGTACAACAAAAGCCAACGTTGAGCATAGAAAGCAGACACTGTACACCTTTCTCCTTCACGGTCATCGGAGTTACTTGGCACAAGACCAGCTCTTGTCGTAGCTGGGGATCAGCAATCTGCAACATCTTGTCAGGAAAGTTCATTTCTGTGAACTTCGCAATGCTCAATCCATCCTCAAACATGTTGTCTGTCAGCCTCCTCCTGATGAATATTTCAAGAACAACCCCAAAGCTGCAAACATCTGAGGCAGTTGAGACTTGCCCACCCCCTGCACACCCTACAAAAGACCTCGAACAAGAATAATTTAGTACATGTGTTAACCTCAATATCAAAAATAAGAAATATGTGCTCAAATTAATTACCTAGAGCAACATATCTAATGGTTCTCTTTATTGCAAGTGAAGAAGTTGAGTTCGAGTCACCAAAAGATGATGTTGTGGATTCAACTTTGAACCTTTTAAGGTTGAAGTCTCCAACATGAGCTATCATATTGTCATCCAAAAGAATGTTGCTAGCCTTCAAATCAGAATGAACAATAGTTCCTTGGTTGTTATGGTGTAGGTACTCCAATGCGGCTACTACATCCACCACAGTGATTAACCTTTGAGGCAGTGCAATATGGTTCAAAGTTGAAGTGTTCTCATCATCTCGAGTTGAGTATAGTTTTAGATTATATATTATTAATGTCCTATCAATAGTTTTAGATTTTAGCTATAAAATGATAAGAGAAGGGCCCTGTTCTTTGTAGCTTCTAAAAGCTGCTTTTTGGCTTTTCTATAGTAACTAGCTTTTAAACGGAGTATCTTTTCAAAGTAGGGTCTACTAGTTAATTGTAGTACATACTTTACCGACTTCATTTTTGTTACTCTGTAATCTCTCATACAAACAGCCCAAATGCCACAAGCCGCAGCCAAGCCATAAGCTTCAGCCAAAAAGAACAGGCCCAAGGTCAAGGTATGACAAAACGAATGCAACTTATTTTGAAGCCAGTTAACACAACATAAACAAGATACAAGACGCAAGATATAAATGTGATATACTGATGTCTTTGCAGAACCATTTGGCTTGCTAGCCGTTATAGCAAGAAACAATACATTTTTTGACGAGTACAATAGTTATGGTCATTTAAACTTATTTATTCAAAAGTACAGTGATCTCACTTTAAGTAGGAACTGAAAGACACACACATGATTAATGTTTTGTTGTAAAATGACAAGTCTGCTGTAAATTATTCAGACAACCAAAATTACTTAAGCAATAGAACTGCTTCTTCAGTTACTTCCTCTAAGATATGCATCCCTGATTCCATGCAGCTTTGCAGCCACCTCCTGCATGCTAATGCGCTCACTTGGGGACGTCTTGGTACAACAAAGGCCAACGCTGAGCACGAAGCGGATAATCGCACACTTTTCTCCTTCACAGCCATTGGAGTTTCCTGGCATAAGACCAACTCTTGTTGCAACTGGGGATCAGCAATCTGCAAAATCTTGTCAAGAAAGTTTATCTCTGTGAAGTTTGCAATGGTCAATCCATCCTTAAACATGTCATCTATTGGCCTCCTTCGGATGAATATTTCGAAGAGAACAACTCCTAAGCTGTAAACATCTGAGGCGGTTGAGACTTGGTTACCAGCAGCGCACTCTATAGTAGACCACATACAAAAATAATTAGTCACATGTTAGCACAATAATTGAAAATAAGTAATATATGGTCAAGTTATACAGAGACAGGACAATATGGCTAATAAGAAATTTATGATCAAGTAATATGGCGATAGAGAACAATATGAAAAAATGGACATTACACGTTACCTGGGGCAACATATCCAATGGTTCCCTTTATTGCAAGTGAAGAAGTTGAGTTTGAGTCACCACGAGATGATGTTGTCGAATCAACTTTGAACCTAGCAAGACCAAAATCTCCAACATGTGCTATCATATTGTCATCCAAAAGAATGTTGCTAGGCTTCAGATCGCAATGAACAATAGTTCCTTGGTGGTTATGATGGAGGTACTCCAATGCCCCTGCTATATCCACCACAATGCTTAACCTTTGAGCCAGTGTAATGTAGTTTGAAGTTGAAGTGTTCTCATCATCTCGAGCAGAGTATAGTAATGCATGCAAGTCACCTCGTGGCATAAACTCATACACTAAGGCTTTGAAATCATTTCCCTTAGCATCAATACTTGAGCACGCAGTAAGGATAGGAACCAAATTGCGATGCCGCACATTTCTCAAAGCATTACATTCTGCAATGAAGCTCTTTTCTGCTCCCCTTGTCTCCAAGCTAAAGACTTTGATGGCAACCACATTTCTATCTTGAAACAATGGTCCTCGATATATAGAACTGTATCTTCCTCTGCCAATTAAATTGGATGTTGAGAATCCATCTGTTGCTCTGGCAAGATCGTTATAAGAAACTTTAGGAAATTTGCTACCAACTGAGGGAAAAGATAAAAATTTTCTCTTCCTTTTTACCCTCCAGAGAAACAAGACAGATATGACTATAGCAAGTGACACCATGCTGGCTAATGGGATCACTACTTTCAGTACAATGGATTGCTTATGCTTGGTTGAATTCATAGGCTTGACAGAACATGCAAGCAAGTGTAACTCTGGTGCCCCACCACAAAGCACCTGATTTCCATTTATTTGTATGGCAGTTGCATTCTTGAATATTCCTTTTGTTGGGACCTCACCATCAAGATGGTTGAATGACAAATCTAGTTGCTCAAGAAATTGTAGGTTACCAAGAGAGGATGGTATTGACCCAGTTAAGTTATTGTAAGACAAGTTGAGAACTTTTAGGCTACTTATGTTGCCTAATGAAATGGGGATGGTTCCACTGAAAATATTCAAATCGAGCCCGATGCTTTCCAAACTTTCACAATTACCCAAAGTGTCAGGAATATCTCCAGATAGCTTATTGGATGAAAGCTGTAAATACGTGAGCTGCTTGGCGTTGCCAATGTCAGTTGGAAGTGGTCCATCTAGGTTGTTGAAAGAAAAATCAATTTGCCGTATTGTGGGGATTCGGAATATCCCCTTTGGTACACCACCATGGAGATTATTATTGGAAATGCCCAAAGTATCGAGCAATTGAAAGTTTCCCCAGCTCGTGGGTAAATGCCCATCAAATTGGTTTGCGTCTAGAGAGATATATCCTAGTTGTGACAAATTTGAAAGGGATGTTGGGATAAACCCTATAAAGATGTTGTTCAGTAAGAATATTTCTTGTAAATTTAGTGTCCCAATCCATTCGGGAACTACACCTGTAAATCGATTGTAATCCAATCCTATAATAATCAGGTTGTGAAGGTTTGCTATGCCGGAAGGGAATCCCCCTGATAATTGATTGTTTCCCAGATATAGATATTGAAGCTGAACTGAAAGGTTACCTAATGAATCTGGTACTTGACCTTCTAGACGATTCCCTGCCATCGAGAAAATTTTTAGCTCAGTGCAATTGGCTAAGCTATTCATAAACTCCCAGTCTTGCTTATTATGTGCATGGAGTTCGTTCAATTCAAGATTTAAATAAGACAGTTTGGTAAGTTTGCCAATGGACCTAGGCACAACGCCACTAAAATTATTTCTTGATATATCGAGATTGTGTAGCTTGGAAGCATTTACCAATGAATACGGGATATGCCCATGAAAGAAGTTGGCGTCTAATTCGAGTTGTTGGAGATTGGGTAGGGAGTTACCGAAATTGGATGGTACCTCTCCGCTTAGATTATTATAACTAATGCTAAGGCCAATAAGGGTAGAAAGATTTAAGATGGCTTGTGGAAACCTGCCTGCCAACTTATTTTCACCCACATACAAGAATTGCAGGCTGGATAACTTTCTGAACTCATCTGGGATGTTGCCCTCGATATTATTACCAGCACAGCTAAGCGTACTTAGCGTTGTGATATTAGCAAGGGAAGAAGGGATGGTTCCAGCAAGATTATTATCTGAAAGTTTCATCTCTTGAAGGCGGTGAGGCAAATCTGCAGGAAATTGCCCACCTAGATCATTGCGATCCAGCCATAGCACCATGAGTTTGGAACAGTTTGCAAGACTGGATATCCTCCCTTGTAGCATGTTATTACTCAAATAGAGGGTTTGGAGGTGATGCAATTGACCAAGGGATGGAGGGACTTGTCCAGTGAATCTATTTGTTGGTAGAAATAGATGTTTTAGGAGTGTTAGGTTTCCGAGTGAAGGAGAGATTTGCCCTACTAAACCTCGATTTGCAAGGTCAAGAGAAGTGACACGACGTGGAGTCTTCACCCTACAGAAGACACCTTCCCAACTACAGAAGTGGGTGCTATCATTCCAAGACATCAAGGCTTCTTGTGGATCGAGACTGATTGCCTTCTTGAATTCAAGTAGTGACAGTCGATCCGTCTTGTTTCCATATAACAAGCCACAGATGACGACATGTGCACAGCAAGCCATTAGCACCGAGACAAACTGCACGATTGTAGTAGCCTTCATGGGTGGCTGGCTATCTTTGTTGAAGTTAGATCTTGATCATATGTAAACATAAAAACAAGGAAAATTTTAGATAGCCAATAATTAATGTTAGCACACATTCATTTGTCATGTGAAGTACCTAAGGATTTTGTTTCAACTACAGCTTTTCCTTTCCTCAGGACTTTGCTTCCAGTTCGTTCCAGACACTACAGGTTGACTATTATAACTGCAGTTTTTAGTAATCTGACCAGATTTCAGATATGTGAATTTTCTTCAGAGTCCTGCAATTACGTGGGAGTCAATTAGTTATGTTATCTGGTATACTATGGATTCATGGACCTGCTGCTGAAACTACTGAACCAAATGCTAGAAAACCACGCACAACTATGGACATATGATATGTGATACATATGATGAATTCTGAAAAAATGTTACACACACATTTTCCATATGTCAAAAACTTTCAAAATTTGGGCTAAAAAGCAAAAATTTTACGTTTTGGGTTGGAGGTGCGGATGTGGTGCGACGTGGCGGCAGTGGGCATGGCGCCAGCGCCCAGTAGCCCATCACCTCTCCACGGAGACCACGGCTCCAGTCCATAGTCTCTACCAGATGACGGGATGACCTAATCAGACCAGAGACCAACGCGTGAGCTCGCGTCTACACGGCCATGCGTGAGCTCGCATCTAGGCTTCCATCCAGCCTCCAGAGTAGGCTGCCGCTGCCGGGAGCCTCCGGTTCCGCCGCCCCTCCGGGTTCCGTCGCGTCCGCCGGGAGCCGCCGCATCCACCCCCAGCTGCCTAGATCCACCGTTGCCGCCTCCCTCTTCTTCTCCGCCGCTCCCGATTCATGAACCACCTTGCAGGCAGCAAGCGCATTCACATTCCCCAAGGTAAGTCGCCCCGCCACGCCTCCTGTTTCCTCCCTCGTTCCCGATCCACACGACCATACCCATCTCGACTCTTCATGTGACTATGTGAGGCCATTATTCGTGCGGTGAATCTTGGAGCCCATGATGTACATGCGAAATGCTTGTTCTGGGCAAATCATGCTCCTGAATGGGGAGCATTTGAGCTTTAAAGTTTAAACCGTGACTCCGTTGCCGATTTGAGCTCGCTCGCTAGCATATTAGGCTATTAGCTTGTCTTTTAATTTCCTTTGACAGGGTTCGTTGTTTGCCTTGTTACTATTTAGATTTCACGATGTAGAAACTAGAAAGAATGACTGTACCGAGCTATGGAGCCATGGCAGCATCACATGGGAACTAATCATGTTTAGAAGTTTACCTAATCCCTCTTATTCTGGACATGTTGGCCATCAGGTAAATCTTTATTGGTCAATGGGTATTATTTTTTCTCCCAAACTTTCACATATTCATGTTTTTTGTTTTACTTACAAGTCAGTGAGTTACATAATGATCTGCAGTATGGGAATATTATGATATATGAAGGGACCAGACAAGTGACCTTAATTGTAAGTAGCTCTTAGTCTCTTACTGTTAGATTATATCAACTTCATGTTTCTTGTGCATTCTTTATTATGTTTGCTACTTGTTTGATTCCTCTGCATAATTTCGGACACTAATGAACAGCGCAGATTTGTGAGAGTGTAACATTACTTTCTTAACAGCAAACATTTGTGAAAGTGTAAAATTGTGGATTTGCTCCAGTGTTATTATCTGCTTTCTTGCATGGCTAGCACCTATAGAAGAATACATCTCTTCATTGTTGCTTCACTGTTGAAGTTGATTGCACGCATTTGGCTTGTTTCTCCTTACATGGTATGTTGCACTTCTATCCATGGATTATGGTCTGGTGACTGGTCAGCAGCTTAGCAAAAATTCTGAATCCTAATTTAGGTCCTTATTACGAATGTTGTTGAGATATTTGTAATATACAAGTGCTAGTGCTGTGAGCCTGTGATGTCAAAAAGATACGGTGGCCTCTTCAGTTAAATGGATAATATCTGTGCCAAATGCTGTTATAGGAATGAAGATTTCTAAAAACTGTCTTTTGACTGTAACAAGGTATTCAATAGAGAAAATGAAGTGCTTAATCATGTGGTTGCTTTGTGGTTCATCATCATTACAGTGGTTTTTAGCCCTGTATTAGTGTAGTGAATTCTGCTAATATTGACTCTTTTGTCATACTAGGAGCAGAATAAGTTGTGTACATTTGCTCTTTCAGATCTTAACACATTTGTTTGAACTGTGTTATAGCAGCAGTGGTAATTTAAGCAGGATATTCCTGATCTTAAGAAAGCATTTTTGACAAACAGAAAAATGAAGTCTGCCTGATGACTCCAACAAAATCATTTCCTTCCGAGATGAAATGATAACATCAACAGTGATTCAGTGTTTTGTAGCATGACTTATTTCAATTGCATCTTTCACAGGCCGAGATTGCACGGCAAGATGCAAGGCTGATGATGGAAAAGGAGAACTTGGAGAAGGAAAAGAGCGTCCTCATGGGAAGTATTGAGGTAGAATTGGTTTGCAGTGGACCGCACAGATTGTTTCACATTATGTTCTGGAGCTAAGGCTAATCATTTAGGACTTAAGAAGTGCTAAGGTAGAATTGGTTTGCAGTGGACAATAATTCAAGTTGAGTGCTGCTGCAAATTAATGATCACTCGTGTGCGTCACTGAAACGTTGTAAGATCGAGCTGAGATGGCCTGTATTACAATCACCATAATTTTGAGGAAGAGCTTGGTGCCGCTGCCCTATATTTTTAGTTTCTCACAAAATATTTCTTTTTGTATGCCTATATTATCCGCTTATATTATATGTTTTCGATCCAAAACTGTTATGTATCCACCCCGACGGTACCGTACCTAAAACTCCAAATTCGTATTTGTATCTGGTCTTACCGTATTTAACTCCAAATCTAAGAGAAATAATATGGGTTACAATACGGTATAAGCAATATCCGTCCAAATCTGACTCGATTGCACCCCTATCTACTATATAAGCCTTGTGTTGAGTTAAGTCATGTGCGACTTGTGACTTGAGATATTAGGGTTAGGGTTTTCTTATATTGCAGCTTTGTATGTATACTTTAGGCTTAAAGCTCTGCTATTCTAAGAAATTGATTGTAAATAGGGGTGGCAAAGGGCGGGGTCTCGGGAGGCCCTCCACCCCGCCCCAATCCCCACCAGCGCATCCTCGCCCTGGCCCTGCCAATCTTACCGGGGCGACTCAGCCCCTCGTCCTGGTCCCCGCGGAGATTAAAAAATAGGATAAAGTATTTTAAAATAATAATAATTTGATTTTGTTTATTAATTTATAATTATTTAGACATATTTTTTCAAAATATATATTCTAACATATAAATTCAAGTTTTATTCCAAATATACAAAAAAATTACAATCTCACATATTAACTAACTATAATCTATTATTATTATTTTTTATTTTTACTTGGTCCCTGTGGGGCCCTGTGGGGGAAGATAGCCAACCGCCCTACCCCCAAAGGGGAATCCACACAAGGCCCCGCCCCCACGGGGAAATTGCCACCCCTAACTGTAAAGCATTCCTCTCCAAGTGAAATGAACATCCAAAGTTTGCCTAAGTGAGTTGTGTCATGAATCCCCTCTTGTGCTTTTAATTTGCTTAGTTTTCTCGTTTGAATTTCTCTCTTCTTCATCTTTCCTCATGCCAAGGGTGTGTGAGAGGTAGAAATATCTCTTAGAGATAAGATATCATCCATCTAGACATATTTTAGAAGCTCTTTAGTTTCCTCGATTTTCCCAAAGAAAGAGGTAATTCTGATGTTTTGCTCTTGTAAGTATTTTGGCTTGAATTCATGTTATGATTTAGCTTGGTATGATATGTAAGAATCCGCCCAAAGTCACCTAAATCATCTGGTATTCACAAGCAAGACCAGATTGAGATTTTCTATTTTTACTCGGTTTTGGTGCTCCATTCACTCAAATAGAAAATTCAAAACTTTGGTAATGATTCTTTCAATCGTTGATTAGAATGGATTCCTGACATTTTAATGGATGTGTATACCAAGTTTCAAATCATTTGGACCAACAGAGTAAAAGTTCATCAATTTTTTATTTTAAAACCATGCTAATTTTACTATTCTTGTGCTGGCTTTACTGTAGCGGTACTACCGATTTTGCTTAGTTTCAATGGGATATTTTCATATAAGTGATTGATCTCTGAACATCACAACTTCTCATAGTTATTGAAGTGAAGAATTTGGAGTTGTACTTCTACTTTGAAAAAATCTTGTATTTTGTAGACTCGTATTTATCCTCTTCTAGTCGTAATCTTTGGTCCTACACAGTAGCATATATCCAATTTCCCTCTTAAGATCCATCCCAAAGCGCTATTAGAAGTGACTATGGTACATGTATATGTATTTTATGCACTGGAGATATACTTTTCCCCCTTCCACTGATCATACTACACGTGGGTGTGAGGGGAAGTGGGAAAAGGTTGCTAAAAGTTTTTTTTTTGGTATCATTGTGTCGGGGGAGATTCCCACGCTACCTCAGACCTATGACCACCTCAGGGCAACAACACCTATTGAAGGGTCTATCCTGAGTCAAGTCTCTAAGTCAACCTCAGTGAGATTTACAAGACCGACCCTGGAGGGATTCGGACCCAACTCCAAGCGAGGTTCACAAGACCGATTCCGAGGGGTCTAGAGCAAGGTTCCAAAACCGAACGGAAGAAATCGATCGCCATGGGCCGTAACGCAGTAACCGCCGGTTACCGGAAAAACCAGTAAAAAACCGGTCACAATTTGAAAATCAAAATTTGAATTTTGAGATATTTTGCAACCGGTAACCGAAAAACAAGAAAAAAAACCGGCCAAAATTCGAAAACTCAAAAATTCATACCGGCCGATTTTTTGGTTACCGGTCTCCACCGGTAAAACCGGTAACCGGCGGTTATCGGCCGGTAACCGCCGGGATTTTGAACCATGGTCTAGAGTCAACTTTGAATGCGATATGCAAGACCAACCCCTAAGGAGTCTGGGGCTAATTCTGGATGAGATACACAAGACCAACCCGAGGAGTCCTGTTACTTGAATTAACTAACAAGCACCATGGACGTCCTGCAAGGAGCTAGCTAATACACATACAACTGTTTTTCTTGATTAGAAACCAACGCTCTATCTATCTTTAAAAGAAAAGGTCAACACTCTAGATGAACACTATTTACAAAACACAAAGATTAGTAGGATATTTACGGCAACATACCTTAAGTTCCTGTCTACCTTTATCCCGCCAGTGTTCAGCCTGTTATGTGAACTGTACATAAAACATTATGTTTCTTCCTCCCCTAAAAAAACATATGTTTTCTCAATAGTAAATCTAAGTATGTAACCATGCAACGCCTACGTACCTGAGAGAGCCTGTGTGCTTTGGTTGGAGAACGGCCATAGCTACAGGTAACTAGCTGCTTGCACCCTTTATTTATAGTTACGTTCTATTCAATTGCGGCTTATAGTTTATGACTAAAACTGATGATGTTTGACCATAGCACGAGTGTTTATGCGAATGAACCGAATATCGATAAGCCGCTTCAAAACGGTAGCGAAAAAACTGTCTTATATATTTGTTCAGATGAAACGATAAACCATAAATTATAAATTGAAAATAAAGAGGCCATAGACATCCCAACCATATACCTCTGAAAAGCAATCTAATCTTCACTCTACTGCTACTTTAATTTCAGTTTTGTATGCAAATAAAAAATAGTTTTTAGAGTCAAACTGTTTTGCTTCAGTTGAATTCCTATCCATACAACCAGTCAAATACGGCGTAGTGACTCAGTTTCTAGACGAAATGGAGAATGCGACAGCCTTGTCACATTGTCGTTGAAGACAAAACGCCAGCCACGAGTTGACTTGACTGGCCTAATTTCCACAAGCCATCCCAAGATATAGCAAGGAACTGTACAAAGTGGCAGACTCCCCATGCACGCAGCAGGGCAGGAATGCAATCAAGCAGTTGCGGTAGAATTTGTGGGACTACATGCCACCCCGCCGAATCGACACATGGACTCACACACATCACCAATGCTAATATGAGAAAGTTCTAATTCACATTAGAATTCGTAGTTCTAGAAGAAAACAAACTAGACTATGAGTATCACCTAATTTGGTGAGGCATGATCGTCATTAGAGCGATAGGTGACAAGTTCCTGTCTACCTTCATCCCGCCAGTGTTCGACAATAGAGCAAACAGATAGTATCTCAAAAACATCATGAGCATGCCATCTGAACTGTGCAGAAAACATTATGTGAAAGAACGTGAACTCTAATTAACCCTAAGTAGTATAATTAACAGTAATCAAGAAATAAAAGAAATTATTACAACATATTTAATTACAAGAATGAATTACAACAATTAGCCCTGGCCCTGGGACTTCATAAAGGAAGACAATATTACAATACTTGGTTAATTACAACAATTATGCAAATGTTGCATAGCCAAAACTGCATGGAATAAAAGCAAATAAAAATAGCATATTGCTAGGCGTGTAGCACCCAAGCCAGCCACACCCCTAGCCGCAGTCTTTTCATTTTTGCAATCGGAGTGCGAATAAAAGAACAATCCAAAGGAGAATCAAAAGAAAGGGGGAAAAGAACCACCGTCAATACCCTCTGACTACTAGAGTCATTTAGAGTGGCGTTCATTGAGATTACCAGACCGTCCCGAGCCAGTCAGCGCCTCTCACCATAAGTGGGCTTCATCATCTCGGCTTTTAGAAATCCAACGCCCATATTTTTACCAACTTACCTTAGCCTCAGAAAATCTAATAACAGTGCATAGCCCACAGTTCGGACTATTGGTCTATAAAGCCCACAGTGTTCCAAGACCTAATTGTGGATAGAGTGAGCACAAAATAGTCATGAACAATACAGGAGAGAGAGGTAGGTAGCCAAGTGCCTCCCACTGTTAAGCCCCTATCCCATTTCCCTACCTTTGCCCACAGCATTTCACACAGCTGAGAGCCCACAGCATTCCTCATAGCTGAGAGAACCCCAAAGCCAACCAGACAGCACCACCAACTCCCTCACAACAAAGCCAGTCGAGAGGCATCCCAAAGCACAGAGCCCTCAAAGCAAAGCCAAGGAAAAAACCCATCAATCCATCTCTCGGCCGAAGGCCAGAGAGCCTTTTCCCTAAAGACCAACAGCCCACACACAGAGAGAGAGAGAGAGATAGAGAGAGAGGACTGAGAAGAGACGTGAGTAGGAGAAGGGGAGACAAAAATGTAGTAGAAGCCAAAGGAGAGCATGAACCACCGAGGACCCAGGAGGACGACCGTGTGGATTACAAGGCGACATCCCCGACATCAACAAGGAGGCATCGTCCACGTCTTCATCCACATGAGGACCACACCGCAACCACCACCAACAAACTTCCCATTTCTAGCCCGACACAAGTAGGTCCACTTTCCCTCCTACATCCCTTCCCCATTTTTTTTCTTTTTTGGTTCCACCTCAGAAAGGCACAATGCACGACACGCACTCCACCTCGGCACAACCGATCAAGCAAGGCGGCTGAGAGGGAAAGAAAAGCCACCTCGCCCAACAGGTGGCTACCACAGCAACTGACAGCAAGTCTTAGACCACCACAACCGCCCTTGGTCAAGGGAGTTCGCTCCCGGGCGCAAGACCCTCTTGACCAAGTCTCGACAAGTCAACATCATAGCCCCTTAGAACCTCCCAAAACCGGGTGTGGTAAAAGATGCAAGCATAAAAAAAATAGTAAATAAATCAAGAAATGCATAAGCATGAAAAAGGGAAGGGGAGAATGCGAACCGTCATGTAGAGGAAGCTGATACTAGATGAGCCACCATAGCTACAGCCTTTGGCCACAAACGAAACCCACCATAGAGCCGACCGCAACGGCGGCCTCCTTGAGGGTGAAGGAGGCTGAGGAAGCCATGAAGTTGGAGTAGCCGAGGAAGCCGAGGAGTCAAAGTAGCCGAGGGAGCCACGAAGTCGGAGTAACCGAGGAAGCTAGGGCGTCAGAGTAGCTGGGGGAGCTGAGAAGTTGAGGTAGTCCACGGATTCGGTGATGTAGCCCATAGATCCGGCGAGGAGAGCCCATGGATCAGACGAGGTAGCCCATAGATCTGGTGAGGAGAGCCCATGGAACCATAGATCCAGTGAAGTAGCCCATAGATTCAGCGAGGAAAGCCCATGGGACCACCTAATCCAATGAGGTAGCCCACAGATCCAATGAGGTAGCCAACAAATCCAATGAGGAGAGCCCACGTGACCCCTAGATGTAATGAGGTAGCCCACAAATCCAGCAAGAAGAGGACCAACCGAGCCCTCAACTTCGGCAGAGCCACCAAATCCGGTGAGGAAGAAAGGCGGCGACCATAGCTCCGGCAAGAGAAGGCCTAGGGGAGGTGCTAGACTATAGGAAAGGAAGGAAAGAGGGAGCATTGGCGGTCGAGAATGAGAGGCGAGGGTGGAAGAGTAGCGATGGAGAGCTAAGACGTTGGCCTGGAGTGCGTGTGTGAACCAAGGGAATGCGGCATTTTGTGTCATGCGTGGCCAGGCCGTGAAGTGGGTCGGGCCGATTACGTGTTGGTTTGTGCATGCCTAAAGCCAAGATGTGAGCGTGCGTGGACTGAGCCGAGTGCATGGGCCGGTTTAGCCACGTGAACAATAAGTCAAAGAGGGGGAAGGAAATAGCCCGAAAACCTTGCCGTAGATAAGACCGTCTAGGAAATCCACTAAAATGGGGGTAATAAATTTCTAAAAACCTATAAATACCCTAGATAATTATTTCTTTAAATAATGCATATGCCTGTTAATGCAGAAGTTGAGTCAGTTCAGGCTGAGGCAGCAGACCAAGTTGTGGATGACGCCAGCATTTACTACTACTCAGGCAAGCTTATTCTTGATCATAAATATAGTTATGTTAAATATACAAAATACATTCTATATCATCTACTGTATGTTTGCATTAAAATCCTATTTACAAAACTAAATCGGATAAAGAGATGACAAAAGAGAAGAGATACAAGAAAGAAAGAGTAGTCCAACTACGAGAAGCAGCTGGGCTGTAAGAGTATGAAATAGGAGGGTAAAGGGGACCCTGAACAGCAAAAGGGAGGGAAGGCGGGACCCCTTTACATACTGATAGAACATAAGGATCAACAAAACTCTCACTCCGAAAGGGAGCCGTATTTAAGTGCCAACCATTTTTTTTTGTCTCGGATGGGCAGAAAATACCACCCTGTTACGTTATTCATATCTCCACATTGGGTAAGTAACGTAAGCGTGAGTAGTGATGGAGGAGCTTAGGACCAGTAGCACATGTCCAGAAGCGAGTAAGTCCTAGGCACATATATTAGCTCAGGTTCAGTATTGGGTGTTGGTAGCCAGCCCCAACCAATCCTATTGGAAGTCGGTGGAGCCTAGGTGAGCGCCCTGGTACACCAGTGGAAAATGATGGGTAGAGATTTAAGTAACGTAACCTGAAAAATGTTCTGTACTGTGGACTTGACACAACACCAAAGAAAAGTGTTGGATAACTAGTTTATGATGGTTCAGAGTAGCTATGGATACAGTGGCACAAGCCTGCACAGTGCACAATAAAATCATGAATTCATGTCTGTCTCCTAGATTGAAGGCTACATAGGTCACTAGGGATCTTTCTTTTCCTGAGTGAAAAAGTAGAGTTTTTATAAATTAAAATATGCCACTTAATTTGATAAGATTATTTTCCAAAATCATATAAGTAGAAACGGTGATTACGAACAGAGAAGAGGTATATAGTGCATTTTGCTATTAAAATGCTTGCTGAGTACGTTAGTACTCACCCTTGCTATTATTTTTTTTGTTAGACCCTAGTCCGACCTAAGATTACTCTGAGCTATATGAAGGGATCACAGGCACCGCCAAGGCCACAGGAGAGGAGGACGATAGTTGCGAGGACCAGGATGAAGTGGGAACCCTATACCTTGGTTGGGATGAGTAGGCGTCCCACTGAGCTGAGCAAACGAGCTTTAGGGTATATGCTTTGTATCTTTTTCTACTTGTATATTACTTGTATATTTGTATTAAAGACCATAGCGTCGAGGCAAATGCTGTAACTAAGAGACAATTTCTACATATTTTTCTACTAGCGAATATGGTAAAGGCTTATTATTTGTTGGAGCAGTGTCCTACTGATCAGACAAATAATAATCCATTTCTTAAGTGTGATTACCCTCGGGGTAATGACATGGGGCGTTGTAGGTGTTATCATAGCAATAAGTAGAGCCACGCTAATAATATAGACACTGTAGCAGATCTTAAGTGGGCCTTTCTCACTTGTTATATGGCACAAAGTACCTTACTAATCCTTGTCTCTATGTCAATTTCTATTCCACTCGTCTCAAAATTATTATGCTAAAAGCTTATCCTTCCTAAAGTGATACCTATGCTAATATAGAATCACTACTTTTGTAGGATGGCATGTTTTAGTCTTCCACCTGACAAGGTCTGAGGGGAGCACATGTTGCTACTAGGGTGGTTGCTTCAGTATTTGGGAGCTCCTTTCCCAAACTATTTTCTGGAGTTTGTAGAGGGAGACGCTCCGGCGCGCATAGGAGTCATAGTGGTAGGGATCCCCTGAACCTAACATACATTTTAGAGTACATAGAGGAGTGGCGTACAACAGATGATTACATACCCCTTCAAGAGGTGGCCCGCAAGAGGGAGCCAAGGTATTCAGTTTGGTCCCATCACCACTTCTAGCTGATTCCCAGTGACACCATCACCCTCCACCACTGCCCTACAGAGAGACACAGTTGGCACGATGTTGCTAGCGAACACCCTCCTACATAACAACACCCAGGGGCGCTAGCTTGAGCGGAGGAGTTCAAATTATTGGCGAAGGCAGTGCCTCACTTTAGATAGTGAGATAGAGTCTTTGAGAGAGTCCCACCGATCAACTACCATAGGAGGCACCTCTTAGCCCTCAGCAGACATCCCAGGGACCAACTACCCCAGAGCCCCACCTCTAGCCCAAGCATCTCAGGGACCTATCCCCAGCCACCACCTCCTGCATATGGACCATTTGAGGGAGCCGATTTTATCCCAATACCTTCCCCAGAGTATGTTCCCTATCCTTTCTATGACTATTACCCCACATATCCCTGCCCTACTCTATGATCTCTACCCTCACCTTCCGACCCCACCATCTTAGGGAGATCTAGGACGTCATTGCCCCAAGGCCAGCTCACCCACGTCCCCTCTACCCTAGACTAGGGTTTAGTGGACCCTACATCACTAAATACCCTAACCCCCCATTTGAGACATAGCCACCATATATAACCTTTATAGATCATGTTTAAGAGACCCCGGTAATAGTCAGGCTACTGCTGCCGGATGGGGAGCCGATAGCAGCTAGGGACCTAGGGGAGACGACGGGGATGACGGAGAGAAGAGAGATGACGAGGAGGAGAGTGACCCTAAGGAGAGAACCAGCAAGTCCGTAGTTTGTTAGATCCTCCTGGGGTATGCAGAATCTGCCGAGATATATTGTTTCCTTATTGTATTATGCTGTCATGTGTGTGCCCTTTTTTCTAGCGGAACTCTTGTTGTAGCATCGTGATTTATGCTTGAGATGATATACTATGCTTTCTGCTTTTGCATTTACTTTATTCCTAGGCAGAGCATGCTTTTACAGTTCCTTATGTCTGCTCCTGACTGACTAAACTGGTAGGCTTGCAACTCAACATAGGATAGGTTGCTTGAAAATATAGGAGCTGTGATCTCACCTTAAGGAATGGGTAGTAATGCCTAGGCTAGAGGCATGAAGCTAGAATTCTGGCATGGACCTCTCTCTCATCTTCGGACAAGAATGGACCATGCCCACAGGAATCTTATCCTTTCAACTATCACACTAAAAATGCTCGTCAACCTTCCGAAGAAAAAAAGCATAACTAAGACAAAGAAAATTAACAAGGGCTGATGATTTAAAAATGACTTATCTCTCTTGTTGAATGTTAGATTTCCTGAACGAGTGGTTCGTGGCACTCCCAGGCTCGTAGCTCAGGCATACCCAGGAATGAAGTCCTGGGCGTACTCAGAAATAAGCCCCAAGCGCTTCCCAAATGCGTACTTTGGGCTATCTCAAGAACGAGTTCTCAAGCGCACTTGGGCACGTAGATCCAGGGTAGTGTAGGCTCGCACTCAGAGGCAAGCTTTGAGCGCCTCCCAAACGCATAGTCTGGGCGACCACGAGAGCGGGTTCTCGAGCATAGCTGGGCACGATAGCCCCAGGTAGTGTAGGATTTGGATCTTTTTGGTTTATTTTTATTTTTGGGTATTATTCAAATTTATGAGAGTGCTCTAAAAATCAAAAGTAAATCCTGAGAGTGAGGTAAACACAACCTTCTACAACTTAAAATAAATTACTCTAATCCCTGTCCGGATGCTAAAACTCATTAAAGAGGGGTTAGCCTCTGCAACATGAACAAACCGCTATCTTCTTCTCCATAAGATACTGCTAAACAAGAAATAATTAGTGAGACCAACCCAAATCCTTAAAATAAAATGGATGTAATCCAACCTCTAATGAAGAACTCCCTTACCACCTCCCCTGTAGGATGGAAGATTGCAGGGATGATGAACGAGAGTTGGGATTGAGACTGGGCCTTTTCCAGTAGGCCCAACCAGGAGGAAACCCACCCGTGAATCCTCTAGAAGCAGCACCTGGACAGGCCCCACCTATAGCCATACCCAACACCAGTCACCCAGCACTAGTAGGAATAGCAGATCCGTCGGGAGTAAGAGGGGAAGTCCTTCGTTTTCTAGAAAACTCTTGTAAAGAAGCCAAAGATAATCAAAACTGTTTTATGGAAACCTTGTTGACCAGGGTAGTAGCACCCCTTCCACCACAAGCCCAAGGAGTTAGCCTCAGAGATTTTCTTCAGACCCATCCTCCTACTTTTGTCAAAGTAGTTGATCCTCTGGATGCTAGTGATTGGATAGTAGAGGTAGGAAAGAAACTAGACACTGTAGGTTGCTCAAATGAAGAGAAAGTCTGCTATGTTACCCACCAGTAACTGGACCTGCAGCCACGTGGTGGCTTAACTACACCTGTAACCATGTTAGCGAATAGCCAATCATAGGAGGAGTTCCAACTACGGTTCAAAGAGACCCACATGCCCACAGGAAGAATGGAACTTAAGAAGAGAGAGTTTAGAGCATTAACCAAGGGAGGAAAGAAGATGACAGACTACCTTAGCCAGTTCAATGACCTTTCCCGTTATGCAACCACCGATGTAGACACTGAGGAGAAACAGATAGAAAAATTCATGGTAGGAATGCACCCCTACCTTAAAATTGTTCTGTCCATCCACAAAATCACCAAGTTCTAGGACCTAGTCAATAGAGCTACTATCCTAGAAAGTGAGCACTCCAACCTCACAAAGGAGAGAAGGAAGAAGGCCAAGGTAGACCATCATCAAGCCCCTACCTTTAAGCCTCGACCATAGATACAACCATCCAACCCACCTCGATATGGGCCTCCTAAACCCAGACCATTCAACCCCTCTTTCCAGGGGCCAAACACCCCACAACAGCCAGTCGCACTAGCAATTAGGTGTGCGAAATATGAATGTGGCCACTTGACAAAAGTCTGCCTGAAAGGCATCGATGCTTGCTTTAACTGTGGAAAGCTTGAACATCACAAGATTGAATGTCCCTACCCCCAACAGCCCATGGGACAAATAGTGCAGCCCACAAATGTTCCACAATTGCCAATACCAGCCCCATACCAGATTAACCATCCAAACCAACCCAAAAACAACCAACCTGTCATGGGAGGAGATGGAAGAAGAGGACCAACAAGACTCACCCAAGTGAGCTCAGAACAAATCGGAGAAGCCATTGATGTAATCACTGGTAAATTACTACTTCCACCTTCTATTGGTACCGTACTCTTTGATCCGGGGGCAACTCACTCCTTCATATCCCGTAAATTTCTATCAGAGCATAAGATCATGCCAGAACCCTTAGAAAAATATATGATGGTTAGTACACCAGCAAGAATGATAGAAGTGACATCTATCAAAAAGAAGCAAGCCATCATAATCCACAACACTAAATTCTTAGCTGACCTTTATGTAATCGACCTAAGTGACGTAGAAGTAATATTGGGTATGGATTGGCTATCAGCTCACAGAATGAACATAGACTACGAATCAAAAAGTGCATCCATTAGAAAGCCAGACGGGACCAAACTAACATATCTAGGAGTCAGAACCCAACCAAAACCATCCAACCTTAGCCTAGCTAGCATCCAAGGAAAAGAAGTGAAGACATACTAGTAGTAAAGGATTTTCCGGACGTATTTCCTGAAGAGCTACCATGAATGCCTCCTGACAGAGAAGTGGAGTTTGCTATTGACCTTCTTCCCGACATAGCACCAATCTCAAAAAGGTCGTATAGAATGAACGCACGGGAGTTAGTGGAATAAAAGGAGCAGTTAGATGACCTCAATGCCAAGGGTTTTATTAAGGAGAATACAACACCATGGGGAGCCCCGGTATTGTTTGTAGAGAAAAAGGACGGAGGTTTAAGACTATGTACATAATACAAGGAACTCAATAAAGTTACTATAAATAATAAATATCCATTACCTAGGATAGATGACCTATTTGATCAATTGAAGGGAGTGAGGGCATTCTCAAAAATTGACCTAGATCAGGGTACAACCAAATCAAGGTCAACCTCACCGACATCGAAAAGATAGCCTTTGTCTCCCGGTATAGGCACCATGAATACACAGTAGTCCCCTTTGGACTAACTAATGCCCATGTCATCTTCATGAACCTCATGAATAAACTTTTCATGAAATATCTTGACAAGTTCATTGTTGTCTTCATTGATGACATCTTGACCTACTCAAAAAGTGAGGAGGAATATCTTCAACTCCTCACCATTGCCTTAGAAATTCTCAGGGAAAACCAACTCTTTGCCAAATTCAATAAATGCGAATTTTGGCTTGACTAGATAGCATTTCTAGGCCACATCACATCTGGGAGAGGAATAGAAGTAGCCCCACTAAGATCGAAGGTATTATCTCTTAGGAACGCCCAATAAACACCATTGGAGTCCAAAGTTTCCTTGGATTTGCGTGATACTACCGTAGATTCATAAAATTATTCTCCCAAATTGCCACCCCACTCACCAAACTCCCGAGGAAGGACGTGCAATATGTACGGACAGATGCATGTGAATAAAGCATTCAGGCATTGAAACAATGTCTAACCACAATGCCAATCATAGCCCTACCTGAGGATAGAGTTGAATACATAGTCTACTATGACACTTCCAAGTATGGGTTGGGAAGCATGCTAATACAAAAAGGGAAGGTTATAGCCTATGCTTCTAGACAACTGAGGACTCATGAAATGAACTACCTACTTATGATCTGGAGCTAGGAGCAGTAGTGTTCACCTTACAATTTTGGAGACACTACCTGTACGGATCCAAATGTACCCTGTTTAGGGACCATAAAAGCCTCAAATACATATTTACCCAGAAGGAGCTAAATATGAGACAAAGAACATGGGTTGAGTTAATTAAAGATTATGATTTAACCATCAACTATAATTTTAGAAAAGCCAATGTGGTTGCCGATGCCCTCAGTGGGAAAACCAAATGCCACCATCTTGCCATTAAAGACCATGCTCTCGATGTAATTCAAGAATTAGCCAAGATGAGAATAGAAGTCAAAACCATCACCTCTGAAGCCACTGTAGCAGCCATGACATTCCGCCCCACTCTATTAGATCAAATACAAAGAGAGGCAACTCTCCAATCCATTCACCAAAGAAGAAGTCCGGAGAATTAAATTAGGTTATTCGTCAGAGTTTAGGGTGGATGACAAAGGAGTATTGTGGCGGCAAGATTAAATTTGTATACCAAACGACCCTCAAATTAAACAAACCATCCTACAAGAGGCCCATGACACCCCATACACCATCCATCTAGGTGGCACATAAATGTATAAAGACCTAAGAGAAAACTTCTGGTGGACAAATATGAAAAGGGAGATATCAAAGTACATACGTTAGTGTGACACTTGTCAGAAGATTAAAGTTGAGCATCAACGTCCAGCCGGGCTGCTAGCACCCTTAGAAATTTCGGAATGGAAGTGGGAAGATATCTGCATGGACTTTATAACTGGTCTACCCATAACACTCAAAAAGAAGTATGCAATCCGGGTCATAGGAGACACCCTCACCAAATTAACCCACTTCATTGCTAACAACCAAAAATGCTCGTTTGACAAATTAGAAAAGCTCTATTTGGAAAGAATAGTTTCCTTGCACGGAGTGTCCAAAACCATCACCTCAAACAGAGGGTCAGTATTCACCTCTGGTTTCTGGAAAAGCTTACACAATGCCCTATGCACCAAACTCAACTTCAGTACGGCCTATCATCCCTAGACTGATGGCCAAACAGAGCGAGTTAACCAAATCCTAGGAGATATGCTAAGAGCCTGTGTATTGAACTTTGGAGACACATAGGACAAACACCTACCTTTGGTAGAATTTGCCTACAACAATAACTACTGATGCAGTATCCAAATGGCTCCATACAAAGCCCTCTACGGTAGAAAATGCAGATCACCTATATGTTGGTACGAAATTGGAGAACTACCATTACTGGGCCCTGAACTTGTACGGGAGAATGACGAGAAGATACAAATAATTCAAGAACGTCTCAAGATTGCCTAGAGTAGGCAGAAGAGCTATGCAAACCAGCGTAGGCCAGACTTAAAATTTGAAGTTGGGGACTATTTATACTTGAAGGTATCACCAATGCACGGTGGTTCGCCGATTTGGACTAAAAGAGAAGTTGAGTCCACAGTATGTGGGACCGTTTTGGATTTTAGGGCAAAAAGCCGCCCTAGCATACCAACTAAAACTACCTAGCCAGCCATCCAAAATCCATAACGTCTTTCATGTTTCCCAACCTAGAAAATGCCTACGGGAACCATCACAACAGTTGACCAAACTCGACATACCATTGCAAGATGACCTAACCTATGAAGAGCACCTAGTGAAGATCTTGGAAACCGAAGATCGACAACTGTAGAATCGGACAATACGCTTCTGCAAAGTACTATGTAACAACCACTCTGTCCAGGAAGCTACATGGGAGAAAGTGAAGTAGCTATGTGCAGCCTACCCCAGCCTATTCAAGTGAGAACCCGATTTTAGGGATGAAATCTTCCTAAGGGGAGGCTAGAAGAACCTAAACTCTACTTAACCCTAAGCAGTATAATAAACAATAATCAAGAAATAACATAAATTATTACAACACATTTAATTACAAGAATGAATTACAACAATTGGCCCTAGGCCTTCATAAAGGAAGTAAAGACATTATTACAACACTTGGTTAATTACAAGAATTATGCAAATTGAAAAAACTAATATTGTTGTATAGCCAAAACGGCATGGAATAAAAAGCAAATAAAAATAGCATTTCATTCCTTGCCGTACTTGGTACCCATGTATTGCTCAGCATATAACACCCAAGCTGGCCACACCCCTAGCCGCACTCTTTTCATTTTTGCAACCGGAGAGGGAATAAAAGAACAATCCAAGGTAGAATAAAAAGAAAGGGGAAAAGAACCGCCATCAGTACCCTCCGACTACAAGAGTCGTTTAGAGTGGCATTCATTGAGGTTCTCAGACCGTCCCGGGCTGATCGGCTCCTTTCACCATAAGTGGGTTTTATCTTCTGGCTTTTAGAAAATCCAACACCCATATTTTACCAACTTACCTCAGCCTTAGAAAATCCAATAACAGTGCACATCCCACAGTGTTCTAAGACCCAATTGTGGATAGAGTGAGGGTAAAATAATCATGAATAGTATAGGAGAGACGTAGACAGCCAATTGACTCCCACTCTTAAGCCCCCATCTCATTTCCCTACCTCTACCACATCATTCCACATAGCCGAGAGCCCACAGCATTCCATACACTCGAGAGAACTCCAAAGCCAACCAGACAGGACCACTAGCTCCCTCACATCAAAGCCAGCCGAGAGGCATCCCAAAACACAAAGCCCCCAGAGCAAAGCCAAGGAAAAACCCTAGCAATCCATCTCTCGGGCGAAGGCCTGAGAGCTTTCCCCCCCAAAGACTAGCAGCCCACAAAGAGAGGACTGAGGAGAGAGGAGATTTGGAGAAGGGGAGACAAGAATGTAGTGGAAGCCGAAGGAGAGTATGGACCACCCGGAACCCAGGAGGCTGACCATGTGGACCACAAGGCGACATCCCCGACATTGACAAGAAGGCATCATCCACATCTTCATCAACGTGAGGACCACACCGCAACCATGACCACCAAACTTTCCATTTCCAGACCAACACAAGTAGGCCCACTTTCCCTCCTACATCTCTTTCCTATTTTCTTTTCATTTTGGTTCCCCCTTAGAAAGACATAGGGATGAAAACGGATCGGATTCGGACGGTATTGCTTAAACCGTATCCTAACCCACATTTTTTCTCCGGATTCGGAATCAAATACGGTAAGACCGGATACGGATACGAATTCGGAATATTCGGAGTTTCGAATACGTTACCGTCGGGACGGATATGTAACGGATTCGGCTCGGAAACGGATAATATAGGCGGATAATATGGATGATTACAGTTCCAAAAGCTTATACTTTAATTCCAAAAGCTTACAAAGTTACAACGGCCTCTTGGTTTTATATAAAATGTGAAACCAATACTCATCAAGAAACTTTATAAGCTAATTATAGGAACACAAAGGTTCAGCAAAACGAAGAATAGAAGAAAGTAGTGAGAACAATAGGAACACAAATTATACATAAGTGGTAAATTCATACAAGCCACAATAGAAACACAAAGCCACAATAGAAATAAGTGTACATACTTCAAACTTCAGATAAATTAGGTCTGGAAACCGGGCATCTCGTCGGCAAAATTCTAACACCAGAGCCACTAAATCCCACACTAGGAACCAGCTAAACCTAAATTAAACCCTAAACGCCATAGCAATCACAAGAACTAGGAAGCAGGCCTCCAGCGGCAACGCCGGGACCTTGTCCCCATCGTCTCCGGTGCCCATCGCCGCCGCCCCCCGCTCCCCTCAACCTCACCATGCTACTCCCCATGCCAGATCTATTTCACCCAATCCCCTCCGCCGCCTCCGTTACACTGTTGCCCCTTCCCCAGTTTTGGCAAAAGCTGGTTCCAAAGACCCCGCCGGAGGTACTCACCCCCAGATCCGTTCGCCGAGCGGATGCATTCCTCCGCGCCCAAATCGAATAGACCCAGAGAGGGATAAGGGATGGGGGAAGGGAACAGGGAGACAAGAGGGGGAGGGGGCTTATCGGCTGCGACGGCGAGGGGGATGCAGGGTTCTGGCTGCAGCGCCGGCGGTGGTGAGATCGGCGGGCGACGAGGCGACGGCGAGATCGGTGGGTGACAAGGCGGCGACGAGATCTGCTGTCTCCCATCTGGTCTGTTTCGCCGCTTTCGCGTGAGGAGGTGGGCGTGCGCTGTTTCCGTGCTTTGCGTGAGGAGGTGGGCGTCAGGGCGTGACTGTGTGAGGAGGTGGGCCGTGGGCCGTGCACTGCGCCTGGAGAGTTTCAGATACATATTCGGATATTAACCGGATACTATCCGAACAACCGAATACCGAATTTATTCGGTCGGATATCAGTTATACCGAATCCGCTACCGAATCCGTCGACGCATATCCGTCTCCGAAACCGAATCCGACTGGATACCAACCCAGTTTACTGAATTTGCTACCAGCCGGATTCGGTACCGGATCGGTCGGGAAAAACTCGACCCGTTTTCACCCCTAGAAAGACACAACGCACGGCACACACTCCACCTCGACACTGGCGATCAAGCAAGGTAGCCGAGAGGGAAAGAAAAGCCACATCGCCCAACCGATGGCTACCACAGTAACCGGCGGTAAGTCTTAGAGCACCATGAGCGCCCTTGGTCAAGGGAGTTTGCTCCCGGGTGCAAGACCATCTTTACCAAGTCCCGACATTGTAGCCTCTTAGAACATCCCAAAACCGAGTGTGGTAAAAGATGCAAGCATAACAAAAATAGTAACTAAATCAAGAAATGCATAATCATGAAAAAAGGAAAGGGAGAAATGTGAACCGTCCCAAAGAGGAAGCGCATAATAGATGAACCACCACAGCCACGGCCTTCAACCACAAACCAGACCTACTGTAGAGCCAACCCCAACGGTGACCTCCTTGGGGGTGAAGGAGGCCGAGGGAGTGGCAGAGTCGGAGTAGCTGAGGGAGCCACAGAGTTGGGGTAGTCGAGGAAGCCATGGAGTCAGAGTAGCCATGGGAGCCAAGAAGGCGTGGTAGCCCACGGATCCGGTGAGGAGAACCCATGGATACGGCGAGGTTGCCTGTAGATCCGGCGAGGAGAGCCCACATGACCATAGATCTTGAAAGGTGAGCCCACAGATCTGGAGAGGTAGCCCACAAATCTAGCGAGGAGAGCCCATGGGACCCCTTAGATCTAACGAGGTAGCCCACAAATCCGGCAAGAAGAGGGCCAAACGAGCCCTCAACTTCGGCGGAGCCACCAAATCCGACGAGGAGGAGAGGCGGCAACCATAGGTCCAGCAAGGGAAGGCCTAGGGGAGGTGCCAGACCGTGGGAAAGGAAGGAAAGAGGTGGGCATCGGCGGTCGAGAAGGAGAGGCAAGGGAGGAAGAGTAGTGGTGGAGAGCCGAGACGTTGGCTTGGACGTGTGCGAACCAAGAGAGTGCAGCGTCAAGGGCCAAGCACGTGGATGAGGGGAGAGCGTTCGGTGTTTTGCGCCATGCGTGGCCAGGCTGTGGAGTGGGCCAGTCCGAGTGCGTGTTGGGCTGTGCATGCCTAAAGCTAGGCTGTGCGTGTGCGTGGGTCGAGCCGAGTGCATGGGCCGATTTAGCCACGTGAACAGTAAGTCAGAGAGAGGAAGAAGGGAACAGCCCAAGAACCTTGACGTAGATAGGACCGACTAGGAAATCCACCAAAATAGGGGTAGTAAATATCTAAAAACCTATAAATACCCTAGATAATTATTTCTTTAAATAGCGTGTATGCTTGTTAATGTAGAAGTCGAGTTGGTTCTGGCTGAGGCAACAGACCAAGTTGTGGCTAACGCTAGCACTTACTACTACTTAGGCAAGCTTATTCTTGATCACAAATATAGTTATGTTAAATGTACAAACTATATTCTGTATCATCTACTGTATACTTGCATTAAAATCCTATTTACAAAACTAAATCGGATAAAGAGATGAGAAGAGATAAAAAGAGATGAGAAAAGAGAAGAGATATGAGAAAGTAGGAGTAGTCCAGCTAAAAGGAGCAACTGGGCTACAAGAGTATGTAATAAGAGGGTAAAGGGGACCCTGAATAGGAAAAGAGAAGGAAGACGGGACCCCTTTATATATGGATAGAACATATGGGCAACAAAACTCTCATTCAGAAAGGGGTCGTATTTAAATGCCAACCACTTTTCTATCTCGGACAGGCAGAAAATACTACTCTGTTACGTTATTCATATCTCCACATTGGATAAGTAACATAAGTGTGAGTAGTGATGGAGGAACTTATGACCGATAGCGCAAGTCCAGAAGTGAGTAAGTCCTAAGCGCATATATTAGAGCAGGTGAGTGTTGATTGTCGGTAGCCAGCCCCAACCAACGCTATTGGAAGTTGGTAGAGCCCGGATGAGCAACCCGGTATATCGGTGGAAAATAGATGGGTGAAGATTTAAATAATGTAACCTAGAAAACGTTATGTACTTTGAACTTGACCCCGCACCAAAGAGTGGGATACCTAGTACATGATGGTTCAGAGTAGCTATGGGTACAATGGCATAAGCATACACAGTGTACAATAAAATCATAAATTCATATTTATCTTCTAGATTAGAGACTACACTTCTTCCGAGTGAATTTGTATCCAGACAACCTGTTAAAGACGGCTTCATACTGACAATGTAAATGTAGAAAGCGACAGCCTTCTCACATTACCATCAAAGATGAAAACGCCAGCCAGAAGTGACTAGCCGAATTTCCACAGGCCATCCTATCAAGAGAATGACATGATGCTCTACGAAACGACACAATAATATTCATAGACAAGGAACTATAGAAAATGGCATCAAGGTTGACCTAGTCTCGTGCACGCAGAAGGGTAGAAATGCAATCAAGCAGTTGCAGTAGAATGTATGCCACTGCATTTATTTTTCCTGAATCCACATATGTATTCACACACATCACCAATGTTAATAACGAGAAAAATGTAATTCACATTAGAATTAGTAGTTCTAGTAGAAAACAAACTAGACTAACTTGAAATCTCACCAAACAAAAACCAGTATATTATGTTTTAGAACTTTGTATTAGTTACAACTAAATTTCTGGTTCCGTGTACCTCCTAGAACCTACGTTGCACGGATACTTCACAAAACTCACGTACCGGTATCGGATACTGTACCGGATACGGATACTGCCCCGATACGTGGCGATACGTATCCTGATTTACTGATTTTTCAAAAAAAGAAAATAATTCCCGATACTTCTTCGATACTTTCTCAATACTTTTAAACCTAATATTCCCCACCCCACCCTGAGCCCCCGCCAGATCCAATCTACTCCTCACCCGCGCCGCGCGCAACAAATCTGACCGCTGCCGCCTCGGCTCGCTTCCACGCGGCCTCCTCCGCTTGCCCGCCGCCGGCTAGCCCGTCGCCTCCCTCCGCCCGTCGACTCCTGCCGCCTCCGCCTTGCTCGTAGTCTCTCTCGCTGCCTCGCCCGTTGCCTCGCCGGCCACCTCACGCCCTCACCCGTCACCTCCGCGCGCTACCTCGCCCGCTGCCTCACCAGCCGCCTCTCCCGCAGCCTCGCTCGCCGCCTTGCCTGTCGCCTCACTCATCGCGTCCGCCGCGCCTCTGGTGGTCTCCTCCGCCCGTCGCCTCCCGCTGCGCCTTCGGTGGTCTCCTTCGCCCGTCGCCTCCGCCGCGCCTCCGGTGGTCTCCTCCATCCGTCGCTTCAGCCCGTCTCCTCCGGCCGTCTCCTCCGGCTGTCGCCTTTGGTCGCCGCCTCCGCCCGTCGACTCCTGCCACCTCCGCCTGGCACCTGGGCCATCACCGCCGTCTCAGCACATCCAGGGTTAAGCCTACAACAATGCAATTACAATGAAATCCGATGCTTGCATAAGAAATGGTAAATTAAAAAAGATGATACATTTGGTTGCTGGTACATTTGCTGGTACTCACTCCCAACACGAGTTGCTGGTACATTTGGTTACATGCCTCCAGAGTAAGTACTCAAGAGCCAAATGTCTTTGTGTTTGCATGTGTATTTCATTGTGTATGCTGTCCATACCACATATACTACTATTTGCTATCCCGACTGCAACTACAGCTTAGCATCAAAGAATATCTTGTTTTCAGGTATGTTAGATGTGGTGAGGTTTCTCCAAAGGTGGAAATCTATGCTTTTGGTGTTGTCCTTTATGAACTTATCTCAGCCAAAGAAGCTGTTGTCAAATCAACTGAATCTAATGGGTATGCAAAGGGTCTGGTTTATCTGGTAATTCTTCTTTGCAATCAGTCTGTTATTTTTTGTTCTTTCTCTTCATAACATAAGGACGGGGAACATGCTTTTTTGCTTCTCAATGTCAACCAGTATGCATCATAACAATTCTTTCGTGAAATTCTTAACAAATTTGTTGATCAGTATTCATTAATACGCTGATTATATTAAGAATTTGTGGATAAGTTTATTAATATATGCTGGTTATCCAGATCTAACTGCTGCTTTTGTTTGACCTCATTCTGTTCTTCAAATTTGGTTGAGCTTTTACAAAAACAAATCTGAATAGTTAGCAAAATTCAGCAGATCTGTGTCATCGTAATTCATGAATGCACTTATTTATTCTTATCTAGAATCCATATTATGGAGTAAGGATCCCTGTGTTCATATTAATAACTCACTAATCAATGGACTTATTTATTCTTATCTAGAATCCATACTATGGAGTAAGGATCCCTGTGTTCATATTAATAACTCACTAATCTTAATGTTGTAGGCTTAAGTATTAGAAGATCTTGGGCCGTTGGATTTGTCTACATCGGAGGGAGAAATGAAGTATCAAGCAAGTTGCTACATCAATATTAAAGTATTCTCGGATTCTCAATTCCTTATAAGAATTCATTAATTTCTTATTTTTATCTTTACTCTATATATATATATATATATATATATATATATATATATATATATATATATATATATATATATATATATATATATATATATATATATATATATATGTGTGTGTGTGTGTGTGTGTGTGTGTGTGTGTGTATGCTTGCATGTGCATGCAAGCATATATATATACACATACACACACACACATATATATATACACGTATCGCCGTGATCGGTGTTTTTAGGAAAATAGCAAATCGCCATATCGCCGTATCGCATATCCGTATCCGTATCGGGGTATCTGGGCAACATAGCCTGGAACTAACATTGAACCCTAAAACCAACTACAATCCTGCAGAAAGATTTGAAAGCCATTAAAAGGAGCATAGAAGCTTTGTGCGTACCTCGTCCTCCTCACCTTGCTGTCCTTTTGCTGAACCAATTAATCCTCCGCCAGCCGCACGGAGCAGCGCGCCGAGGCCGAAGTGGCGGATGAATTCGAGAAGATGCTGGAGTTTCTGCTCCACCTTTGTGAGCACCACCCTCTCCCTCACATCAACCTTCGGCTGCTGCTGCTGCGCCGCCGCCATGCTCGTACGGGACAGGGAGCAGGAAGAGATGGCGCGAGTGAGATAAAGGATCTGGGGGGAGGTGGCTGCTATGGAGCGTTGCCGGAGGCGAGCGGCGCCGGCGGAGAGGGACGAGGAGTCCGAGGGAGTAAGGGACATGCAATTTTAGACTTTTGACCCGACCTGTCAGTGGGGTAAAACGATTGGAGGCCCACAAGTCAGTTTGAAGAATTTATAGGGCTTGTTTCTATTGGTTTTTAGGTTTGTCTAATGATTAGTAATAGATCATTGAAAGAGATATCTACATGCGATTTTGACTAATATAAATGATGTCACTATAGTACATACTATAATAGATTAGTAAACTTTACATTAAAAAAACATTCCGTTTAAAAGCTATATACTATAGAAAAGGTATTTATTGTAAAAAAACAGTTCTTAGAAACCAATACGGACATGACCTATAATATTTCCGCGAAATCGCTAACGCGCGGCCACGCATGGTCCGACCATGCGAAGAGCCTCATAAAAACAGCTCATTTCAGCTTCAGCTTCTGGCTTATTTTTTACTATTTATAAATTTCGTCTTTTTCTGAACTTTTGGTTATTTTTTGAGCTTTTTGCTGGTTCTTTTTTCCTCGTATTCATTTGCGTTGTCCGTGATGAGCTAGCATATTTTTTCTATTTTTAAATTTTCTTAGATTTAATTACGCTAAATAAGTCACCTTCAGCTACAGTGAAATATCAGCCGTTATAGTGCAATTTCAGCATAAGCCACAGCTTTTCAGCCCAACCGAGCAGGGCCTATTCGTCAGTCACTCTACTCACCTGCATCCTCTCCACATATTTCGAGTGGATTTTTTTGGAGTAGGCTCTTTTAGACTATGGTTTTAGTTTTGTCTTATGATTTTTGAATTTTGGCTATTCATGAGTGACATAGTACACAGAAGAAAACAGTTGCATGCGATTTTGGCTAGTATAGCTAAACTCGATATAGTATCTACTACAATCTACCTATAGACCCCGCTTTGAAAAGACATACCGTTTAAAGCTTGTCAGTGTACCACAAAGTAATAGGCCAAAACCTAGCTTGGGATGTAGCTTTTAGCTTAAAATTTTGAATTCTGGTTACTCGTGAGAGAGAGTATGAAGAAAGATACTGACTACTGACGTATGATTTTAACTAATATAGATAAAACCAGAACAATATCTACTATAATCGATCTATAAATATTATTTTAAAAAGATAATCTATTTAAAAACTAGCTACTGTAAAAACCTAAGCCATTATCTGAAAAGATGACCCAACTAAACTAAATCGGACGTGACGCCCCCCGCCGCGGGGCGCCTGCGGCGGGGCATCCCTCCTCGAGAAGAGAGCTCACGTCCGTCGATGCTGCAGCCAGAGGATGAGCTCGCGTTGGTTAGAAACCGCTGGATCAGGCGGAGGAGCTCGAGCCGCAATATCGTCGACAACTCAAGAGACCAGACGATGCCTCTTCCTCGTCCAAGTTCGAGATCTTGGTAAATTTGAGTTAAAAGTGCAACATTTTATTAATATCAAAGTCAAAAGAGTTCAGTTTTTGAAAGTAAAGTGTTTAATTTGAGTTGAAAGGAGTGTTTGATTGGGGGTTGAAAGTTATCAGTTTTTTTTCTGAAAGTAAAAGTTCAAAGTTTCTTTGTAAAAAAAAATTGTGGGAAGGATGGCGGCAGAGAACGGCGGCGGTCAGGCTCTCAGTTGAAATGTGGGTGGTGGGTAGCATCGTTTTGACCTGTGGAAAATGCTTTGCTGTTAGAAGCAGATGTGTTGGGGACGGTGGATAGCATTGGCGGTGAGCCTTGGCGACAGGCGGAGGCTGCGGCTCCTAGTGACAGCGGCAAGCCACGGCGATGATAGATGGCGGTAGGTTGCGGCGACGACGGGTGAAGGCGGCGGTAGGCTGCGGCGGTGACGAACGGTGGCAGGAAGCGGGCTGAGGCACTGTATGGTTTCGGATATCCGACCTGATAATATCGGCCGCTTACTAATGCTATTCGGTGGATATTTTCTTTCCTGATTTCGCTACTGCATTTGAAACTATCCATCCAGAATTAATACTGAATTTGATCGGACACGGAATTCCCTTTTCAAATTTGATACTGACTAGATTCGATACCAAATGGGTCAAGAATTATCCATACCGTTTACACCCGATAGACCGTGTAGAGACCAGGTAGAAAGTGTTGGTATAGAGTGTGAAGTGTTGCTGCACCATTCATTAATTTATAGGCGCGCCATTGGTGATGGCTTGCTCGATGTCATCATGGCATGTTCAATAATGCTGGTCCCTATTTTCTCTGCGTGGTCTCTACATCACATACAGATAGAACTAGCGACAACTACTCCAATATACTCCCTTTGCTCTTTTTCAATGATTTTTAAGAATTCGTTTTTTCCTCATTTTTCAGGCAGTTCGTGCGCAAGGATCTGAGGATGGCCTACGAGTTGGAATGCTGCAGTTCATGCACAAGGAGCTCCTCCTAGGTCGTCGCCGCGGATTGGGAGGCGGAGGCCTACAGCGTCGACGGCGACTTCGCATGCTCCCCTTCCTCGTCACCTTGTTGCCCCTATCTGGTTCCTCCTCGACCACTTCGTCTTCGAGGTACTTGTTTGGTTGCTTGGGCACGGAAGATTTGCCCCTAGCTTTGTCATTTTGGTGTCTTGTAGATGATGAATTTGGGGCATATTATTGTGTTTGAAATCTTTCTCTCTGATCAATCTGAGCTACTTTTAGCTGGAAAATTTGTGACTCATTGTCTGCAGAGGAAATGGAAAAAGTGACAACGTTGTCACATTGTCATGAAGATGAAAACGCCAGACCACGAGATGACTTGACTAGCCATCTGAACTGTGCAGAAAACATTATGTTTCTTCCTCCCTAAAACACATGTTTCATCAATATTAGATGAAAAAATTTTCTTGCGGTATATTTCTGTAATTTCGAATAAAAAATAGATTATTCGTAAAAAAATTTCTACACACCTCTACTATGAGAAAAAAGTCTGTGAGCCTTGGTTGGAGAACGGACATAGCTACAAGTAATTAGCTGCTTACACCCTTATTTATAGGCGCCCAAACCATATACTTCTGAAAAGCTAATCTTCTACTCGACCGCTACTTTAATTTCAGTTTTGTATCTTAACAAAATCAGCTTTGAAGAATCAAAAATGTTTTCTTCTTCAGTTGAATTCCTATCCAGACAACCTGTTAAAGACGGCTTCATACTGACCCAATTTCTACAAAGTAAATGTAGAAAGCGACAGCCTTCTCACATTACCATCAAAGATGAAAATGCCAGCCAGAAGTGACTAGCCTAATTTCCACAGGCCATCCTATCAAGAGAATGACATGATGCTCTACGAAACGACACAATAATATTCATAGACAAGGAACTATAGGAAACGGCAGCAAGGTTGACCTAGTCTTGTGCACGCAGCAGGGTAGAAATGCAATCAAGCAGTTGCAGTAGAATGTATGACATTGCATTTATTTTTCCTGAATCCACAGATGTATTCACACACATCACCAATGTTAATAACGAGAAAAATCTAATTCACATTAGAATTAGTAGTTCTAGTAGAAAACAAACTAGACTAACTTGATATCTCACCAAACAAAAACCAGTATATTATGTTTTAGAACTTTGCATTAGTTACAACTAAATTTCTGGTTCTGTGTACCTCCTGGATCTAACATTGAACCCTAAAACCAACTACAATCCTGCAGAAAGATTGGAAAGCCATCAAAAGGAGCATAGAAGCTTTGTGTGCACCTCGTCGATCCTCCTCACCTTGCTGTCCTTTTGCTGAACCAATTAATCCTCCGCCGGCCGCACGGAGCAGCGCGCCGAGGCCAAAGTGGCGGATGAATTCGAGAAGACGCTGGAATTTCTGCTGCTCCTTTGTGAGCACCACCCTCTCCCTCACATCCACCTTCGGCTGCCGCTGCTCCGCCACCGCCATGCTCGTACGGGACAGGGAGCAGGAAGAGATGGCGCGAGTGAGATAAAGAACCTGGGGGGTGGTGGCTACTGTGGGGAGTTGCCGGAGGCGAGCGGCGGCAGCGGAGAGGGGCGAGGAGTCAGAGGGAGTAAGGGGCATGCCATTTTAGACTTTCGACCCGACCTGTCAGTGGGGTAAAACGATTGGAGGCCCACAAGTCAATTTCAAGAATTTATAGGGCTTGTTTATATTGAATTTTGGATTTGTCTTATAAATAGTAATAGTTTGTTGAAAGAGACATTCGCGTATGATTTTGACTAATTAAATGATGTCACTATAGTACATACTATAATTGATTAGTAGACTCCACATTAAAAAGACACTTCGTTTAAAAACTATATACTATAGAAAAGTCATTTATCATAGGAAAACGGTTTTTAGAAACTAACGCGCGGGCACGCATGGTCCAACCATGTGAAGAGCCTAGTCAGAACAGCTTGCACGCCACATTAAGTCATGTCGTCAATCACTCCACTCATCTGCATCCTCTCCACATATTTCGAGTGGATTTTTTCGGAGTAGGCTCTTTTAGACTGTGGCTTTAGTTTTTGTCTTATGATTTTTGAATTTTGCCTATTCACGAGAGACACAATACACAAAAAATAGTCACATGTAGCACAAAGTGATAAGCCAAAACAAATACAAAAAGAACTTAGCCCTGGGCTGTAGCTTTCGGCTTAAAATTTTAAATTTTGGTTGTTCGCGCGAGAGAGTACGGAAAGAGATACTGACGTGTGATGTTAGCTAATAGATAAAATCAAGGCAGTGTCTACTATAATCGATTTGTAAATCTCACTTTAAAAAGACACTCTGTTTAAAAACTAGTTACTATAAAAACTCAAGCCATAAGCTAAAAAGAAGATAGCTTCGTCTCCCCCAACTAAATTGCCTAATGCGTTGCCGTTGCCGTCCCGCCTCCCCCTGCCCCGTCCCTTCTACTGCGCTTAGAGAAGAGAGCTCATGTCCGTCGATGCTGCAGCTAGAGGATGAGCTCACGTTGGTTAGAAACCACTGGATCAGGCGGAGGAGCTCGAGCCGCAACATCGTCGACAACTCGAGAGACCTGACGAAGCCTCTTCCTCGTCCAAGTTCCAAATCTTGGCTATTCACGAGAGACATAGTACATAGAAGAAAACAGTTGCATACGATTTTGGCCAGTATAGCTGAACTTGGTATAGTATCTACTGCAATCTACCTATAGACCCCGCTTTGAAAAGACGTACCATTTAAAAGTTAGTTACTATAGCACAAAGTAATAAGCAAGGCCAAAGACAAAAAAAAACCTAGCCGTTGTAGCAAGAAACAATACATTTCTTTGACAAGTACAATAGTTATGGTCATTTAAACTTATTTATTCAAAAGAACAGTGATCTCACTTTAAGTAGGAACCGAAAGATACACACATGATTAATGCTTTTGTGGTAAAATGACAAGTCTGCTATAAATTATTCAGAAGTCTGCTGTAAATTATTCAGACAACCAAAACTACTTAAGCAATAGAACTGCTGCTTTAGTTTCTTGCTCTAAGATATGCATCCCTAATTCCATGCAGCTTTGCAGCAACCTCCTGCATGCTAATGCGTTCGCTTGGGGACGTCTTAGTACAACAAAGGCCAACGCTGAGCACAGAAAGCAGACATTGTACACCTTTCTCCTTCATGGCCATTGGAGTTTCTTGGCATAAGGCCAACTCTTGTTGCAGCTGGGGATCGGCAATCTGCAATATCTTGTCAGGAAAGTTCATCTCTGTGAACTTTGCAATGCTCAATCCATCCTCAAACATGTCCTCTGTTGGCCTCCTTCGAACGAATATTTCAAGGAGAACAACTCCAAAGCTGTAAACATCTGAGGCAATTGAGACTTGGTTACCAGTAGCGCACTCTATAGTAGACCTCATACAAGAATAATTAGTCACATGTTAGCTCAATATTTGAAAATAAGTAATATATGGTCAAGTTATACGGAGACATAGAACAATAAGGATAATAAGAAATTTGTGGTCAAGTTATATGGAGACATATAATAATATGAAAAATGGACATTATACGTTACCTGGGGCAACATATCCAATGGTTCCCTTTATTGCAAGTGAAGAAGTTGAGTCACCACGAGATAATGTTGTTGAATCAACTTTGAACCTAGCAAGGCCAAAGTCTCCAACATGAGCTATCATATTATAATCCAAAAGAATGTTGCTAGGCTTCAGATCGCAATGAACAATAGTTCCTTGGTGGTTATGATGGAGGTACTCCAATGCACCTGCTACATCGACCACAATACTTATCCTTTGAGCCAGTGTAATGTGGTTTGAAGTGTTCTCATCATCTCGAGCAGAGTATAGTAATGCATCCAAGTCACCTCGTGGCATGAACTCATACACTAAGGCTTTGAAATCATTTCCCTTAGCATCAGTACTTGAGCACGCAGTAAGGATAGGAACCAAATTGCGATGCCGCACATTTCTCAAAGCATTACATTCTGCAATGAAGCTCTTTTGTGCTCCCCTTGTCTCCAGGCTAAAGACTTTGATGGCAACCACATTTTTATCTTGAAACAATGGTCCTTGATATACATAACTGTATCTTCCTCTCCGATTAAATTGGATGTTGAGAATCCATTTGTTGCTATAGCAAGATCATTGTAAGAAACTTTGGGATATTTGCTACCAAATGAGGGCAATGATATAGATTTTCTCTTCCTTTTAGCCTCCAGAGAAACAAGACAGATATGACTATAGCAAGTGACACCATGATGGATAATGGGATCACAACTTTACGTACAATGGATTGGTTGTGCTTAGTTGAATTCAGAGGCTTGACAGAACATGCAAGTAGGTGTAACTCCAAAGGTTGCCCCACCACAAAGTGCCCGATTTCCATCAATTTGTATGGCGATTGCATTCTTGAATATTCCTTTGTTGGGACCTCACCATCAAGATGGTTGAATGACAAATCTAGTTGCCCAAGAAGTTGTAGGTTACCAAGAGAGGATGGTATTGACCCAGTTAAGTTATTGTGAGACAAGTTGAGAAATTTAAGGCTACTTATGTTGCCTAATGAAATTGGGATACTTCCGCTGAAAATATTCGAATCGAGCCAGATATCTTCCAAACTTTCACAATTACCCAAAGTGTTAGGAATATCTCCAGATAGCTTATTGGATGAAAGCCATAAATACGTGAGTTGCTTGGCGTTGCCAATGTCAGTTGGAAGTGGTCCATCTAGGTTGTTGAAAGATAAATCAATTTGCAGTATTGTGGGGATTCGGAATATCTCCTTTGGTACAACACCATGGAGATTATTATTGGAAATTCCCACTAGCTCAAGGACCTGAAGGTTTCCCAAGCTCGTGGGTAAATGCCCATCAAATTGGTTTATGTCTAGATGGAGATCTCCTAGTTGTGACAAATTTGAAAGGGATGTTGGGATAAACCCTGTAAAGATGTTGGTATGTAAGAATATTTTTTGTAAATTTTTTAGTGTTCCGATCCATTCTGGAACTACACCTGTAAATTGATTGTTATTCAATCCTAAACCAATTAGGTTTGAAAGGTGTGATATGCCAGAAGGAAACCCCCCCGATAGTTGATTTACTCCCAACAATAGCTGTTGAAGCTGAACTGAAAGGTTACCTAATGAATCTGGTACCTGACCTTCTAGACGATTGCCTGCCATCGAGAGAATTTCTAGCTTAGTGCAATTGGCTAAGTTGTTCATAAACTCCCAGTCTTGCTTGTTACGTGCATGGAGTTCGTTCAATTCAAGATTTAAATAAGACAGTTTGGTAAGTTTGCCGATGGACCTAGGCACAACGCCACTAAAATTATTACTTGATATATCGAGCTCGTATAGCTTGGAAGCATTTACCAATGAATAGGGGATATGCCCATGAAAGAAGTTGGCTTCTAATTCGAGTATTTGGAGATTGGGAAGGGAGTTACCGAGATTGGATGGTACCTCTCCGCTTAGATTATTATAACAAATGCTAAGACCAATAAGAGTAGAAAGATTTAAGATGGCTTGTGGAAACCTACCTACTAACTTATTTGCACCCACATACAAAAATTGCAAGCTGGATAACTTTCTGAACTCATCTGGGATGTTGCCCCCGATATTATTATAAGCAAAGGTGAGCGAACTTAGCATTGTGATATTGGTAAGGGAACCAGGGATGGTTCCAGCAAGATTATTAGATGAAAGATCGATATGTTGAAGGCGATGAGGCAAATCTACAGGAAGTTGCCCACCTAGATGATTGTCATCCAGCCATAGCACAATGAGTTTGGAACAATTTGCAAGACTGGGTATCCTCCCTTCTAGCGTGTTATTACTCAAGTAGAGGGTTTGGAGGTGATGCAATTGACCAAGGGATGGAGGGATTTGTCCAGTGAATCTATTTGTTGGTAGGAATAGATGTTTTAGGAATGTTAGGTTTCCGAGTGAAGGAGAGATTTGCCCTACTAAATCTCGATTTGTAAGGTCAAGAGAAGTGACACGACGTGGAGTCTTCACCCTACAGAAGACACCTTCCCAATTGCAGAAGTGGGTGCTGTCATTCCAAGACATCAAAGCTTCTTGTGGATCGAGACCGATTGCCTTCTTGAATTCAAGTAGTGACAGTCGATCCATCTCGTTTCCATATGACAAGCCACAGATGACGACATGTGCACTGCAAGCCATTAGCACCAAGACAAACTGCACGATTGTAGTAGCCTTCATGGGTGGCTGGCTATCTTTGTTGAAGTTAGATCTTGATCATATGCAAACATAGAAATAAGGAACATTTTAGATAGCCAATAATTAATGTTAGCACACATTCATTTGTCATGTGATGTACCTAAGAAGATTTTAGATTAGTGCTATTCTTACTAGAAAGAGAAGCATAAAAGCACTACTCATGTGTTTCTACTAAGCTTTTTCTTTCCTCAGGGTGAGCTTTAGTTCATTCGAATCTGCAGGTTGACTATTATAACAGTGGTTTTTACTAATCTGGCTAGATTTCAGATATGTGAATTTTCTTCAGAGTCCTGCAATTACGTGGGAGTCAATTAGTTATGTTATCTAGTATACTGTTGATTCATGGACCTGATGCTGAAACTACTGAACCAAATGCTAGAACACCACAAACAAATATGGACGTATGATATGTGATACATATGATGAATTCTGAACATTGTTACACACATAGTTGCCAGGTTGTGTTATGACACAGAAATTTTCCTAGCAATAACTGACCTGTAATTTGAAACTTTTTTATAACTACCTTCTTTAGATGGGAGATGGGAAAATTGGATATATGCCACTATTCAGATTATACTCTACGATTTGCTACCGCTCCCACCGTAATTGATTACTAGCCTCATAGGCGCGGCGCCACGCCGTGCCAGCCACCGTGTGTACCGAAGTAAAAGAGGCGATAATTCGTGAGGAGTTTTTTTAAAAAAAATAGAGGGCACATGTGTATTTTCAAAAAAGTCAAAGGTCTTTTTCGTAAATAATTTAGGACCTGTACGTAACTAAACGAGGACCCGTACGTAATTTAGAAAACCGCGGGGTGCTATCCTGCAAAAATTTCGGTGAAGTGGAGGGGTGTTTTCAAAAAAAAGTGTTTTAAAAAACTGGCAGGGACCTTTTCGCGAGGATCAAGGATCTTTACATAATTTCGGGAAAACGAAGGGACTTTTTCGCAAAAACGATCTCCCGACCGTACTGTAATTCGGCCAGACACGCGGCGAACGGAGCGAGCGTGCGGAGGCAAAATGCCGACGTGTCCGCCTCCTCCGCGCGGGCATTCCCCCGCTCGTAATAGCGGTAGACTAGCCTCATAGGCGCGGCGCCACGCCGCGCCAGCCACCGTGTGTACCGAAATAAAGGAGGCGATAATTCGTGAGGAGTTTTTTTTAAAAAAAATCGAGGGCACATGCGTATTTTAAAAAAAGTCAAAGGTCTTTTTCGTAAAAAATTGAGGACCTGTACGTAACTAAACGAGGACCTGTACGTAATTTAGAAAACCGCGGAGGGGTGTTTTCAAAAAAAGTGTTTTAAAAAACTGGCAGGGACCTTTTCGTGAGGATCAAAGATTTTTACGTAATTTCGGGAAAACACAAGGACTTTTTCGCAAAAACGGTCTCCCGACCGTACCGAAATTCGGCCGCCACGCACGGCCGAGAGCGCGTGCGGCGGCGTGGGCGCCTCCTCCGCGCGGGAATCCCGGGCGTAATAGCGTAGATTTGCCATCGTTCGTCTAATTCTCTAACAATTGCCACTTTCGTTTTATTTTAATCTTTTTGGTTGACTCTACATTTGAAATGACCCTTTACCCTCCTTCTTCCTACGAGGTTCTTCCCGCCTTGCCTCCGGTATGTCGCGCCGATCAAGATGGCGATGGATGTCGCGCCATCTTTGAAGAGCAAAGGCGCGAGGCGACGGCCGTGGAGGACCTCGCCTCGACTTCCTTATCTCTCTCGCGCTGTTGTGTCCAGTGCGGGCGTGCCGCCATCTCTCGCAGCCGCAGCGGCGATGGGTTTTGGGGTGGAGGAGGTGCCGATGTCTTCGCGACGTGGCGGCGGTGGGCATGGCGCCGGCGGCGCGCACGAGACTACGCTATCGTGGTGTAAAAGCACGCCGAGGCCGCGACGCAGCCTCTGCTCAGCCCGCTCAGCGATGCAAAGACGATGCCTCGCGCGACGCCAGGCTGGTCTCTGTTCCTCCGCCTGTCGCCTGAACGCGCTGCTCCGTCGGGCTTGCAGCGGACACGGCGACCCGTGCCAAGCGAGTGGTCGGGTAGGAGGAGGCAAAGGCCGAGAGCTCAACATCGGCGAGGTGGATGCACTCATGCACAGACCACGAGAGAAGATGAAGGATAGGCGAAATGACCCTCTTGACAAAAAGATTAAAATAATGTGAAAGTCGCAAATGCTAGGGAATTAGATGAACCCGATGGCAAATAATAAATTACGGCACGAGCGATGGCAAATCGTACAGTGACAATATGAGCAGCGTGTAAGAGTATGTGGCGTTAGCCTACGAGAGTAGTGAGTATTTGATACTACTTGTGTTTTATTTTTATTGTCTGAGTTTGATTTTGAAAATTTACATTTTGAGTTGCTGATATCTCAAGCTCGCAGTCATATCGATAGGGTAGTCATGGTATGACCAATCAAACGATAGTCTTGGCGTTATGTAAGCGATGCACGACTAGCCGTAGCAGATAGTACTGGTTTGTGGTTGCCAGTAGCTATTTTTCAGATGATGTCTTTTTTATATAGTTTTTAGGCTGAGACCTAGGCCATGTTCGTATTAGCTTCTGCTCAGAAAAGCCAAAAATCAATATGAACACCCAGTTTCTCGTAGCAGCTTCTCCACTCCTCTCGCTACCATCTCGCTCCAAGGATAAAGTAGCGGCTTACAGGTGAATCACGCACTCTACTCCTCTCGCTCCCGTCATATGCACACATCTTTCTCTCACTTTTTCACTGTTGATCCCTCCTTCTAAAATCCACTTCTTTCAACCATTATTATTCATTTTCAACTGCTTTTAAAAGTCACAGCCAAAAGTCATCAGTAAAAGACAATACAAATAGGCTCCTACTGTGATAGTACCGACTTTGGAGTTGCGGTACGATCGGAGTGTAGCAATCTGACTAGTGTGGAGTTGGCGGTATGAATGGCATGGGTGCCACGATCAGACCGGCCCTTATGTTGAGTTGGTTTTGAGTGTTAGTTTTGATAGTGTTAGTCACGACAGGAGTCTGTTCAAGTGTTAGTCATGGGAAGTCTATACATGTGTAAGTTATGGTGTGTTCGTGCATATATTTTGCTAATTGAAAGTTGAGTGCATGTCATTTGTACTTAGATCAATTGCTTTATTTTTAATGTACAAGTGATTTGATGATTATTACGGCCAGAGGCAGTACTGAGGCCACAGGGTTGGGGATTCTAAGAGATTAATTGTAAATAGGGGTGGTAACGGGGTTGGGGATTCTCGGGGGAGGCCCTCCCACCTCCGCCCCAATCCCCACCAGCGCATCCCTGCCCTGGCCCCGCTAGCCTTACCGGGGGTGACCTAGCCCCTCGTCCTGGTCCCTACGGAGATCCCCGCGGAGATTAAAAATAGGATAAAGTATTTTAAAATAATAATAATTTGATTTTGTTTATTAATTTATAATTATTTAGACATATTTTTCAACATATATATTCTAACATATGGATTCAAGTTTTATTCCAAATATACAAAAAAGAATACAATCTCACATATTAACTAACTATGATCTATTATTAATTTTTTTATTTTTAGTCCCTGTGGGTTCCTGTGGGGGGAGATAGCCCACCACCCTACCCCCGAAGGGGAATTCCACGCGGGCCCCGCCCCCACGGCGGAAATTGCCACCCCTAACTGTAAAGTATTCCTCTCCAAGTGAAATGAACATCCAAAGTTTGTCTAAGTGAGTTGTGTTATGGATCCCCTCTTGTGCTTTTAATTTGCTTAGTTTTCTCATTTGAATTCCTCTCTTCTTCATCTTTTCTCATGCCAAGGGTGTGTGAGAGGTAGAAATATCTCTTGGAGATAAGATATCATCCATCTAGACATGATTTAGAAGCTCTTTAGTTTCCTCGATTTTCCTCAAGAAAGATATAATTCTGATGTTTTGCTCTTGTAAGTATTTTTGGATTGAATTCGTGTTATGATTTAGCGTGGTATGATATGTAAGAATCCATCCAAAGTCACCTAAATCATCTGGGATTCACGAGCAAGACCAGATTGAGATTTTCTATTTTTACTCGGTTTTGGTGCTCCATTCACTCAAATAGAAAAATTCAGAACTATGGTAATGATTATTTCGATCGTTGATTAGAATAGATTCCTGACATTTTAACGGATGTGTATACCAAGTTTCAAATCATTTGGACCAATAGAGTAAAAGTTCATCAAATTTTTATTTTAAAACCGTTCTAATTTTACTATTCATGTGTTGGCTTTATTGTAGCGGTACTACCGATTTTGCTTAGTTTCATTGGGATATTTTCGTATAGGTGATTGGCCTTTGAACATCACAACTTCTCATAATTATTGAAGTGAAGAATTTGGAGCTGTAGTTCTACTTTGAAAAAATCTTGTACTTTTGTAGACTCGTATTTATCCTCTTCTAGTCGTAATCTTTGGTCCTACACAGTAGCATGTATCCAATTTCCCCTCTTAAGATCCATCCCAAAGCGCTATTAGAAGTGACTATGGTACATATATATGTATTTTATGCACTGGAGATATACTTCCCCCCCCCTTCCACTGATCATACTACACGTGGGTGTGAGGGGAAGTGGGAAAAGGTTGCTAAAAGTTTTTTTTTGTATCATTGTGTCGGGGGAGATCCCCACACTACCTCAGGTCTATGACCACCTCAGGGCAACAGCATCTAGTAAAGGGTCTATCCTAAGTCAAGTCTCCAAGCCAACCTCGGTGAGATTTACAAGACCGACCCCCCGAGGGGTTTTGACCCAACTCCAGGCAAGGTTCGCAAGACCGATTCCGAGGGGTCTAGAGTCAACTTCGAACGAGATACGCAAGACCAACCTCTAAGGAGTCCGAAGATAACTCCAGATAAGATACACAAGACCAACCCAAGGAGTCCTGTTACTTGAATTAACTAACAAGCTCCATGGACGTCCTGCAAGGAGCTAGCTAATACACATACAACTGTTTTTCTTGATTAGAAACCAACGCTCCATCTATCCTTAAAAGAAAAGGTCAACACTCTAGATGAACACTACTTACAAAACACAAAGATTAGTAGGATATTTACGGCAACAGATATACATACCTTAAGTTCCTGTCTACCTTTATCCCGCCAGTGTTCGACAATTGAGTAAACAGGTAGGATCCTCAAAAACAGCATGAGCCTGTCATCTGAACTGTATGTAAAACATTATGTTTCTTCCTCCCTAAAAAAACATATGTTTTGTCAATAGTAAATCTAAGTATGTAACCATGCAACGCCTACGTACTGAGCTTTGTGTGCTTTGGTTGGAGAACGACCATAGCTTCAGGTAACTAGCTGCTTGCACCCTTTATTTATAGTTACGTTTTTTCAATTGCGATTTATAATTTGTGATTATAACTGATGATGTTTGGCCATAACACGAGTGTTTATACGAATGAACCAAATACCGATAAGCCGCTTTAAAACGGTAGCGAAGAAACCGTCCTATTTATTTGTTCAGATGAGACGATAAATCATAAGTCATAAACTGAAAATAATGAGGTCATAGACATCCCAACCATATACCTCTGAAAAGCAATCTAATCTTCACTCTACTGCTACGTTAATTTCAGTTTTGTATCAAATAAAAAATAGTTTTTGAGTCAACCAGTCAAGTACGGCGTAGTGACTCAGTTTGTAGACGAAATGGAGAAAGCGACAGCCTTGTCACATTGTCATTGAAGATGAAAACGCCTGCCACGAGTTGACTTGCCTGGCCTAAATTTCCACAAGCCATCCTAACAAACGGATGGCATGATGCTGTCTGAAACATGACGACAGATATAGCAAGGAACTATAGAAAGTGGCAGCAAGCTTGATTCTCATGCACGCAGCATGGACTCACACACATCACCAATGCTAATATGAGAAAATTGTAATTCACGTTATAATTCGTAGTTCTAGTAGAAAACAAACTAGATTATCACCTAATTTGGTGAGGCATGATCATCATTAGAGCGATAGGTGACAAGTTTCTGTCTATCTTATCCCGCCAGTGTTCGACAATTGAGCAAACAGGTACGATCTCAAAAACAGCATGAGCATGCCATCTGAACTGTGCAGAAAACATTATGTTTCTTCCTCCCCTAAAACACATATGTTTCATCAATATTAGATGTAACCTTGCAACGCCTACATACCTCTACTATGAGAAAAAAGTCTGTGAGCTTTGGTTGGAGAACGGACATAGCTACAAGTAACTAGCTGCTTACACCCTTATTTATAGGCGCCCCAACCATATACTTCTGAAAAGCTATCTAATCTTCTACTCGACTGCTACTTTAATTTCAGTTTTGTATCTTAACAAAATCAGCTTTGAAGAGTCAAAAATGTTCTCTTCTTCAGTTTAATTCCTATCCAGACAACCTGTTAAAGACGGCTTCATACTGACCCAATTTCTACAAAGAAAATGGAGAAAGCGACAGCCTTCTCACATTACCATGAAAGATGAAAACGCCAGCCAAGAGTAACTAGCCTAATTTCCACAGGCCATCCTATCAAGAGGATGATATGATGCTCTACGAAACGACACAATATTTATAGACAAGGTACTGTTGAAAGTGGCAGCAAGATTGACCTAGTCTCGTGCACGCAGCAGGGTAGAAATGCAATCAAGTAACTTGTAGTGATCATTTGGGCTTCAGCTTCTAGCTTCCAGCTTATTTTTCATTATTCATAAATTTTATCTTTTTTTGAACTTTTGGCTTTTTGTTGAGCTTTTTTGCCGGTTCTTTTTTTCCCGTATTTGTTTGTATTATACGTAATGGGCTAACATATTTTTTATTTTTTTAATTTTTTTTAAATTTAATTATGCTAAATAAGCCTCTGTTAGTTACAGTGCTTTTTCGGCCAGCTACAGTGCTTTTCAGCCATAAGCCTCTCAAAATAAGTCAAAATGATCACACCCACTTGAAATCTCACCAAACAAAAACCAGTATATTATGTTTTAGAACTTTGTATTAGTTACAACTAAATTTCTGGTTCTATGTACCTCCTGGATCTAACATTGAACCCTAAAACCAACTACAATCCTGCAGAAAGATTTGAAAGCCACTAAGGCCCGCTCGGTTGGGCTGAAATCATAAATAAAATCATAAATTCATATCTGTCTTCTAGATTAGAGGCTACAGAGATCACTAGTGATCTTTCTTCTTCAGAGTGAATTCCTATCCAGACAACCTGTTAAAGGGCATGTTCTTTTTTGCTGCGGCTTGTGGCTTTTGGACTGTTTGTACGAGAGATTACAGAGTAACAGAAACTCACGTGCGGTTTTTGTCAATATAAATAAAGTCAGTAAAGTATGTACTACAATTAACTAGTAGATCCTATCTTAAACAAATACTTCGTTTAAAAACTAGTTATTGTAGAAAAGTTAAAAAACAGTTTTTATAAGCTGAAAAGAACAGGACAAAAGACAGCTTCATACTGACCCAATTTCCACAAAGTAAATGTAGAAAGCGATGGCCTTCTCACATTACCATCAAAGATGAAAACGCCAGCCAAAAGTGACTGGCCTAATTTCCACAGGCCATCCTATCAAGAGAATGACATGATGCTCTATGAAACGACGCAATAATATTCATAGTCAAGGAACTATAGAAAATGGCAGCAAGGTTGACCTAGTCTCGTGCACGCAGCAGGGTAGAAATGCAATCAAGCAGTTGCAATAGAATTTATGCCACTGCATTTATTTTTCCTGAATCCACAGATGTATTCACACACATCACCAATGTTAATAACGAGAAAAATCTAATTCACATTAGAATTAGTCATTCTAGTAGAAAACAAACTAGACTAACTTGAAATCTCACCAAACAAAAACTAGAAAACAAACTAGACTAACTTGAAATCTCACCAAACAAAAACCAGTACATTATGTTTTAGAACTTTGTATTAGTTACAACTAAATTTCTGGTTCTGTGTACCTCCTGAATCTAACATTGAACCCTAAAACCAACTACAATCCTGCAGAAAGATTTGAAAGCCATTAAAAGGAGCATAGAAGCTTTGTGCGTACCTCGTCCTCCTCACCTTGTTGTCCTTTTGCTGAACCAATTAATCCTCCGTCGGCCGCACGGAGCAGCGCGCCGAGGCTGAAGTGGTGGATGAATTCGAGAAGACGCTGGAATTTCTGCTCCTCCTTTGTGATCACCACACTCTCCCTCACATCCACCTTCGGCTGCTGCTGCTGCGCCGCCGCCATGCTCGTACAGGACAGGGAGCAGGAAGAGATGGCGCGAGTGAGATAAAGCATCTGGGGGGTGATGGCTACTGTAGGCAGTTGCTGGAGAAGAGCGGCGGCGGCGGCGGAGAGGGGCGAGGAGTCCGAGGGAGTAAGGAACATGCCATTTTAGACTTTCGACCCGACCTGTCAGTGGGGTAAAACGATTGGAGGCTCACAAGTCAGTTTCAAGAATTTATAAGGCTGTTCATATTGGTTTTTGGATTTGTCTTATGAATAGTAATAGCTTGTTGAAAGAGATATTCGTGTGCAATTTTGACTAATTAAATGATGTCACTATAGTACATACTATAATCAACTAGGAGACTCCACATTGAAAAGACACCCCATTTAAAAGCTATATACCGTAGAAAAGTCATTTATCGTAGGTAAGCAGATTTTAGAAACTAACGCGTGGGCACGCATGGTCCAACCATGCAAAGAGCCTAGTTGGAACAGCTCGCACGCCACATTAAGTCATGCCGTCAATCACTCCACTCACTTGCATCCTCTCCACATATTTCGAGTGGATTTTTTTGGAGTAGGCTCTTTTAGACTGTGGCTTTAGTTTTTGTTTTATGATTTTTAAATTTTGGCTATTCATGAGAGACACAGTACACAGAAAAAAACAGTCGCATGCGATTTTGACCAGCATAGCTGAACTCGGTATAATATCTGCTGCAATCTACCTGTAGACCCCGCTTTGAAAAGACGTACCGTTTAAAAGCTAGTCAATGCAGCACAAAGTGATAAACCAAAGCTAAAGACAAAAAAACCTAGCCTTGGGCTGTAGCTTTTGGCTTAAAATTTTAAATTTTGGTTGTTCGTGAGATAGAGTACGGAGAGAGTTACTGACGTGTGATGTTGGCTGATATAGATTAAATCAAGACAGTGTCTACCATAATCGATTTGTAAATCTCATTTTAAAAAAACACTCTGTTTAAAAACTAGTTACTATAAAAACTCAAACCATAAGCTAAAAAGAAGATAGCTTCGTCTCCCCAACTAAATCGCTTAAAACATTGCGATTGTCGTTGTTGTCCCGCCTCCCCCTCCCCCGTCCCTTCTACCGCGCTTAGAGGAGAGAGCTCACGTCCGTCGATGCTGTAGCTAGAGGTTGAGCTCGCGTTGGTTAGAAACCACTAGATCAGGCGGAGGAGCTCAAGCTGCAACATCATCGACAACTCGAGAGACCTGACGATGACTTTTCCTCGTACAAGATCCAAATCTTAGCTATTCACGAGAGACATAGTACACAGAAGAAAATAATTACATGCGATTTTGGCTAGTATAGCTGAACTCGGTATAATATCTACTGCAATCTAGCTATAGACTCCGCTTTGAAAAGACTTACTATTTAAAAACTAGTTATTGTATCACAAAGTAATAAGCCAAAGCTAATGACAAAAAGAACCTAGCCTTGGGCTGTAACTTTTGGCTTAAAATTTTGAATTCTAGTTGTTCACGATAGAGAGTACGAAGAGAGATACTGACATGTAATTTTGGCTGATATAGATAAAATTAGGATAGTGTCTACTATAATTGATTTGTAAATATTATTTTAAAAAGATACTTTATTTAAAAATTAGTTAATGTAAAAATCCAAACTATAAGCTAAAAAGAGACCCCAACTAAATTGCTTAATACGTTGCCGTTGCCGTCCCCCCTCCCCCACCCGCGTCCCTTCTACCGCGCTTACAGGAGAGAGCTCACGTCCGTCGATGCTGCAGCCAGAGGATGAGCGCATATTGGTTAGAAACCACTAGATCAGGCCGAGGAGCTCGAGCAGCAACATCGTCAACAACTCGAGAGACCTGACGATGCCTCTTCCTCATCTAAGTTCCAAATCTTGGTAAATTTGAGTTAAAAGTGCAACATTTTATTAATATCAAAGTCAAAAGTGTTCAGTTTTTGAAAGTGAAAGTGTTTAATTTGAGTTGAAAGGGGTGTTTGATCGAGGGTTGAAAGTTATTAGTTTTTTCTGAAAGTAAAAGTTCAAAGTTTCTTTGTAAAAAAATTGTGGAAAGGATGGCGGCAGAGAACGGCGACGGTCAGGCTCTTAGTTGAAATGTGGGTGGTGGGTAGCATCATTTTGACCTGTGGAAAATGCTTTGCTGCAATGATAGATGGGGGTAGGTTGCAGCGACGATGAGTGAAGGCGGCGGTAGGCTGCGGCGGTGACGAACGGTGGCAGGAAGCGGGCTGAGGCACTGTATGGTTTCGGATATCCGTCCTGATAATATCGGCTGGTTACTAATGCTATTTGGTGGATCTTGAGCCTGTTCTTTTTCAGCTTTTGGCTTCAGCTTTTGGCTTTTCTACAGTAACTAGCTTTTAAACGGAGTGTTTTTACAAGATAAGGTCTACTAGTTAATTGTAGTACATACTGTATCGACTTTATTTATATCGATAAAAACCGCACGTGAGTTTCAGTTACTCTATAATCTCTCATACGAACAACCCAAAAGCCACAAGCTGTAGCCAAAAGCCACAAGCCACAACCAAAAAGAACATGCCCATTTTCTTTCCTAATTTCGCTACTGAATTTGAAACTATCTATCCAGAATTAATATTGAATCTGATCGGACACGGAATTCCATTTTCAAATTTCATACTAACTAGATTCGGTACTAAATGGGTCAAGAATTATCCATACCGTTTACACCCGATAGACCACGTAGAGACCAGGTAGAAAGTATTGGTATAGTATGTGAAGTATTGCTGCACCATTCATTATAGCATGGGCGGACGTGCAAGATGTCAGCTGAACACCTAAAATTTTTTACAAAATAAATATATAATAAATATATTAGATATATATACTGTTAGTTGGATTAAAATTATATTTTTATGCCCGCAAATAAATTTAATCCGCACTCCCTGTATCTCATGCGCAACCCATGTAACACACTAGTCCTATTTTTCTTCCCACCTTAGCCCTCCTCATATAGGCCCAAAGAGGTAAAGATGCAAACAAAACCCTAACCTTTGTTCTCTTTCTCATCTTGTGGTTGTTTGTGTTAAAGCTAGTAATCTTGTTTTAGTTTGAAAGTCGTAATCATGTACGAGTTGGTGGTCGAAGTCGTGTATGAGTTGGTAGTTGAATCAGTCTTGGTGGTCATGTATGAGTATAACTCTATCATAGTCGGAGCTTGTGTTATAGTTGTAGTCGAAGTTCAAGTCGTAGTTGAACCCGAATCGTAGCCGTAGAGTAAGGTATAAAAGGCAGAGCCATATAACCGAGAGAGTATGAGAGTTAAAGCCAAGGCGATCGGTGTGATCGAGAGGCAAGGAAAAAGAGAGAGCGATTAGGATGATTGTAGTGATCGGTGTGATTGAGAGAAAGAAATAAAGAAGAGAAAAAAAACGGTTTGGCTTTGGAAAATTATCGAGTATCGATTTCATCGTGTGTTCACAAATGTGGTCATAAACGACTTATGACCACAGCGGGTGGAGGATTACAGACGTGGTCGTAAACGAAGTTATGACCACAACGACAAGCAAAGGTGTCCACAGGTGCTAAAGACATGGTCATAAAGGAGTTACGATCACTGTCGCAGAGCAAAAGGTGTGGTCGTAAAGCGTCATGACCACAGCAGTCGACAAAGCCTATTACGTGGTCAAAGGAAGTGTAGCGCAGCGGTGGTGAACATGGTCGTAACTTCAGCTGAAATTATGATTATGTGGTCGGAGCAGTGAGGAGTGATCTATAACATCCTGGAATTTCAAATTTGAAAATATGATGCTCTTGAGTTATTTTTGCCAAGTATTCTTTTTGAGTTTGAATTTTCTTTGGAGTTTTTCCCAAATTTTGAATTAGGTTAAAAAATAAAGAATTCATAAAAGACAAAGACAGATGTTAATAATGCCCTAAAAGGAAATGTGCAAATAATAGAGAACTAAAATTTTAAATTGGAATATGAAAAGATGATCCATCAAAAGGAGGGAGGAACTTGGGGTAAAATGTAAAATTCTATCATGGGCATAGTAGGGTAAATAATAACAAAAGTATATGCATAAAATGTAACACTAAATATATATACATATATATGTATAGAGATATTTGGGTATACCTACAAAATTGTGCTCATGCAAGGATAACTATAGTAGTGAGGGAATACAAATATGAAAATTATGTGGGCTAGCAAAAATGAACAAAATATAAATGCTAAACATATACACAAGAATACATAACAAATAAAAAAAATAGAGAGTGATGAAGCCAGGCCGGCCGAAACGGCCCGGCCCAGCTCCACCTCTCCCTTCCGACCAATTCTCTGGTCAGCGGGCCCCGTCCCAGTTCCTCTGTCGCGCGGGACTGCCCCCACCTCCCTCTCTTTCTGCTCCTTCTCTCCCCGCCTTGCCCGCATTTCCTCCCCGTGCGCCCAGACACCCCTTCCACCTCCCCGTGCGCCCGGACCCCCCTCCTCTCCGCTTCGGCCAAAAGCCGTGTGACACACGCCCGAATCCAGCTGCGCGCGCCGCCTCCACCTCTGCGCGCAACCTCATCACCACCTACGCGCGCCGCTCGTAGCCATCATCACCGCATGCTGCACAATTCCCGTCGGCCCCGTCGATTTACGCCCACGCCTCCCTGTCCTCCGCGCCTCCCCGCCCCTCTGCGGCCATAAAAAGCCACCCGACCTTCCCCATAGCTTCCGCGCCACCCCTCTTCCTCCCCCCTCCATCTTTTCCCCTCCGCCGGTGAACAAGCGGCCACCGCCATGCCCATGCGCGATTCCGGCTAACCAGTGAAACTCCGTCCAATCCCGCCGCAGTGGAGCATCCCCGTGGCGTCAAGAACCCGCCCCCACCGCCGATTGGGACCGTGGTCCACTCCAGCTCGCCGGCGCCGTGCGCGTGCCCGCGCCGTCCTTGGTCCCCGCCGCCGGCCCACTCCGGCACTCCTCCGGTGCCATCAACCCCCGGGGTGAGTTCCTCGCGACTCCGTACTGCTCATGCGCCGACCAAATTCCCCTTCCCTCCACCACGCCGCCGTCGCGCCATGACTACCCGTGGCTGACATGCAGCCGCTGCCGCCCACTCGCCGGCGCCGCTCCAACCACCACGCCACCTCCCAAAGCTTCCCCACCTCTCTCTCTTAATCCGTTTTAGTGGTCCCCTTAGCCTCCCCGGTCACCCCTCGCGGCGACATCGCTGCCTACCTCACGCCGCCCCCTCCTCTGTTTCGGCCGGCTGGCTCCCCTATTACCGCTCACCTTTTCAAGTGTTAACCCCCCCAATTTGTCACGAAACACCGAAGGCCCACTTGGCCAGCCGAGCGCATGCCTTAAGCTCCTTGCCCCAGGTCCCGAGTTCGATTCTAGCAGCCGTCCCCTTTTCCTATTCTTTCTATTTTTGATTTTTATTAATCTAATTCAAGCAAGAAAAATCAGGGAAATTGGAGAACAATCTAGAGAAGTTAATAAATTTAATTAGGGTATAAAATAAGTTTAACTAAGATTTAATATCTGGTTATTTGCTTTATGAGCAATTACCATAGCTAGAATATTTATTGAGGCCTAATTAACAATTAAATGCATTGATAAAATACGATTTTGTTCAATATCCAAATTTAATAAGGATCCTAATTAAAATATGTGTGTGTATATATATATATATGTCCAAGTTAAATTTAAGGAGAGTAAAATTGATAATTTTGAAAGCAAGGTTTTAAATTAAAAAGATTATCCTAGACCATAAATCATAACATATGCCCTAACGTTTAACATGCTGCCATTAAATAAATCTCAATGGTAGGTTTAATTGAATTAGGCCTCTTCATAAAATTAATTAAACGATAGGACGTGACCATAAATATTTAAATAAAAGGGCCCTAATAAAATCCTCGCCATTAACACGTCACCGATAAATAAATCTTAACGATGAATTTAGTGGAGTAAAATTTGGGTATAGCGAGCTCGGTCTTATGTAAGTAGAAGTTTAACTAAAACATGCTAATGCAAAGGATAAAGTAACAATGGCAGTTGGTCCTCAGAGTATTTCCAAATAAAAAGTCATGTTAGTGTGCAGATGCTAAGATATAGCAACCCTAGGTCATCAAGCATCAAAATAATCTCACCGACATATCAATACTTTAAAGTAAACATTTAACCAATAACATGAGTAATTAGGGCCACATAAAAAGATACATATCAAATTACTAGTAATATGAATTAACTCGATAAACTAAGAATTGTATACATCGCATATGAAAATGAGCGCTCAACAAAATAAAGCTCCTCTAATCTTGTACACTGAATCCTAGGTGACCCGAATCACCCATTAACTCGTAATAAAACTAAATTGAGTTTATTCGGATTTATTTGGATCTTTTGAGTTATTTGCTTTTATTTGGATTCAGTCGTTTGTCGCGTAATTAGAAACCGGAGTCCTGAAGATTCCACGGATCAAGCGGGGTCAGAGCAAAGTGAAGATAAAGGATACAAGCTCGAGAGAAAGCATCGTGTGAGCTCAAGACCGCGGTAAACCGCGACAGGCGAGTCAATACTTTGATAATGTTGATCCTACATTTTCTACAAATTACTTTGGTTTAAATTATCAAATTGCATGCTGTTATTTTATATACAAATACATGACTAATTCAAGATTCTAGCTATATGCCCATGATTTAACTTGATTAATATTACATCTCCTTTGGAATAATTGAGTGTGTGAACCTTGTCACCCTAGCAAAATTATAATAATAACCTTTCAAAAATAAGTCCATACTTATACGTCATGCTTAGTACTGCTTAGATATCAGGGGCACCAAAAATGCCCCAAAGCCTCACTTTGAATCTTGAGAAATTGGTTTGGGCAGTGATGGTGGAAATGACTGGTATATTTGGTTATGGATATTTTATGCTCCCAAAAACCTTAAGTTGCTTAATTATCTGGGCGGATGAGAGTGGTGCAGTGGAAGCACAAAGTGGTTAATGGTACTACCGCCCGGATAACCCTAAGGACCGAATCTTGTCATGACCTCCTGTGTAAAATAAGTACAACCACAAGTCTATAAAGTACAACTTGGCTTAGTAGATTTACCAGACCCTAAAAGTCATCATGATGGCAGTAGTGCAAGTGACGGCCTGGGTAGCAGGCTTGAGGGTGAAGTTCTTCTGCGACGCACTAGCAATATGGGAAGCCAGCTGCTTGGTGCATAGGAGGGGAACATTCCGCGCAACGAATGGGACCCACTGCAAATGGGAGCATCCCATAGGGTGAGATGATGGGAGGGGCGAGGTACTTTGAACGGTTACTGTGATGGTTTGCTCAACCGCATGACTAAGGAATCGTGTGGGGCAACGAGCGAACTGTCTCTTGTGGGTAAAGTGTGCAAACTCTGCAGAGTCAAAACTATTCGAATAGCCGTGCCCACGGTCAAAGGCAGACATGGGAACTTAACCAGATATAGTTCTATTTCGAAAACTTTGTGGGGTGGAATTGGAAAAAAGTGAAGGGCTGCAGATGGCCCTGGTTTGAATTGTCCTGGGTGTCGTCCCAGTGGTAAATTAAGTGGCTATAATGCTGAAAGATGCTATATGGTGCAGATGCCATGTAACGGTGGATGGAATCTGGATCACTAATATTAATGCATTTCTTACACATTATGTTTTTGTTCAAAACTGCTGTGTCTCAGGAAATTTTTATGTATCATATTTCAAAAGTAAAATTTTTCCCTTCTTACAAAATAAAATACAGGGAGGAATAAATAGAGTCATGAGTAGAGGAGATGGATGTTTGTGGTAAAAACATAAAGATATTGGTGGACTCATGTCGATCATACAAATGAAATGATAGTGTGGATTCTAGGAGAAATAAATTGGTAGAGTCTAAATGAGTATAGAGGTTAGATAGAAGATTTAAATGAGTTTTGGAGAATTAGGGAGTGCGAAAGTAAATGCTGGATTACAACACGGATAAATAACATAAAGTCTTGGGGTATGTTGGCAATGTTGGGATTATTAGAGCTGATCGGTTATTAGATGAGTCAATTAAATTTTTGGGAATTTGGAGATATGTCATTCGTTGTTTGGAGTTTTAGACAGCAATCAATATAGAAAGTGTTTGATCGGTGGATTAATTAAATGATGTCTTTCGCTGTTTGGAGTTTTAGACAGTAATCAATATAGGAAGTGTTTGATCGGTGGATTAATTAAATGATGTCTTTCGCTGTTTGGAGTTTAGACAGCAATCAATATAGAAAGTATATGATCGGTGGATTAATTAAATGATGTCACATGCTGTTTGGAGTTTTAGATAGCAATCAATATAGGAAGTGTATGACCGGTGGAATAATTAAATGATGTCACTCACTATTTGGAGTCTTAGACAGCAATCAATTTGGAAAGAGTATATTCGGTGGATTAAGTAAATGATGATACTCGTTGTTTGGAGTCTTAGACAGCAATCAGCAAGGAAAGTATGTCTTTGATGGATTAAGTCAATTATGGCAATCGCCGTGTGAAGTTTAGGTAGAAACAATAACACTATGATTTAATAATACTAAGGCTACCAAAAGCAATTTATGGCAAATAAAATAACCCGAGCCTCTCCTTTGATAAGCCATGCATACTATTTATTTGCATTCTGTGTATTGGCTCGCGGAGCACGGTGGTTTGTGCTCACACTCGCTTTCACAACAAATCCAGAATCAGATCACTACGTCTCAGCAACACGATTAGACATGATGACAGAGAAGATGAAGATGTCAAGGGCTAGGTCGCGAACCTCCAGTTGGCTGCCTGTGGGCATGTCCTGAAGGTCCCACTTGCGTGCTTCGTTCTTCCGCTGCTGCAATTTAATGATTTCGGCCTAATCGGCCCATGAATAAGTCTACTATTATATTTACGTTTCTGCATGATATGTACTTTGATAATCAGAACTGTAAACTGTGAGCACTATCAACTGATCCAGGGAATAGTGCGGTGGAATCACAGAGGAATCCGGATTGTAAAATTCGGGTCTGACAGAGTGATTGGAGAGGTCACAATATGGTCGTAACGACTGCTAGGGTGGTCGAAGAACAAATAGAGCAGTCGTAACGACTCAGGAGGTGGTCATAGCCTCTTGAACGTAGTCGTAGGCTGCAGTGCATAGTCATAGCGACTACAAGGTGGTCGTACAGGTCCTGGGAGTGGTTGTAGGACTGCAACAATTTGTGTGGGAGGAAGCTCCAACCTTTGAGTGGCAAGCGGGCGAAGGTGCAGGCTGCAAAGGCGAGTAATGACTGACAGACACGGACTGCGTAGGCGAGCGATGGCTGGTGGACATGGCACCAAGACGTGACAGCAATCATGCGCGAGGCAGCGCAGGGTGTAAGGTGAGCATGTGGCAGCGCAGACGAGCAGAGAGGTGTTGCGGGCAAACGAGTGGTGGCACGGCGAACTCGGAGGTAGCAAGCGAGCGACGGGAAGGGAGCAACGCGGGAGCCAGGAGGGAGTGCAACATCGGGAATTGAGCAACACATCCAACTTATCATTATCATCCTCTCTCCATATCTAGGTGTACTCCACCCTACTCCACTTATTTTCTTTTTTGCTCCGCTTTGCTCTACTCTGCTCTGACTTTGGTTGTTTCTAGAGCTTAGCATTTACTTTCTTCATTTTTTCTAATAGATGTTGTATAAAATTACAGTCTTTGCTTTAGGCATGAACAGTTAGTTAGATCCTTATTACATTTGTTTATATGCTAATTTTTGCTATGTTTTGCTCTATGGAAGGAACATATAATTTTTTTAGGTGGATGGTTCTTGCTAATAGGAAAAAGGGCAAAAAAAAAAGGCAAGATCAATAAGATATATAATTGTCATTAATCTCTATAATTTGTTGTTTAATTTATGTCATCATGCTCATCTTATGTCGTCCATTTCCTCATAAAAATCATTAATTTCTATAATTTATGTATTTTTATTATATCTATATACATGCACCGTTGTATTGGTGTTTTAGGGGAAATTATGCTTTACAGTATCAATATATTTGAATAATTTAGCTCTAAAATCCGAACACTTATTCTAAAAATTCTAGATTTGCCATTGCGTTATAGGGCGCGCCATTGGTGATGGGCTTGCTCGATGTCATCATGGCATGTTCAATGATGCTGGTCCCTATTTTCTCTGCGTGGTCTCTACATCACATACAGATAGAACTAGCGACAACTACTCCAATATACTCCCTTTGTTCTTTTTTTTAATGATTTTTGAGAATTCGTTTTTTTCTCAAATAGATGACGTTTTGGGTTTTTCAGGCAGTTCGTGCACAAGGATCGGACGATGGCCTACGAGTTGGAATGCTGCAGTTCATGCACAAGGAGCTCCTCCTAGGGTCGTCGCCGGCGGATCGGGAGGCGGAGGCTCACACCGGCGACGGCGACCGCGCAGTTGCTCCGCTTCCTCGTCACCTTGTTCCCGCTGCTCGTTCCTCCTCGACCACTTCGTCTTCGAGGTACTTGTTCGGTTGCTTGGGCCTGGAAGATTTGCCCCCTAGCTTTGTCATTTTGGTGTCTTGTAGATGATGAATGCTGGGGCATATTATTGTGTTTGAAATTTTTCTCTACTGATCAAGCTGAGCTACTTTTAGCGGGAAAATTTGTGACTCATTGTCTGCAGAGGAAATGGAAAAAGTGACAGCGTTGTCACATTGTCATTGAAGATGAAAATGCCAGCCACGAGTTGACTTGACTTCTTCCGAGTGAATTTCTATCCAGACAACCTGTTAAAGACGGCTTCATACTGACCCAATTTCTACAAAGTAAATGTAGAAAGCGACAGCCTTCTCACATTACCATCAAAGATGAAAACGCCAGCCAGAAGTGACTAGCCTAATTTCCACAGGCCATCCTATCAAGAGAATGACATTGTGCTCTACGACACAATAATATTCATAGACAATGAACTATATAAAATGGCAGCAAGGTTGACCTAGTCTCGTGCACGCAGCACGGTAGAAATGCAATCAAGCAGTTGCAGTAGAATGTATGCCACTGCATTTATTTTTCCTGAATCCACAGATGTATTCACACACATCACCAATGTTAATGACAAGAAAAATCTAATTCACATTAGAATTAGTAGTTCTAGTAGAAAACAAACTAGACTAACTTGAAATCTCGCCAAACAAAAACCAGTATATTATGTTTTAGAACTTTGTATTAGTTACAACTAAATTTCTGGTTCTGTGTACCTCCTGGATCTAACATTGAACCCTAAAACCAACTACAATCCTGCAGAAAGATTTGAAAGCCATTAAAAGGAGCATAGAAGCTTTGTGCGTACCTCGTCCTCCTCACCTTGCTGTCCTTTTGCTGAACCAATTAATCCTTCGCCGGCCGCACGGAGCAGCGCGCCGAGGCCGAAGTGGCGGATGAATTCGAGAAGACGCTGGAATTTCTGCTGCTCCGTGAGCACCACCCTCTCCCTCACATCAACCCTCGGCTGCTGCTGCTCCGCCGCCGCCATGCTCGTACGGGACAGGGCGGAGGAGCTCACATCCCTCCTCGAGGAAAGAGCTCACGTCCGTCGATGCTGCAGCCAGAGGATGAGCTCGCGTTGGTTAGAAACCACTGGATCAGGCGGAGGAGCTCGAGCCGCAACATCGTCGACAACTCGAGAGACCTGACGATGCCTCTTCCTCGTCCACGTTCCAAATATTGGTAAATTTGAGTTAAAAGTGCAACATTTTATTAATATCAAAGTCAAAAGTGTCCAGTTTTTGAAAGTTAAAGTGTTTAATTTGAGTTGAAAGGGGTGTTTGATCGGGGGTTCAAAGTTATCAGTTTTTTCTGTAAGTAAAAGTTCAAAGTTTCTTTGTAAAAAAAATGTGGGAAGGATGGCGGCAGAGAACGGCAGCGGTCAGGCTCTCAGTTGAAATGTGGGTGGTGGATAGCATCGTTTTGACCTGTGGAAGATGCTTTGCTGTTAGAAGCAGATGTGTTGGGGACGGTGGATACCATTGGCGGTGAGCCTTGGTGACAGGCGGAGGCTGCGGCTCCCACTGACAGCGGCAAGCCACGGCGATGATAGATGGGGGTAGGTTGCGGCCACGACGGGTGAAGGCGGCGGTAGGCCGCGGTGGTGACGAACGGTGGCAGGAAGCGGGCTGAGGCACTGTATGTGTGGTAGGGGTGGTTCTCACCTAAGTTCAGCCGGTCTGCTAAAGAGTTGTAAAACTCAAAATAAGATGTGTGTAATGACATAGAATTATAAAATACGTTGCATGAAAATATAAATACGTACCCTGGACATAGGGAAAGGGCAAGCATTATCTATCACCTCCACTACTCTCCTCATATACTGTTTGGTCAGTAACCACAACAATATGGTTTCGAATATCTGATCTCATAATATCGGTCGCTTACTAATGCTATTTGGTGGATATTTTCTTTCCTGATTTTGCTACTGAATTTGAAACTATCTATCCAGAATTAACACTGAATCTGATTGGACGCGGAATTCCATTTTCAAATTTGATACTGACTAGATTCGGTACCAAATAGGTCAAGAATTATCCATATCGTTTACACACGATAGACCGTGTCGAGACCAGGTAGAAGGTATTGGCATAGTGTGTGAAGTGTTGCTGCACCATTCATTAATTTATAGGCGCGCCATTGGTGATGGGCTTGCTCGATGTCATCATGGCATGTTCAATAATGCTGGTCCCTATTTTCTCTGCGTGGTCTCTACATCACATACAGATAGAACTAGCGACAACTACTCTAATATACTCCCTTTGTTCTTTTTAATGATTTTTAAGAATTCGTTTTTCCCCCTCAAATAGATGACGTTTTGGGTTTTTCAGGCAGTTCGTGCACAAGGATCTGAGGATGGCCTACGAGTTGGAATGCTGCAGTTCATGCACAAGGAGCTCCTCCAAGGGTCGTCGCCGCGGATCGAGGCGGAGGCCTACCGGCGCGTCTGGCGACTTCGCAGTGCTCCCCTTCCTCGTCACCTTGTTCCCCGCTGTCTGGTTCCTCCTCGACCACTTCGTCTTCGAGGTACTGTTAGGTCCTTAGGATCATCTAGGTTTAGAACAGTGGGGTTCTTGATCGGATTCGAGAGAGAAGGGTGGAGGGAGAGAGGATTAGGTTAGGGTACCGACCGTCCGATGCATTGGAGGAGGAGCTGGCCATCGCTGCTTCGTTGGTGAAGTCTGCGCACGGGCAGCGACGGTCGGGGAAGAGGAGGTCGGTGACGGCGGCGGAGATCCGGTGACGAGGACGGCGATGGAACTTCCCGCCGCTGACTGCGCGTCCCTCTCTAGATCGGTCTAGAGTTTGTCGGTGGGGGGGTTGCGGCTCTGGCGAACCTCGTTAGTCGAGCCGCCGGCCCCCACCCTCTATTTATTGCGCAGCGCGACTGGGGCCCATTAGCCAATAGTTGGGCTGAGTGCCCCCGATCAGGGCGCGGATCAAGGTCCCGATTAGCCGTTGGGCTAATCGGGGAGAGATCAATCTAACATTCTCCCCCTTGATCTCCTCTCATATCATACCTTTTCTTCTTTTACCATTTCATCACAAATAAGTGCATTGAGCATGCTTCATCGTCACGGCCAATCGCCGATAGATTTAACAGCTACAATACACATCTCTGCTTCAAACAGATTCTTTAATTTTGGGCCCTTTATAGTCCAGAATCATAGGCTTTCCTTAAACCCATGCCGCTACATGTTCTCTCGAACACGTTGGGTGGTAAGCCTTTGTAAGCGGATCCGCTAACATCTTTATGTACTTATATGCTCAAGACTTATAATTTGATCCCGAACTTTATCTTTCACAACATAGTACTTTATGTCAATATGTTTGGCAGCACCACTTGACTTATTGTTGTGGGCATACATTATCATGGGTTCATTATCGCAGTACAACTTAAGTGGTCTATTGATGTCGTCAACCACTTTTAAACCGGTATGAACTTCTTAGCCGATTCACCGCGCCCGTAGCCTCATAACATGCTACAAACTCGGCATACATTGTGGACGATGTAGTGACGGTTTGCTTTGAGCTTTTCCACGATATAGCTCCTCCAGCGAGAGTGAACACATATCCGGATGTCGACTTTCTATCATCTCCCGCATAATCAGAGTCTGTATACCCCACTATATGGAGTGAATCTGATCTTCTGTATGTCATCATGAGGCCTTTTGTTCCTTGCAAATAACGCAAGACTTTCTTTACCAATTTCCAATGTTCTATTCCAGGATTGCTCTGAAATCTGCCAAGTAACCCGGTAACAAACACTAAGTCAGGGCGTGTGCATACTTGAGCATACTGTAAGCTTCCGACAGCTGAAGCATATGGAACCGCTTTCATTTGATCGATCTCATACTGGTTCCTGGGGCATTGAAAATCCCCATATCTATCGCCCTTGACTATAGGAGCAGGTGAGGGACTACATTTGTGCATACTGAATTTCTTTAGAACCTTTTCTACGTATGCCTTTTGTGATAGTCCTAATACCCCTTTGCTTCTATCTCGGTGAATCTCTATTCCTAGAACAAACGAAGCTTCACCGAGGTCTTTCATATCAAAATTTGAGGATAAGAACTTCTTTATCTCCAGTAGTAGACTGACATCACTACTAGCAAGTAAGATGTCATCCACATACAGGATTAGGAAAATGTATTTCCCATTCTTAAACTTTGCATAAACACAATTGTCCTCTATATTCTCTTTAAACGCAAATTTTCTTATTGTACTGTCAAACTTCAAGTACCACTGTCTTGAAGCTTGCTTTAACCCATAAATCGATTTCTTTAGGCGGCATCCCATTCTTTCATTTGCTTCTACGACAAAACATTTCGGTTGTGCCATGTAAACATTTTCCTCCAAATCCCCATTAAGAAATGTCGTCTTTACATCCATCTGATGTAACTCTAAATCATAATGTGCTACTAATGCCATTATGATTCTGAAGGAATCTTTACATGACACTGGAGAAAAGATCTCATTGTAATCAATCCCTTCTCTTTGTGTAAAGCCTTTTGCCACAAGTCGCGCTTTGTATCTTTCTACATTCCCTTGGGAGTCAAGCTTTGTCTTGTAGACCCATTTACAGCCTACTGTTTTGGCTCTTTTAGGAATAATTTCTAAGTCCCAGACTTTATTAGTCTTCATGGACCTCATTTCCTCTTCCATGGCCTCAAGCCATTTTGAAGAATTTTCGCTTCTCATGGCTTCTTCAAATGAGGTGGGATCATCCTCCATTTGAAATTCCTCTGTATGATAAATCTGATAATCATCAGAAATAGCTGATCTTCTTACTCTTTGAGACCTCCTCGGGGCCTCCTCATTTGGTACATCTTCTGTTTGATGCTGTTGTTGCTCCCCCTCATCTGTGGCAATGGGTTCTATAGGATCCTGAAGAACAGGTTCCTCATTCTCATTCATTGTTGCCACAGGAGGAACAACAACAGGTGCTGGCACCACAGTGTCTTGCACCGTCGGTGCAGCGACAGCAGGTAGTGTGAAGAATGGCTCTTGAATCATCGGAGTGGGCACAAACACCCGTTTCTCTTCAAGATCAATCTCTCGAGCTACCATGCTTTCCCTCATCATTTCATCCTCTAAGAAGACAGCGTGTCTCGTTTCTACAAACTTTGTATATCTGTCTGGACTGTAGAAACGAAAACCTTTTGACTTTTCAGGGTAGCCAATGAAAATGGCAACTTACTGTTTTGGGATCAAGCTTCCCAAGGTTTGGGTTAAATACTTTTGCCTCAGCAGGACTCCCCCACACACGTAAGTGGTTTAGTGAGGAACTCTTCCTGCCCACAACTCGCACGGTGTTTTGGGCACCGACTTACTAGGCACTCGTTGAGAATATGAATGGCGGTTTTCAACGCCGCATCCATAAACTCAATGGGAGTGTGGAATAGCTCATCATGCTTCGCACCATATCCATCAGGGTACGGTTGCGTCTTTCAGCTACTCCATTTTGCTGAGGTTCGCCCGGTGTAGAATACTGGGCCACTATGCCATTTTCCTGTAAAAACCTTGCAAAAGGTCCAGGAACTTGTCCATATGGGGTATGTCGACCGTAGTACTCCCCCCCCACGATCAGATCGGACTATCTTAATCTTTAAATCGTGTTGGTTTTCAACTTCAGCCTTAAATATCTTGAATTTATCCAAGGCTTCATTTCTTTCTTTGATTGGATAAATATATCCATAACGGGAGTAATCATCCGTGAATGTTATGAACGAGTCATAACCATCCACACTTTTCATAGGAAAATGACCACAAATGTCTGTGTGAATAATTTGTAGAACTCCTGTGCTTCTTTTGACGTCTTTCTTAATTTTTCTTTACATATTTTGTTCTAATGCATTCTCTGCATTGTTCTAGGTCTGAGAACTCTAATGGAGGAAGAATATCATTCTTAACTAGTCTTTCTATTCTCCCCCTCGAAATATGGCCTAAACGATAGTGCCATAATTTCGACGACGCATCTAGAGTTCTCTTTCGTTTCCTGTTTACATTCGTAGACGAGGATTCATTTACTTTCTCGCACGCGACGTTCCCATTATCGCATATGACATTCACATCATCACATAATGATAACAAATAAAGCTCATTTTGTAAGATGGCAAGACCAACACATTCTTTATTAAACATTATTTCACACTTGCCATTTCCAAAATGACAATCATAACCATCATTGTCCAAACATGAAACACTAATCAAATTCCTCTGTAAAGAGGGAACATAAAGAACATCTCTAAGTAAAAGAGTGAAGCCATCAGCTAGCTCTAATGAAAGATCGCCAACGGCTTCAACTTCAGCTTGGACTCCATTTGTGACTTTAACACATCTTTCTTTTCTTTGCGTATTCCTCGTCGAACGGAATCCTCGAAATTATTGGCAACATGAACAGTTGCACCGAATCAATCCACCAAGTAGATTTTGAATATTGTACATACAGGACTCATTTATGAACGTAATGATGTTCTCACCTTTCTTTGACATAATCATTTTTAAGAAATCGACAATCTTTCTTGTAATGTCCCTTTTTCTTGCAATGAAGGCACCGATCTTTCTCCATCGTGAAGTTTTGTTCTTTGAGGCTTATGCCGAGGCTTTCCGTCTTTGAGGAGGAATGATTAAAGTTCTTTTTCTTGTAGTCCTTCACATAGTTGATAGAACCACCATGTGAGGATTTGATTCTTTCCTCCTCTTGCACACACATAGCTATGCACTTTTCTAAGTCCCATTTCTCGGGCTGCATGTTGTAGTTGACAACAAAGGTGTCAAACTCTTTCGGCAAGGAAGCAAAAACCAAATGAATAAGGACAACTCTTTCGGCAAGGAAGCAAAAACCAAATGAATAAGGAACTCATCCTTGAGAGCCAAATCCAATGGTTTAAGCTTGGATGCCAAGTTGCTCATCCTTAGTATGTGCTCTCTTATGCCACTGTCACCACCAGAGTACCTTTCTGTCACAAGCTGTTTAATCAGCTGTGTAGCATAAGTCTTTGAAGAGCCAGTAAACTGACTCTTTATTCTCTCAAGGTACTCTGTGACAGTGTCACACTCTGCGATTGAGCCCACAATTGCAGGCTCAATCGTGTTCTTTATCACAGTCAAACATTTCTTGTTGGCAGTGACCCACTTTTTATGATCAAGATCATATGACATTTTTATGGGAGCATAGTCCTCTGTCAGTCCGCTGAGCAGCATCGCCTCATTTTCATCCCTCACCGGTGCCACAGGCTTTGTGGGACAAGGTGTGGTGACTACCCAGTCCACCTCAGCCAAGATGAAGGCCAGGTCAATCTTTTTCTTCCATTCACCGCAGTTGTCTCCTTTGAGAACCGGGATATCCCTGATGTAGCCCATCAAGGAGTATCCTCCTGAAAACATAATTCATATACAGTGAGAACATTTAAACATAACAACAACTGCATGCCTTGGTTTCAACGTTGGTTAAAATTAAAACATACAGTTGTTTACACATTAAATCTACATCACCGTTGGGCAGAAATAGAAATAATGCATAAAAACATCAATTAAAATTATAATACTGTTAACAGCAAAATTATATGCCTTATTTCCAACATTGGTCAAAATACGACATACAATTTTATCTATACATTAAATCTACATCACCGTTGGACAGAAATAGAAATAATGCATAAAATTATCAATTAAAATTATAATATTGTTATTATCAACGCTATCGAAAATAACAATATCATAATTCACAACAATTCTCAAAAATTAAATTCTCCCGTTGGTTGAATTTAATTGAAAGAGCAATCAACATTAACTTTTGCAATGAAACATGAAATTATTCTAAAATTTCATACTAAAAGCATTATTATCGTACTCATCTAATCTCGGAAAAATAACACGTTGGTGCAAAAATTTACAGAGATTTGATGCAAATTTCATTCAAATTCAATCAAAATCGCTTCAAAAATAAAAACAAAAACACTGTTCATTTGGCCATTTCGGCTGTTCCACGCGGCCGCGCCCACGGCAGCCCGCTTAGCACGCCCGAAGCGCGCGCCGCGTGCCTCGCGCGCCCAGCCGCAACCGGGCTCGGCGCGAAGCCATCTCCCGCTGGGCTAAAGTGGCTCGCGGCCCACGGCGCGATCTCGGCCGTCCATTCTAATCCGACGGCCGAGCGCCGTTATCGCCGATCAAAACCGCCGCGCGCCGCCTCCGAAACCCTAACGCATTTGTCTCCTCTCCTCTCTCGCGTCGCCGAGAGCGCAGGCGGCGCGCGCGATTGGCCCACCACGGAGAAGGAGGAGAAGACCGGCGCCGCCGCTGGCCTCTCGCCGCGCGCGCGCTCTCCGAGAGGGCGCGCGCCATCGAAGCGCTCCGTGTCGGCGCCTCAGCGCTGCCGACGGTGGCCCGCGGCTGCTCGGCGACGCGCGCGCAAGGAGCAAGGCGGCGCATGGGCGGCTCGCAGCCATGGCGGCCGAGCGGCGCAACGGTAAGACCCGATCCCTTTCTTCTTTTCTGATCTAGGGTTAGGGTTAGGGTTTGGGTGGATCAAGTCCTCCTTCCCCTCTTTCTTTCTTTCTTTTTCCCGCATGCCGGTCAACCGACGGCGGTCTCTTTCCCATCTAGATCTACGCCTAGATTGGCTCTGATACCATTGTTAGGTCCTTAGGATCATCTAGGTTTAGAACAGTGGGGTTCTTGATCGGATTCGAGAGAGAAGGGTGGAGGGAGAGAGGATTAGGGTTAGGGGTACCGACCGTCCGACGCATTGGAGGAGGAGCTGGCCATCGCTGCTTCGTCGGTGAAGTCTGCGCACGGGCAGCGACGGTCGGGGAAGAGGAGGTCGGTGACGGCGGCGGAGATCCGGTGACGAGGACGGCGATGGAACTTCCCGCCGCTGACTGCGCGTCCCTCTCTAGATCGGTCTAGAGTTTGTCGGTGGGGTTGCGGCTCGCGAACCTCGTTCGTCGAGCCGCGCCCCACCTCTATTTATTGCGCAGTCACGACGGGGCCCATTAGCCAATAGTTAGCTGAGCGCCCGATCGAGGCGCTGATCAAGGTCCCGATTAGCCGTTGGGCTAATCGGGAAGAGATCAATCTAACAGGTACTTGTTTGGTTGCTTGGGCCTGGAAGATTTGCCCCCTAGCTTTGTCATTTTGGTGTCTTGTAGATGATAAATGCTGGGGCATATTATTGTGTTTGAAATCTTTCTCTCGATCAATCTGAGCTACTTTTAGCTGGAAAATTTGTGACTCATTGTCTGCAGAGGAAATGGAAAAAGTGACAGCGTTGTCACATTGTCACTGAAGATGAAAACGCCAGCCACGAGATGACTTGACTGGCCATCTGAACTGTGCAGAAAACATTATGTTTCTTCCTCCCTTAAAACACATGTTTCATCAATATTAGATGAAAAAAAATTTCTTGCGGGTACATTTCTGTAATTTCAAATAAAAAATGGATTATTCGTAAAAAAATTTCTACACACCTCTACTATGAGAAAAAAAGTCTGTGAGCCTTGGTTGGAGAACGGACATAGCTACAAGTAACTAGCTGCTTACACCCTTATTTATAGGCGCCCAAACCATATACTTCTGAAAAGCTAATCTTCTACTCGACCGCTACTTTAATTTCAGTTTTGTATCTTAACAAAATCAGCTTTGAAGAATCAAAATGTTTTCTTCTTCAGTTGAATTCTTATCCGATAACTCGTTAAAGACGGCTTCATCATGACCCAATTTCTACAAAGTAAATGTAGAAAGCGACACCTTCTCACATTACCATCAAAGATGAAAATGCCACTGTATGACTAGCCTAATTTCCACAGGCCATCCTATCAAGAGAATGACATGATGCTCTACAAAACGACACAATAATATTCATAGACAAGGAACTATAGGAAACGACAGCAAGGTTGACCTAGTCTTGTGCACGCAGCAGGGTAGAAATGCAATCAAGCAGTTGCAGTAGAATGTATGCCACTGCATTTATTTTTCCTGAATCCACAGATGTATTCACACACATCACCAATGTTAATAACAAGAAAAATCTAATTCACATTAGAATTAGTAGTTCTAGTAGAAAACAAACTAGACTAACTTGATATCTCACCAAACAAAAACCAGTATATTATGTTTTAGAACTTTGCATTAGTTACAACTAAATTTCTAGTTCTGTGTACCTCCTGGATCTAACATTGAACCCTAAAACCAACTACAATCCTGCAGAAAGATTTGAAAGCCATCAAAAGGAGCATAGAAGCTTTGTGCGCACCTCGTCGATCCTCCTCACCTTGCTGTCCTTTGCTGAACCATTAATCCTCCGCCGCCGCACGACGAGGCAGCGCCGAGGCCAAAGTGGCGGATGAATTCGAGAAGACGCTGGAATTTCTGCTGCTCCTTTGTGAGCACCACCCTCTCCCAGTCTCCCTCACATCCACCTTTGACTGCCGCTGCTCCGCCGCCGCCATGCTCGTATAGGACAGAGAGCAGGAAGAGATGGCGCGAGGGAGATAAAGAATCTGGGGGGTGGTGGCTACTGTGGGGAGTTGCCGGAGGCGAGCCGCGGTGGCGGAGAGGGGCGAGGAGTCAGAGGGAGTAAGGGGCATGCCATTTTAGACTTTCGACCCGACCTGTCAGTGGGGTAAAACGATTGGAGGCCCACAAGTCAATTTCAAGAATTTATAGGGCTTGTTCATATTGATTTGTGGATTTGTCTTATAAATAGTAATAGTTTGTTGAAAGAGACTTTCGCGTATGATTTTGACTAATTAAATGATGTTAGACTCCACATTAAAAAGACACTCCGTTTAAAAACTATATACTATAGAAAAGTCATTTATCGTAGGAAAGCAGTTTTTAGAAACTAACGCGCGGGCACGCATGGTCCAACCATGTGAAGAGCCTAGTCAGAACAGCTCGCACGCCACATTAAGTCATGCCGTCAATCACTCCACTCATCTGCATCCTCTCCACATATTTCGAGTGGATTTTTTCGGAGTAGGCTCTTTTAGACTGTGGCTTTAATTTTTGTCTTATGATTTTTGAATTTTGGCTATTCACGAGAGACACAATACACAAAAAATAGTCACATGCGATTTCTGACCAGTATAACTGAACTCGGTATAGTATCTACTGTAATCTACCTATAGACCCCGCTTTGAAAAGATGTACCATTTAAAAGCTAGTTACTGTAGCACAAAGTGATAAGCCAAAACCAAATACAAAAAGAACTTAGCCCTGGGCTGTAGCTTTCGGCTTAAAATTTTAAATTTTGGTTGTTCGCGCGAGAGAGTACGGAAAGAGATACTGACGTGTGATGTTAGCTGATATAGATAAAATCAAGGCAGTGTCTACTATAATCGATTTGTAAATCTCACTTTAAAAAGACACTCTGTTTAAAAGCTAGTTACTATAAAAACCAAGCCATAAGCTAAAAAGAAGATAGCTTCGTCTCCCCCAACTAAATCGCCTAATGCGTTGCCGTTGCCATTGCCGCCCCGCCCCCTCCCCGTCCCTTCTATCGGCTAGAGAAGAGAGCTCATGTCCGTCGATGCTGCAGCTAGAGGATGAGCTCACGTTGGTTAGAAACCACTGGATCAGGCGGAGGAGCTCGAGCCGCAACATCATCAACAACTCGCGCGAGAGACCTGACGAAGCCTCTTCCTCGTCCAAGTTCCAAATCTTGGCTATTCACGAGAGACATAGTACATAGAAGAAAACAGTTGCATACGATTTTGGCCAGTATAGCTGAACTTGATATAGTATCTACTGCAATCTACCTATAGATCCCGCTTTGAAAAGACGTACCATTTAAAAGTTAGTTATTGTAGCACAAAGTAATAAGCCAAGGCCAAAGACAAAAAAAACCTAGCCGTTGTAGCAAGAAACAACACATTTCTTTGACAAGTACAATAGTTATGGTCATTTAAACTTATTTATTCAAAAGAACAGTGATCTCACTTTAAGTAGGAACCGAAAGGTACACACATGATTAATGCTTTTGTGGTAAAATGCATCCCTAATTCCAAAACTACTTAAATTATTCAGAAGTCTGCTGTAAATTATTCAGACAACCAAAACTACTTAAGCAATAGAACTGCTGCTTTAGTTTCTTGCTCTAAGATATGCATCCCTAATTCCATGCAGCTTTGCAGCAACCTCCTGCATGCTAATGCGTCGCTTGGGGACGTCTTAGTACAACAAAGGCCAACGCTGAGCACGAAAGCGACATTGTACACCTTTCTCCTTCATGGCCATTGAGTTTCTTGGCATAAGGCCAACTCTTGTTGTAGTGGGATCGCGATCTGCAATATCTTGTCAGAAAGTTCATCTCTGTGAACTTTGCAATGCTCAATCCATCCTCAAACATGTCCTCTGCTGGCCTCCTTCAATGAATATTTCAAGGAGAACAACCGGAAAGTCAGAAACATCTGAGGCAATTGAGACTTGGTTACCAGCAGCGCACTCTATAGTAGACCTCATACAAGAATAATTAGTCACATGTTAGCTCAATATTTGAAAATAAGTAATATATGGTCAAGTTATACAGAGACATAGAACAATAAGGATAATAAGAAATTTGTGGTCAAGTTATATGGAGACATATAATAATATGAAAAATGGACATTATACGTTACCTGGGGCAACATATCCAATGGTTCCCTTTATTGCAAGTGAAGAAGTTGAGTCACCACGAGATAATGTTGTTGAATCAATTTTGAACCTAGCAAGGCCAAAGTCTCCAACATGAGCTATCATATTATCATCCAAAAGAATGTTGCTAGGCTTCAGATCGCAATGAACAATAGTTCCTTGGTGGTTATGATGGAGGTACTCCAATGCACCTGCTACATCGACCACAATACTTATCCTTTGAGCCAGTGTAATGTGGTTTGAAGTGTTCTCGTCATCTCGAGCAGAGTATAGTAATGCATGCAAGTCACCTCGTGGCATGAACTCATACACTAAGGCTTTGAAATCATTTCCCTTAGCATCACTACTTGAGCACGCAGTAAGGATAGGAACCAAATTGCGATGTCGCACATTTCTCAAAGCATTACATTCTGCAATGAAGCTCTTTTGTGCTCCCCTTGTCTCCAGGCTAAAGACTTTGATGGCAACCACATTTTTATCTTGAAACAATGGTCCTTGATATACATAACTGTATCTTCCTCTGCCGATTAAATTGGATGTTGAGAATCCATTTGTTGCTATAGCAAGATCGTTGTAAGAAACTTTGGGATATTTGCTACCAAATGAGGGCAACGATATAGATTTTCTCTTCCTTTTTAGCCTCCAGAGAAACAAGACAGATATGACTATAGCAAGTGACACCATGATGGATAATGGGATCACAACTTTCTGTACAATGGATTGGTTGTGCTTAGTTGAATTCAGAGGCTTGACAGAACATGCAAGTAGGTGTAACTCCAGTGCCCCACCACAAAGTGCCTGATTTCCATCAATTTGTATGGCAGTTGCATTCTTGAATATTCCTTTTGTTGGGACCTCACCATCAAAATGGTTGAATGACAAATCTAGTTGCCCAAGAAGTTGTAGGTTACCAAGAGAGGATGGTATTGACCCAGTTAAGTTATTGTGAGACAAGTTGAGAAATTTAAGGCTACTTATGTTGCCTAATGAAATTGGGATGCTTCCGCTGAAAATATTCGAATCGAGCCTGATGTCTTCCAAACTTTCACAATTACCCAAAGTGTTAGGAATATCTCCAGATAGCTTATTGGATGAAAGCCATAAATACGTGAGTTGCTTGGCGTTGCCAATGTCAGTTGGAAGTGGTCCATCTAGGTTGTTGAAAGATAAATCAATTTGCAGTATTGTGGGGATTCGGAATATCCCCTTTGGTACAACACCATGGAGATTATTATTGGAAATTCCCACTAGTTCAAGGACCTGAAGGTTTCCCAAGCTCGTGGGTAAATGCCCATCAAATTGGTTTGCGTCTAGATTGAGATATCCTAGTCGTGACAAATTTGAAAGGGATGTTGGGATAAACCCTGTAAAGATGTTGGTATCTAAGACAATTTTTTGTAAATTTTTTAGTGTTCCGATCCATTCTGGAACTACACCTGTAAATTGATTGTGATCCAATCCTAAACCAATTAGGTTTGAAAGGTGTGATATGCCGTAAGGAAACCCCCCCGATAGTTGATTTCCTCCCAACAATAGCAGTTGAAGCTGAACTGAAAGGTTACCTAATGAATCTGGTACCTGACCTTCTAGACGAATGCTTGCCATCGAGAGAATTTTTAGCTCAGTGCAATTGGCTAAGTTGTTCATAAACTCCCAGTCTTGCTTGTTATGTGCATGGAGTTCGTTCAATTCAAGATTTAAACTAGACAGTTTGGTAAGTTTGCCGATGGACCTAGGCACAACGCCACTAAAATTATTTCTTGATATATCGAGCTCGTATAGCTTGGAAGCATTTACCAATGAATAGGGGATATGCCCATGAAAGAAGTTGGCGTCTAATTCGAGTATTTGGAGATTGGGTAGGGAGTTACCGAGATTGGATGGTACCTCTCCGCTTAGATTATTATAACAAACGCTAAGACCAATAAGAGTAGAAAGATTTAAGATGGCTTGTGGAAACCTGCCTGCCAACTTATTTACACCCACATAAAAGAATTGCATGCTAGATAACTTTTCGAACTCATCTGGGATGTTGCCCCCGATATTATTACCAGCAAAGGTGAGCGAACTTAGCATTGTGATATTGGCAAGGGAAGCAGGGATGGTTCCAGCAAGATTATTATCTGAAAGCACGATATCTTGAAGGCGATGAGGCAAATCTGCAGGAAATTGCCCACCTAGATGATTTTGATCCAGCCATAACATCATGAGTTTGGAACAGTTTGCAAGACTAGGTATCCTCCCTTGTAGCGTGTTATTACTCAAGTAGAGGGTTTGGAGGTGATGCAACTGACCAAGGGATGGAGGGATTTGTCCAGTGAATCTATTTGTTGGTAGGAATAGATGTTTTAGGAATGTTAGGTTTCCGAGTGAAGGAGAGATTTGCCCTACTAAATCTCGATTTGTAAGGTCAAGTGAAGTGACACGACGTGGAGTCTTCACCCTACAGAAGACACCTTCCCAATTGCAGAAGTGGGTGCTGTCATTCCAAGACATCAAAGCTTCTTGTGGATCGAGACTGATTGCCTTCTTGAATTCAAGTAGTGACAATCGATCCGTCTCGCTTTCCATATGACAAGCCACGATGACGACATGTGCACCGCAAGCCATTAGCACCAAGACAAACCGCACGATTGTAGTAGCCTTCATGGGTGGTGGCTATCTTTGTTGAAGTTAGATCTTGATCATATGCAAACATAGAAATAAGGAAAATTTTAGATAGCCAATAATTAATGTTAGCACACATTCATTTGTCATGTGATGTACCTAAGAAGATTTTAGATTAGTGCTATTCTTACTAGAAAGAGAAGCATAAAAGCACTACTCTTGTGTTTCTACTAAGCTTTTTCTTTCCTCAGGACTGAGCTTTCAGTTCATTCCACTGCAGGTTGACTATTATAATAGCAGTTTTTACTAATCTGGCTAGATTTCAGATATGTGAATTTTCTTCAGAGTCCTACAATTACGTGGGAGTCTATTAGTTATGTTATCTGGTATACTGTTGATTCATGGACCTGCTGCTGAAACTACTGAACCAAATGCTAGAACACCACAAACAAATATGGACGTATGATATGTGATACATATGATGAATTCTGAACATTGTTACACACACAGTTGCCAGGTTGTGTTATGACACAGAAATTTTCCTAGCAATAACTCACGTGTAATTTGAAACTTTTTTATAACTACCTTCTTTAGATGGGAGATGGGAAAATTGGATATATGCCACCATTCAGATTATACTCTACGATTTGCTACCGCACCCACCGTAATTGATTACTAGCCTCATAGGCGCGGCGCCACGCCGTGCCAGCCACCGTGTGTACCGAAGTAAAAGAGGCGATAATTCGTGAGGAGTTTTTTTTAAAAAAATTGAGGGCACAAGTGTATTTTCAAAAAAGTCAAAGGTCTTTTTTGTAAATAATTGAGGACCTGTACGTAACTAAACGAGGACCCGTACGTAATTTGGAAAACCGCGGGGCGCTATCCTGCAAAAATTTCGGTGAAGTGGAGGGGTGTTTTCAAAAAAAGTGTTTTAAAAAAAACTGGCAGGGACCTTTCCGCGAGGATCAAGGATCTTTACGTAATTTCGGGAAAATGAAGGGACTTTTCGCAAAAACGGTCTCCCGACCGTACCGTAATTCGGCCAGACACGCGGCGAACGGAGCGGGCGTGCGGAGGCAAAATGCCGACGTGTCCGCCTCCTCCGCGCGGGCATTCCCCTGCTCGTAATAGTGGTAGACTAGCCTCATAGCGCGGCGCCACGCGCGCAACCACCGTGTGTACCAAATAAAAGAGGCGATAATTCGTGAGGAGTTTTTAAAAATCGAGGGCACATGCGTATTTTAAAAAAGTCAAAGGTCTTTTCAGTAAAAATTGAGGACACAGACGTAATTCAAACGAGGACCCGCACGTAATTTAGAAAACCGCGGAGGGGTGTTTTCAAAAAAAGTGTTTTAAAAAAACTGGCAGGGACCTTTTCGTGAGGATCAAGGATCTTTCCGTAATTTCGGGAAAACACAGGGACTTTTTCGCAAAAACGGTCTCCCGACTGTACCGAAATTCGGCCGCCACGCGCCGGCCAAAGCGCGCACGCGGGCGACGTGGCCGCTTCCTCCGCGCGGGGAATCCCCGGGGCGTAATAGCGGTAGATTTGCCACCGGTTCGTCTAATTCTCTAACAATTGCCACTTTCGTATTATTTTAATCTTTTTTGGTTGACTCTACATTTGAAATGACCCTTTTACCCCTCCTTCCTACGAAGATTCTTCCTGCCCCTTGCCTCCGGGTATGTCTGCCGCCGATCAAGATGGCGATGGACGTCGCGCCATGCTAAAGAGCAAAGGCGCGGAGGCGACGAAGCTGTGGAGGACCTCGCCTCCGACTTCCTTATCTCCTCTCACGCCTGTTGTGTCCAGCGCGGGCGTGCTGCCATCTCTGCAGCCGCAGGTGGCGATGGGTTTTGGGGTGGAGGAGGTGCCGATGTGCTGCGACGTGGCAGCAGTGGGCATGGCGCCGGCGGCGCACGAGGACTATGCTATCGTGGTGTAAAAGCACGCCGAGGCCGCACGTAGCCTCTGCTCACCCGCCCGGCGATGCAAAGACGATGCCTCGCGCACGCTAGGCTGGTCTCTGTTCCTCCGCCTGCCGCCTCCAGACGCTTGCTGCTCGTCGGGCTTGCAGCGGACACACGACCCGTGCCTGGCAAGGAGTGGTCGGGTAGGAGGAGGCAAAGGCCGAGAGCTCAACATCGGCGAGGTGGATGCACTCATGCACAGCCACAGAGAGAAGATGAAGAGATAGGCGAAATGACCCTCTTGACAAAAAGATTAAAATAATGTAAAAGTCGCAAATGCTAGGGAATTAGATGAACCCGATGGCAAATACTCCCCCTATTATGCCTGGGGGAGTTCGAGCGAGGAGAGCCCCGCCACGTCGCCCCTGCGCGCGCTCGCGCCGGCGCGTGGCGGGGGAAATTTTGGTACGGTCGGGTGAGCATTTTTGCGAAAAATTCCCTGGGGTTTTCCGAAATTACGTAAAGGTCCTTGATTCTCGCGAAAAGGTCCCTGCCGATTTTTTGAAAGCGCTTTTTCTGAAAACACCCCTCAACTTTGCAGGATAGCGCCCCGCGGTTTTCTAAATTACGTACGGGTCCTCGTTTAGTTACGTACAGATCCTCGATTTTTTTCGAAAAAGACCTTTAACTTTTTCGGAAATACACATGTGCCCTCGATTTTTTTGAAAAACCTCCTCACGAATTATCGCCTCTTTTACTTCGGCACACACGTTGGCTGGCACGGCGTCACGCTGCGCCTATGAGGCTAGTAATAAATTACGGCACGAGCGATGGCAAATCGTACAGTGACAATATGAGCAGCGTGTAAGAGTATGTGGCATTAGCCTACGAGAGTAGTGAGTATTTGATACTACTTGTGTTTTATTTTTATTGTCTGAGTTTGATTTTGAAAATTTACATTTTGAGTTGCTGATATCTGAAACTGCAGTCATATCAGTAGGGTAGTCATGGTATGACCAACTGAAACGATAGTATTGGCGTTGTAATCGCGGTACGACTAGCCGTAGCAATAGTACTGGTTTATGGTTGCCAGTAGCTATTTTTCAGATGATGTCTTTTTTTATAGTTTTTAGGCTGAGACCTAGGCCATGTTCGTATTAGCTTCTGCTCAGAAAAGCTACTTCTTTCAACCATTATTATTCATTTTCAACTGCTTTTAAAAGTCACAGCCAAAAGTCATCAGTAAAAGACAATACAAATAGGCTCCTACTGTGATAGTACTGACTTTGGAGCTGCGGTACGATCGGAGTGTAGCAATCTGACTAGTGTGGAGTTGGCAGTATGAATGGCATGGGTGCCACAATCAGACCGGCCCTTATGTTGAGTTGGTTTTGAGTGTTAGTTTTGATAGTGTTAGTCACGACAGGAGTCTGTTCAAGTGTTAGTCATGGGAAGTCTATACATGTGTAAGTTATGGTGTGTTCATGCATATATTTTGCTAATTGAAAGTTAAGTGCATGTCATTTGTGCTTAGATCGATTACTTTATCTTTAATGTACAAGTGATTTGATGATTATTGCGGCCAGCGGCAATACTGAGGCCACGGGGTTGGGGATTCTAAGAGATTGATTGTAAATAGGGGTGGTAACGGGGTTGGGGATTCTAAGACATTGATTGTAAATAGGGGTGGTAACGGGGTTGGGGATTCTCGGGAGGCCCTCCCACCCCCGCCCCAATCCCCACCAACGCATCCCCGCCCTGGCCCCGCTAGCCTTACCGGGGGTGACCTGGCCCCTCGTCCTGATCCCTGCGGAGATCCCCGCGGAGATTAAAAAAAATAGGATAAAGTATTTTTAAAATAATAATAATTTGATTTTCTTTATTAATTTATAATTATTTAGACATATTTTTCAAAATATATATTCTAACATATGGATTCAAGTTTTATTCCAAATATACAAAAAAAAGAATACAATCTCACATATTAACTAACTATGATCTATTTTTTTTTTATTTTTAGTCCCTGTGGGGCCCTGTGGGGGGAGATAGCCCACCGCCCTACCCCCGAAGGGGAATTCCACGCGGGCCCCGCCCCCACGGGGGAAATTGCCACCCCTAACTGTGAAATGAACATCCAAAGTTTGTCTAAGTGAGTTGTGTTATGGATCCCCTCTTGTGCTTTTAATTTGCTTAGTTTTCTCATTTGAATTTCTCTCTTCTTCATCTTTTCTCATGCCAAGGGTGTGTGAGAGGTAGAAATATCTCTTGGAGATAAGATATCATCCATCTAGACATGATTTAGAAGCTCTTTAGTTTCCTCGATCTTCCTCAAGAAAGATATAATTCTGATGTTTTGCTCTTGCAAGTATTTTGGATTGAATTCGTGTTATAATTTAGCGTGGTATGATATGTAAGAATCCATCCAAAGTCACCTAAATCATCTAGGATTCACGAGCAAGACCAGATTGAGATTTTCTATTTTTACTCGGTTTTGGTGCTCCATTCACTCAAATAGAAAAATTTAGAACTATGGTAATGATTATTTCGATCGTTGATTAGAATAGATTTCTGACATTTTAACGGATGTGTATACCAAGTTTCAAATCATTTGGACCAACAGAGTAAAAGTTCATCAATTTTTTATTTTAAAACCGTGCTAATTTTACTATTCATGTGCTGGCTTTACTGTAGCGGTACTACCAATTTTGCTTAGTTTCATTGGGATATTTTCGTATAGGTGATTGGCCTTTGAACATCACAACTTCTCATAATTATTGAAGTGAAGAATTTGGAGCTGTACTTCTACTTTGAAAAAATCTTGTAATTTTGTAGACTCGTATTTATCCTCTTCTAGTCGTAATCTTTGGTCCTACACAGTAGCATGTATCCAATTTTCCCTCTTAAGATCCATCCCAAAGCGCTATTAGAAGTGACTATGGTACATATATATGTATTTTATGCACTGGAGATATACTTTTCCCCCCTTCCACTGATCATAATACACGTGGGTGTGAGGGGAAGTGGGAAAAGGTTGCTAAAAGTTCTTTTTTGTATCATTGTGTCAGGGGAGATCCCCACACTAGGTCTATGACCACCTCAGGGCAACAGCATCTATTGAAGAGTCTATCCTAAGTCAAGTCTCCAAGCCAACCTTGGTGAGATTTACAAGACCGACCCTAGAGGGGTTTTGACCCAACTCCAGACGAGGTTCGCAAGACCGATTCTGAGGGGTCTAGAGTCAACTTCGAACGAGATACGCAAGACCAACCCCTAAGGAGTCCGAAGCTAACTCCAGATGAGATACACAAGACCAACCCAAGGAGTCCTGTTACTTGAATTAACTAACAAGCTCCATGGACGTCCTGCAAGGAGCTAGCTAATACACATACAACTGAACCTCAAACATTGAGTAAACAGGTAGGATCCTCAAAAACAGCATGAGCCTGTCATCTGAACTGTATGTAAAACATTATGTTTCTTCCTCCCCTAAAAAAACATATGTTTTGTCAATAGTAAATCTAAGTATGTAACCATGCAACGCCTATGTACCTGAGAGCCTGTGTGCTTTGGTTGGAGAACGACCATAGCTGCAGGTAACTAGCTGCTTGCACCCTTTATTTATAGTTACGTTTTTTCAATTGCGGTTTATAGTTTATGACTATAACTGATGATGTTTGGCCATAACACGAGTGTTTATACGAATGAATTAAATACCGATAAGCCGCTTCAAAATGGTAGCGAAGAAATCGTCCTATTTATTTGTTCAGATGAGACGATAAACCATAAGTCATAAACTGAAAATAATGAGGCCATAGACATCCCAACCATATACCTCTGAAAAGCAATCTAATCTTCACTCTACTGCTACATTAATTTCAGTTTTGTATCAAATAAAAAATAGTTTTTAGAGTCAACCAGTCAAATACGGCGTAGTGGCTCAGTTTGTAGACGAAATGGAGAAAGCGACAGCCTTGTCACATTGTCATTGAAGATGAAAACGCCAGCCACGAGTTGACTTGACTGGCCTAAATTTCCACAAGCCATCCTAACAAACGGATGGCATGATGCTGTCTGAAAGTGGCAGCAAGCTTGATTCTCATGCACGCAGCATGGACTCACACACATCACCAATGCTAATATGAGAAAATTCTAATTCATGTTATAATTCGTAGTTCTAGTAGAAAACAAACTAGACTATCACCTAATTTGGTGAGGCATGATCATCATTAGAGCGATAGGTGACAAGTTCCTGTCTATCTTTATCCCGCGGTGTTCGACAATTGAGCAAACAGTGCGATCTCAAAAACAGCATGACCATGCCATCCGACAGTATGGTTTGGATATCCAACCCGATAATATCAGCGTTTCATCGATGCTATTCGTGTATATTTTCTCCCGATTTCGCCATCGAATCTGAAACTAACTATCCGTAATCGATCATGAATGATCCGAATCCGACCGAACACGGAATTCCTCTTGAATTTGATACTAACCGGATGGGTCGAGAATTACCCATACCGCTTACACCGTTAGGCCGTAGAGACCAGCAGAAAATATTGGTGTAGAGTGTGAAGTGTTACCGTACCATTCATTAATTTATAGGCTAGCGCGCCATTCATTAATTTATAGACCGCACGACCTAGCTACAGGTGGTTGTGCAGTCCGGACCGCACGACGGACGCGTGTCGCGCCGGTGAGTCGCGCTGTCTGACGGAGGGCTACAAATGGAATTAACGTGCGAAGAGGACCAGAATTAGAATTTTTATTGTAGTAGTGCTAGATGTGTCCAAAATTCGGTGAACGCTTGCTCCATGTCATCATGGCATGTTCAATAATGCTGGTCTCTATTTTCTCCACGTGGTGCATGCAGCATACACTACGCCGAACAGGTTTTAGTAACACAACTATGTGCTACTATAGCCTAAAAAGATGTTTCTTGTGGTTCGCAGATAACACAATTGATAAGTGATCCTATAGCCCATGTTATCGTGCATGACCTATAGTAGCACATAAATAGTGTTCCAATACATTAGAAAAGGTGTTACAATCATTTCCTAGTAACACATATTAGATGTTGCCATATGTCCTAGTAACACCTTCTATATAATATGGCCATATAATGTTACACTTACTATAATCCTAGTAACACGTATCGAAGCAGCGGTAACACATATTTTAGTACACTAGTAATGACTTTTGACACTCTTGTACTTGCGAAACACAATGGGATAATTAGCAATACTATTACAGATTTTTCTTTTTATTTTCAAAAACATATAAAATATTTAACACCACATATCTCAAATAGTCAAATGACATGAATCAATATGGCACAAACTATAATGCATATAGAAAGCACGTAATTGTCATTTACATCAATCCATAACAATAAGTACAATTTCAAATGATGGAATAGAAAAATGTAACTATTTCCATATTCTTCAGGAAATTATTTGTCGCTTGGTCCATTGATGAGATGAACAACATTCATTTTCCTTGAGTTAAAACCGACCATCCACTTCCATTTGCACTAATACAAGTCTTGAATGTACTGCAGTGGACCAAGATAAAAATATTTCATTATTATCCATAGAAATTAACATGAATTCTATGTACGAAGCATCAAACAAGGCCTTTGTTAAGCAGTAAGTTAAATCAAAAATGAAAGAATTGAATATGTACATCGATAGATGCAGTTTCGGAAAGGCCTTATAATCTCACAAAAGCTAGTTTCAAATAGACTCCATTATTTTGTTTCCTTTTGTAGCCAAAACAAATAGAGTCTAGATGATAGTGCAACATTATTGGCTCAAGGAAAACAAAGCTAAAAAAACTAACAATTAGAGCAACAATACAACTTTCCCATGCGTAGGGGTGGAAACGGATTGGATACGGTCGAATAGTCTCAAATACGAATACGGATTCATGTTTTTAAAACAGATACAGATACGAATTCGAATATTCTCGAATACGAATACGAATCGAATGTCGTAACGAATACAAATTCGAATCGGATATATGCTTAATTCGGTCAAATACGAATATCCTCCTACGAATGTCGTAATCGACCGATTTTTCTGATTAGCGGTTTTAAATTCAAATTTTGATATTTAAAATTTCATCAACAAACAATCATCACAAATATTAATAAATCAAGTTCATATCCTATGATCCTCCGCGACCTAGAAACATCAATTGCTAACTTCAAAATCACAGATCAAAAGTTTGATGCACAGAATCAGCTAAAAATTATAGTGCAACATTAACTCTCATTTGGGTAAATGGGAACAGAAAATCAATGGTAGTTTTTTAAAATAGTAGGCATCACCGCATCAGACAGTTTCCTTGTTGCAAATTCTAGACCAACAAATATCATTAGACATGGATGAACTCTGAACTTGTGACAACCATGGCATGTTCCATCTTATAAGCAGAAATCCTACAAGGCAACCATGGCATGTTCCATCTTATAAGCAGAAATGCTACAAGGACGAAGGACCAATGCTACCATTGCCAACAGCTTTTGCAAATTTAATTGGCAGATAGACTCATTACAATATTGCAATGCTATCATCTACCCTCACCCGCACTTTACAATGCAAGGAACAAATTATTCTCGATGCTTAACAAAGTGAATCAAATAAAATGTAAGAAATATAATTAAAAACAGTTTTAAGATCATATGAGCTACATGTCCAATATAGATTTTCACATCACAGAAGGGAACATAACAAGAAGTTGCAAATGATATCCACAAAAGCACTCTAAATGTTATAATAAAATAGAAAAGAAAAACAACAGGACTAAAAATTACCTAGAACCTAAGTAACTTCTCTTTCTCAAATGCTTCCGACCTTCCATTGTATGATACTCCAATGTTACACATCAAATTCAAAGATAGTGACTAGATCCAAAAAAATGGTATCGGGACTATAAAAATCATGAAAACTTGCTCTGTGTTATCATGCATAGATTTAGCTTCATTTAATCCCTCCAAGCTTCTTTATGTACTTGACTCACCAATGTATTCTCATTGCTCATCGATCCATGGGATAGGACCTCATACTCAAATTCATAGCTCGATTCATCATCCGTATATTACGTCCAAAGAAGATGAACAATTAGACCCAAATACGTGCTTTTAAATTGAACAACGCAAAGTAGCATATTTGTTATGATTGGACAGTACAAGATCTGCATAAGAGGGCAAACAAAATCTAATAACTGAAATTACTAGAAAGAGGGGACAAACTTAGCATGTCATCCTATGGTTGTTCTATAGTACAAAGCAAGCACAGTTCATCAATTCATCACAATAACTGCGGGTGCCATAGAGTCGCTCTAAGCCTTGGTTATCCCCATCAACCGATAGACCTGTTTTTAGTTATGAACATATGTCAATTAAGAAAGAAACATCCAAAGATCTGGTTAAATATTCTCTCAATATTCAACTTTGGCTAGAATATAGGTCCCCTTTCATTGGAGTCCATCAAACAATTGAGTAATATTCCAAAATCGCAATAAAAACAACCATGGAAGCCACAGCTATATATAAGCCATCTAACTTGCTAGCCTTTTGGTGTAGGTCATTTAACAATATAAAAAATATATGTAGTTGAATAGCTTTCTCATGCTCATAGGTTCACATGCAAACTTCGTAAAATCACAAATATGATTTGAGTAAGTGACACCTAATTGTCTAAATTAGAGTATGTTCGGTTGTATACCGACAAAAAAATGCGATTGTTAATTAATTGGCTAATACTAACCTCCAAGACACTGACTAGTAAAATAAGAAAGAGTCTCAAAAGTCTTCATTAATAAAGGAAATCTACATGCCCATATTACACAATAGTGAATCACATTGAACACAGAGTTGAAATGTACTATGATGAAAGTGGTGGATGATATCCTTAATTGTGATAAAATAGTATGCAAAAGCATGTTAAGTGCCGGGCATGTTAAGTGTCGGTGTGTCACGAAATGACAACCATCATAATAAAACCAATAGTCTTGAGGTGAGCATTATCCCAAAAATCAGATATTCGGGATGTGGATCAATTTGACTCACCATTCCTTTGCATCGCCTCCTATATTCTACATGTGCACCATGGTCGGTACAAGATCTGCTTTATTTCCTATGCACTGTGTAACTTCAAACCTCGAACATCAACATTGGCAACCCAGTTTTGGAGAGTAAGAAAGGAGGATTCTGCATAATTGCTAAGCCAATTAGCCTCTTGTAGCATTAAGGATCAAAGAATTAAACACTAGAAATTACATGGTTCATAAGAGTGAAACAAATTTATCTTGTCAAAATGGAACTAGTGGCTAAATAAGAACAGTATGAGTGCATGATGGGGTTAGAGTTCTGACATCACTCATATTGAAGACCATAACAAGAGCGACCAACTGGTCAAGATGAGGGAGCGAGCCAAGAGAAAACCCTTCCCCGAGATGCGCTGTCCAAATGGAAAGATCAGCTGAGCAATACTTAGTAATACTCTTGAGTAATGAGTACTAGTTGAGGAATCAGTAAAAGAAAAAAAAATCAAGGAACGGAAAAATCAAGAAACGGACGAACCAAGACACCAACAAATTGGCGTAAACAAGTCGCATTGAATCGAATTAGCACGAATCAAATCGAAACAGTCGATAGAAGATGCGCTCCAAGCGAATTGTGGCTAGGGTTTGAGTCCTGGGTATAGATTGGGGCATTGGGGGGTTGCAATACGTAGAGGCGGAAGCGGACTACTGGAGTGAGGACTAATGAGGAGTGAGGAGTTCGCTCTCGGCTCTCGCTCGGTACTATCCAGTCGCCACCCGCATGTCCCCAATTCGGCAATTCCCCAGCCATCAAGAAACATACATACACAGATATGATACACCAACAATGCAAAATCACAAGTTCACAACCAATTAACCAAAAAGACTAATTGGGGATCCCGACGGCAGTGCGCCTGCTCACCTCGGGGCGGCGCTGGCCCGCGGCGATGCAGATGCTGACTGGGAGGGCCGGAGAGGGGCACTGGCTGGGGGTGGCGTCAGGCTGTCGAGGACTCGGGGTGGTGCTGGCCGGGAGGCAGGGTGATGTCGGGACGGGAGCGGGCCGGTCGACCGGGAGGCGGGGTGACGTCGGGAGCTGGGAGGGCCATAGCGTAGGGGGCCGGACCTCACCATCATCGCTCACCGGCAGGGGCGGAATTTTCATCGGGCCGCCGGGAGTCGAGCGGCGCTGGCCGGGAGGCGGGGCGACGTCGGGAGTCGAGGTCGAGCGACGCTGGTCGGGAGCGGAGGAGGAGGCGAGTCGTAGCGCCCCGGGCGTGCAGCCGCCGCGCCGTCGCCTCTCGCCTGTGCTCTCTGCTCTGTGGAGGCGTGGAGCCAGCTGAGCTAGGGTTGGGTTGTGCCTTGTTTGCCTAGGCTCGGTTTGGGAATCGAGTGGTCACATATATGCCGTTTTCACGCCGGGCGCCAAAATTTCACGGGCGCCAAAAATATTCGGCCAAAATTTTCACGGGCGCCAAAAATATTCGCACTGTTCCATGCTAGTAAAAAATAACCGGATGGTTTACTTTTCCCTTCGTTGGTTTCCATCTGGCATATTTATAAATTTTAAAGCTAAATTTTGTCCTCTTTATTAAAAAATAGTCAAAATTACATTTAGTTCGGAAATAAAATATATTAGCAGTCTTTAAACTGATTTTATTGTTTTGTGTATGGCTTGCTCCATCAAGTTCGATACTATTGCAGCTTCGATACAAATATATAATCATCTACGAATATGTATGTTCTCTCCATGGAAATTTTTTATCAAACTCTTGTAGAAACTTTAACATAACATAAATTTTTAGCTCTCAAATCTTAGATAACTTTAGGTGCCACATAAGGCTTTTAAACATATCTAGTTTACAACTGAATAAAAATCAAGATGAGTAGTTGTTCCCATTCTAAAGATACTAAGTTTCATCTGTAGTGACTGCTAATCGGCCTTAGTAACACATATTATGTGTTATTTGTAGTCTTACTGTAACATTGTTTCACACTCGACATTTGGATGTGTTACAACCTTTCGTGCAACACATATTTTGTGCTCTTGTGATATTTCTCTGTAACATAATTCTTCAAGTGTTACTGGGTTGTGTTACCATAGCCCTGTCCTGTAGTAGTGATACATACAGAATTGGAGACAACTGCTCCAATATACTCCCTCTGTTCTTTTTTAATGACTTCTAAGAATTTGTTTTTTTTCACAAATAGATGGCGTTTTAGGTTTTTTCGTGCACAAGGATTTGAGGATGGCCTACGAGATGGCATGCTGCAGTTCAGAAAACATTATGTTTCTTCCTCCCCTAAAACACATATGTTTCATCAATAGTAGATGTAACCTTGCAACGCCTACACACCTCTACTATGAGAAAAGTCTCTGTGCTTTGGTTGGAGAACGGACATAGCGAATTCTTGACACATCTAGACCCCTAATGATCCAAAATTTCATTTTGACCCTTAAATCAAAAAAATTCCCGATTTGGACCACTCTCCACCGCGCGTTTACGAGAGGCTGACACGTGTCCCGGTCGTGCGCTGTGGTACCGCACGACCGGTCGTGCGGTCAAAAACCCGAGTCGTGCGGTCAAAAAATCGGTCGTGCGCTCAAAAAACCGAAACGTGCGGCCGGCGCGGAGGGCGAGGCAGTCGTGCGGTGTGGTACCGCACGACCCGTGCTACAGTGCGGTTGTGCGGTACCACACCGCACGACCGGGACACGTGTCGGCCTCTCGTAAACGCGCGGTGGGGAGGGGTCCAAATCGGGAATTTTTTTGATTTGGGGGCCAAAAATGGAATTTCGGGTCATTAGGGGTCTAGATGTGTCAAGAATTCGACATAGCTACAAGTAACTAGCTTTTTACACCCTTATTTATAGGCGCCCCAACCATATACTTCTGAAAAGCTATCTAATCTTCTACTCGACTGCTACTTTAATTTCAGTTTTGTATCTTAACAAAATCAGCTTTGAAGAGTCAAAAATGTTCTCTTCTTCAGTTTAATTCCTATCCAGACAACCTGTTAAAGACGGCTTCATACTGACCCAATTTCTACAGAGAAAATGGAGAAAGCGACAGCCTTCTCACATTACCATCAAAGATGAAAACGCCAGCCAGGAGTGACTAGCCTAATTTCCACAGGCCATTCTATCAAGAGGATGACATGATGCTCTACGAAACGACACAATATTTATAGACAAGATACTGTTGAAAGTGGCAGCAAGATTGACATGATGCATAATGCTCTCGTGCATGCAGCAGGGTAGAAATGCAATCAAGCAGTTGTAGTGATTATTTGGGCTTCAGCTTTTAGCTTCCAGCTTATTTTTCATTATTCATAAATTTCATCTTTTTTTGAACTTTTGGCTTTTTGTTGAGCTTTTTTGCCGGTTCTTTTTTCCCGTATTTGTTTGTATTATACGTAATGGGCTAACATATTTTTTATATTTTTTAATTTTTTTAAATTTAATTATGCTAAATAAGCCTCTGTTAGTTACAGTGTTTTTTCAGCCAGCTACAGTGCTTTTCAGCCATAAGCCACTCAAAATAAGTCAAAATGATCACACCCACTTGAAATCTCACCAAACAAAAACCAGTATATTATGTTTTAGAACTTTGTATTAGTTACAACTAAATTTCTGGTTCTATGTACCTCCTGGATCTAACATTGAACCCTAAAACCAACTACAATCCTGTAGAAAGATTTGAAAGCCATTAAGGCCCGCTCGGTTGGGCTGAAATCATAAATTCATATATGTCTTCTAGATTAGAGGCTACAGAGATCACTAGTGATCTTTCTTCTTCAGAGTGAATTCCTATCCTGACAACCTGTTAAAGGGCATGTTCTTTTTTGCTGCGGCTTTTGGCTTTTGGCTGCAGCTTGTGGCTTTTGGACTGTTTGTACGATAGATTACAGAGTAACAGAAACTCACGTGCGGTTTTTGTCAATACAAATAAAGTCAGTAAAGTATGTACTACAATTAACTAGTAGAACCTATCTTGAAAAAATACTTCGTTTAAAAACTAGTTATTGTAGAAAAGCCAAAAACAGTTTTTATAAGCTGAAAAGAACAGGCAAAAGATAGCTTCATGCTGACCCAATTTCCACAAAGTAAATGTAGAAAGCGACAGCCTTCTCACATTACCATCAAAGATGAAAACGCCAGCCATAAGTGACTAGCCTAATTTCCACAGGCCATCCTATCAAGAGAATGACATGATGCTCTACGAAACGACACAATAATATTTATAGACAAGGAACTATAGAAAATGGCAGCAAGGTTGACCTAGTCTCGTGCACGCAGCAGGGTAGAAATGCAATCAAGCAGTTGCAATAGAATGTATGCCACTGCATTTATTTTTCCTGAATCCACAGATGTATTCACACACATCACCAATGTTAATAACCACATTAGAGTTAGTCATTCTAGTAGAAAACAAACTAGACTAACTTGAAATCTCACCAAACAAAAACTAGAAAACAAACTAGACTAACTTGAAAGCTCACTAAACAAAAACCAGTATATTATGTTTTAGAACTTTGTATTAGTTACAACTAAATTTCTGGTTCTGTGTACCTCCTGGATCTAACATTGAACCCTAAAACCAACTACAATCCTGCAGAAAGATTTGAAAGCCATTAAGGCCCGCTCGGTTGGGCTGAAAAGCTGTGGCTTATGGCTGAATTGCACTGTAGCGACTGAAATTTCACTGTAGCTGAAGGTGGCTTATTTGGCGTAATTAAATCTAAAATATTTAAAAATAAAAAATATGCTAGCTCATTACGGACAACGTAAACAAATACGGAAAAAAGAACCGGCAAAACGAATACAGGAGCATAGAAGCTTTGTGCGTACCTTGTCCTCCTCACCTTGCTGTCCTTTTTCTGAACCAATTAATCCTCCGATGGCACGGAGCAGCACGCCGAGGCCGAAGTGGCGGATGAATTCGAGAAGATGCTGGAATTTCTGCTCCTCCTTTGTGAGCACCACCCTCTCCCTCACATCCACCTTCGGCTGCTGCTGCTGCGCCGCCACCATGCTCGTACGGGACAGGGAGCAAGAAGAGATGGCGCGAGTGAGATAAAGGATTTGAGGGGTGGTGGCTACCATGGTGAGTTGCCGGAGGCGAGCAGCGGCGGCGGAGAGAGGTGAGGAGTCCGAGGGAGTAAGGGACATATCTGTTCAGTTGGGCGAAAAATAGTGAATTGTGACTGAAATTGCACTGTAGTTGATTGAAATTACACTGTAGCTAAAGATGATTTATTTGGTGTAATTGAATTTAAAAAAAATTTAAAAATAGAAAAAATATGTTAGCTCATCACGGACAACGCAAATAAATACGGGAAAAAAGAACCGGCAAAAAAGCTCAAAAAAGCCAAAGTTCAAAAAACAACGAAATGTATGAATAGTAAAAATAAGCCAGAAGACAGAAGTTTAAACTGAAATGAGCAGAGTAGGGTGCCAGACTTTCGACCCGACCTGTTAGTGGGGTAAAACAATTGGAAGCCCACAAGTCAGTTTCAAGAATTTATAGGGCTTGTTTATATTGGTTTTTGGATTTGTTTTATAAATAGTAATAGCTTGTTGAAAGAGATATTTACATGCAATTTTGATTGATATAAATGATGTCACTATGGTACATACTACAATCGACTAGTAAACTCCATATTGAAAAGACACCCCGTTTAAAAGCTATATACTGTAAAAAAATTATTTATTGTAGAAAAACTGTTTTTAGAAACTAATACGAATATGACCTATAATATTTTCGCAAAATCGCTAACGCGTAGTCACGCATGCTCCGATCATGCGAAGAGCCTAGGCGGACCTAGAGATGGCAACGGGTATGTACCCGCTGGGTATAGCCACCCCATACCCGCACCCGACAGATATAACTCTACCTGCTACGATACCCGTACCCGCACACGGGTATAGAAACTTACCCGTACCCGCACCCGCGTGGGTAGTTATACCCGACGGGTAACCCATACCCCTTTAGTTTGCTGAAGTATCATCTTGTGCAATTTGGAACTAAAATTTTCCTCTTTCTATTTAGCTTATTCCAAAGTATCGGCTACTTATTTGTTGAGTTCTTTTTCTTAATGTTGATGCCAAATGATTAATATGGTACAAAATTCTCTTAGTGTGTAAATTCGCCACCATGAAGCACATAATTTCCTACTATGCCGGTATATTTTACCCACAGGTATGCGGGTACGGGTAATATACAGCTGTACCCGCACCCGCTCTACCCGATGGGTAGAGATTTTTGCCCATCAGTATACCCACGGGTGAAGATATCTTTCCATACCCACCTCCTTATCGGGTACTCGGGTTTCGGGTACCCATTGCCATCTCTAGGCGGACCAGCTCGCACGCCACATTAAGTCAAGAATTCCCTTTTCAAATTTGATATTGGGTCTGTTCTTTTCAGTTTCTAAAAACTGTTTTTTGGCTTTTCTACAGTACCTAGCTTTTAAATAGAGTATTTTTTCAAAATAGAGTCTACTAGTTAATTGTAGTACATACTGTACTGACTTCATTTATATCGGCAAAAACCGCACATGAGTTTCTGTTACTCTGTAATCTCTCGTATAAACAGTTCAAAAGTCACAAACCGTAGCCAAAAGCTATAAGTTTCAGCCAAAAAAACAGACCCACTATCTAGATTCGGTACCAAATGGGTCAAGAATTATCCATACCGTTTACACCCGATAGACCGTGTAGAGACCAGGTAGAAAGTATTGGTATAGTGTGTGAAGTGTTGCTGCACCATTCATTAATTTATAGGCGCGCCATTGGTGATGGCTTGCTCGATGTCATCATGGCATGTTCAATAATACAGATAGAACTAGCGACAACTACTCCAATATACTCCCTTTGTTCCTTTTTAATGATTTTTAAGAATTCGTTTTTTTTTCTCAAATAGATGACGTATTGGGTTTTTCAGGCAGTTCGTGCACAAGGATCTGACGATGGCCTACGAGTAGGAATGCTGCAGGTCATGCACAAGGAGCTCCTCCTAGGGTCGTCGCCGGCGTACGGCGACTTCGCAGTGCTCCCCTTCCTCGTCACCTTGTTCCCCGCTGTCTGGTTCCTCCTCGACCACTTCGTCTTCGAGGTACTTGTGTGGTTGCTTGGGCCTGGAAGATTTGCCCCCTAGCTTTGTCATTTTGGTGTCTTGTAGGTGATGAATGCTGCGGCATATTATTGTGTTTGAAAATTTTCTCTACTGATCAATCTGAGCTACTTTTAGCTGGAAAATTTGTGTTCTGTTGGGTTCCTAGTTGTGTAGAAGATTATCTTAGTCGTAAACTCAAATTATGTGCATTTGATATGTAAGTGTAACAGAGTAATTATTTTGCTTTTCTGTCTTGGTGGTAAAACTGTTAATTAGAATGGACATCATGAAATCATTTGTGTGCAATAGTAGTACTGCAAATAATGGCTGACCTACATGAGAATCAAAATGAACTTTCTCAGTACTGCAAATAAGGGCTGACCTACATGAGCATTAAAATGGAGTTTCTCATGGCACTTCAATCTCTTCTGATAATTTCAAATCCCAGAATAGTTCTAGCCTCAAAGCGAAGGTATTCCCAAAAGTATAATGCACAGTTGGCATATAGCTAAACTTCAACCAAGTTATCTTCCAGATCTTGTCTTTTTGCATGTGATGAACAAACCAAGTTTGCAGGCAAGAAACCAATCTGTTGATGACAAAAACCAAAGTGATGCTTTCTTAAATGTGTTGTGTGATGATATGATGGCAAAGTTCGATAAATATTGGGGCTGAACCTAACAAGATTCTTTTGGTTGCATCGCTGTAGGATCCACGGCACAAATTGTTTCTTTTGAAATACTGCTTCTTGAAAGCCTATGGAAAACAAGTGGCCAACAAAAAGGCAAACACTATTCTTGTCTTGTTTAGGGTATTATACTTACTATGATGAAATGTTGCAGAGTAATTCACAGAGCGGCATTAGATGGCTCGCGACTTTCTGGCCATTCCATTGTCAATTTTTGCCTCTGAATCAACATTCAGTATTGCTGGTATGACAATAGATAAATACCAAAATTCCCTAAGTCCAGAAACAATTGAAGCACTGATATGCTCAAAAGATTGGCCCAAACAATACCTCTCAGATGATGATGGTAAGAACAGAACGAATGATATTTTGTTGCTCGAACTATTTTCTTTACATGGTGCTGATATTTTTTTTGTTTCCTCCGACAGATTAACTTTATATGGAAAGAAGTAAGGCATGCCCTGTTTGTGGCAAGATAAATGCGTTTTAGATCCTTATGATTTGTTAGTACCACTTCTATGATTTACACTTTATCGGTTTGTTGCACATACTGGTATTCACTAATTCCGAAGGAGTTTGATGAGACAACTTAATTCTCGGGCTGGATTCTATATTTTGGATTAACAACCTCTGCATATACACTTCTTGCCACAAACAGTGATTTTGGAGAGCAACTTGCTGTTTGTCTTGTTAGATCATTTTGTTCTCGATGATCTGAATGTTGTTTCAGCTATGGATGTCATATTTACACTTCTGTTTAAATCTTCATAGGGATTTTTTTTATCTCAACTGGTCCTAATTTTGGGAACATTCATTTCAGGATTTTGTTTACATTACATTATACTGATAGTAGAAATAAAATCTGACCGTTGATTTATGAGGGCATTATAGACTTTTATTTTTAACCTGTTTTTAAGAGTATTTTAGACTTTCTTATGTAAACATGCTGTGTGTAAACCACAATTGCATCTTTATTCCTTGTGTCCTGCCACCTCTCCATAACCTGTGCCAGCCCAGTACGTCGTGCGGCAGCACGATCGCCTGACTTTCAATGCAGCCGCCGTGCCGGTCCCCATCATCGATCTCAGCCGCCTGTCCCAGCGAGACGGCGCTGAGGAGGCGGCGAAACTCCAGGCGGCACTCCAGTCTTGGGGCCTTTTCTTGGTAACCTTGCCCGAACAATCTTGGCTATGCATAGCTACTTGTTCTTTCCTGACATGTAGCTGCAGCTAAATCGCGCGCGCCTGTCTGTTTCGTTTCCAGGTTATTAACCATGGCATGGAGGCCTCTCTGATGGATGACATGATAGACGCGTCGAGGGAATTTTTCCGGCTGCTGCTTGAAGAGAAGCAAAGGTATTCCAACCTGATAGACAACAAGCATTTCCAGCTCGAAGGGTACGGCAACGACGAGGTGAAATCCAAGGACCAAATCCTCGACTGGTCCGATCGGTTGTACCTCGAAGTGGAATCGGAAGAGAAGAGAAACCTCCCCCTTTGGTCCGAACACCCCAAACTTTTCAGGCAACCAACAACCTTGCAGCAACGGAGGTGACGTAGAATTGAATGCATTGACGATGTACGTTCAGTTTGCGGTTACAATTTTACCTATATAGAAATTCTACTGATAGTAGTGTGGGTGGTAGTATAACTAAATTCTAACTAATATGAATCATTGGATCTTAAAGATTGGACTACTCAGATTCATTTTAAGGTATCATAAAAGATACTGATAATAGAAAGGTGGTAATATAAATAAAATCTGATCGTTGATTTGTGAGGGTCTTATAGACTTTGTTTTTCAACCTAGTTTTTTTTCAAGAGGGTATTTTGGGCTATGACATGTGAATATCTGTGTGTAAACCGCAGTTGCATTAATTAAGGAGGAGGAGATCGTCCATTGATACCATGGCTCTGAGCCAGAGCATGCAGTTCGGCATCACCACTGCGTCATTCAGCATGCTCTCCTTTCTCCTCAGCATCTTCGCTGAAGGTATGTAGCGCTGGATCACGCGCGGTCCTACGTACCATGCGCTCTGCGCGGGCTATTTCTACCCTTGCCGAGTAGACCCTTTTGCGTTAACCAAAACATAAACAAAGTCTCCTCGATCTCCAAACTTCTCGATCGGGAGTGAGAGGGAAGGAAAGGAGAGGAAAGCTAGCTAGATCTAGTGCTCATACTTTGCAAAACTTCTCGAGAGCTGCTAATTTAGCTGCTAGCTAGTAATCGTTTGGAAGGCACAAGTAAGTAGGTGTTCGTTTATGGAGAGCGGCGGGGGTTCCCGTGTGCTGCAGCCCATGTGGGGCAGCTATGGCCTCTCGGCAATCTCGACCGTGCTGACCGCCTTTTAGGGCCAAGACAAGTACATGGAGTCCCGTGTCGAGACTCGAGAGGTACGGCTCCACCGTTGTCTGCATCAACGTCCCATTGGGCCCCTTCATGGCGCGCAATCGCACATTGTTGCGCTCCTCGATGCTAAGAGCTTCCTCATCCTCTTCGATGTCTCTAAGGTCGAGAAGAGGAACATCTTCACCGGCATCTACATGCCCTCCACCTCCCTCACTGGTGACTACCACATCTGTGCCTACCTCGACCCCTCCGAGCCTAACCACGCCAAGGTCAAGCAGCCACTCTTCGCCATGCTGGCGTCCCACAAGGACGCCTTCGCCTCGGCCTTCCGCTCCTCTTTAACTTGTTTCATTTACAATTTTACTCATTTGAAGATTCTACTGCTAATAATGTGGGTGGTAGTATAACTAAATTTTAACTAATCTGAACTATTAGATTGTAAAGATTGAACAACTTGTATTTATTTTAAGATACAACAAAAGAGCTCTCATTTTAACCATACACGTTTGGGGCTAAGGAGGTTGTTCTTTGAGGCTGTTGAAGTAGATTCGACTATCTACATGCTTACTAATGCAGTTAGGAGAATGGATGTTAGAATCAGAATGGATGTGATGCGTTGACTTCTAGTTGTGAGTTTTGTAACATTATTTGCTTGGTTGCCTCGAGGGCTGCACTACATATTTAGATATATGTTGTGACATATACCTTTTCTCTAGTGTGTTGTAAGTATGTTTGCAGCGAAATATTTCTGAAAGGGTCTTGTTTGGAACGAAATAGCCCTCAAATGGCCTATTTTGTAATTATTCTGAACATCGAAGGGTTTTTATGCAATTATTTCGACTGTAAAATGGTGATTTTGTTATGTCTTTTATGGGAAGGGCTCTTTTGTAGTGTATTACAGGTGTAAGGGCTTCCTGCGATAAATATTGTTTAGATAGTGTCGTTTCGTAAAGTTTCTGAGGTGGAAGGGTATTCACGCGAATATCTATTCAGTGAGGTGCTTCATTAGTTCATTGATAATATGTCAATACAGATACAATTCTGGAACGGGCCAACTACTGCTGGGCCAAGCTAGCTTAATGGACTTCTGGATGGACTTGGACCTGAGGGGATTGGATTGGATTGGATAGTGTGCAGTTTGAATTGGTTTTGGATTGGATAGTGGACTTTCTTTAGTGAGCTTTCGTGTTGGCTTTTGATGATGACTTCGGGTGTAACTTATAGTCCCCTTTTTCAAAGGTTTTAAAAGCTGTTTTAGTTTTTCTACGGTAATTAGCTTTTAAATAGAGTGTCTTCTTAAGGTAGGTCTACAAGTTAATTGTAGTATACACTATATCAACTTCATTTATGTTGGTAGAACTGTACGTATGTTTCTGTTATTCCGTACTCTATCTCAGAAATAGCCTAAAAACTATAAGTCGTAAAACTATAAGTCATAGTTAAAAGCCATAAACCAAATAAAAAACCCTATGACTTTTAGTTAAAAATAAATAGTAGTGGCTGAAAGAAGCGGCTTTTAGAAGGAGGGAGCAGTGCAAAAAAGTGAGGGAGAGATGTGTGCGCATGACGGGAGCAAGAGAAGTGTAAGTGATGCACCCGTGAGACCCTGTCTTATCTCTGGAGTGAGATGGTAGCGAAAGGAATGAAGAAGTCATTTCAAGAAGTTAAGTATTCATATTAGTTTTTAGCTTTTCTAAATAGAAATCTAAAATAGAAGTTAATATAAACAAGACCTTAGTTGGACTTGTATTGGACTTCCCTATTCGGATCTGGATATCCATCCATTCCTAGTTCTGGGTTGAGCTGGACACATATTGAGTATTCTTTGAGGTCGATGGGAAGCCACATCAAATTTTAATTCAATTCAAATAGCATGACGAGGGAAAAGGTCCAATTTAGGGACTATTCTAAGCAACTTATGGCTATGGCTTTTGATCATTAGCTAAAATTGCACTGTAACAGTTGTTAGTTATTTCTACATTGTCCAATTAAAGAAAAAAAAGAAAAAAAGAAAACGTCGTTATATATCTACATACAATACAAAGCAAAAGCAAAAAAACCAAAATAATCAAAGTTAGAAGCTAATATATTTTAAGTAGCTTTTAACTTAAAAAAAGCTAAAAACTAGAAACCAAGCCGCTTAAAGCAAGACCTTAACCCCTCTGCTTTCACATAAGTCTATATTGGACCCCCTACTACAAATGCGGTTATTGAGCCACTTGATTTTGAAAACCAGCACAAATCGCCCTTCTACAGTGGTTTTTAAAGTGTTTTTGCCACATGACCACTTATGTGGCATCCCCAATCCGGGTTCAGTTGATAAATTAAATTGGGACACGCTAGAGAGGATAGAAGATATTTGAGCGAGAAGGAAGGAATTTTTTATATTATTTTAAATTAACTTGTTCACTCGGCTTACTGTTGCTGACATGGCTCGTTGGCTCGTTGATTCAGCAAATCGAGCCCTGTCGGATGCCACGTAAGTACAACCAGTACCAATACCTCCGCCGGGTGTAAATTGGACTTGTTTTTGTTACAAACCAGTTACAACAGTTATGCCCAATGTAAAGGTGTCTTCATGTAAAGATGCCTATTCATACAGACACCTTATGTGCCATCCTCTCTTCATCTATAAATCATGTACAAACTCAGAATGGAATAAGATGAATCAATACTTGTCTCTCAATCACTTGTTGTTCCACAAACTCTTGCAATACGTTATCAGCACGAACGAATATACATTCACAAGTGCAACACAAGACGAGAGCCAACGCGTGCACTAAGCCAAACCATTCCGACGGTTTACATTCACATACAGTGAAACAAACAAGAAAAAAAACAAAAAGGTAATGGCACCGGATTTTCTTTCATTGATCGCTTCCTTGCGCGAATCGCGGCATCGCCTTCCTCCGACGGTTGGCGACGGCGCAAGCCCGGCGCGGCGCCCGGCGTCACAACGCGCACACTCAAGCGGCGCACCACGGCCTCGCATGCGGCGGCGCGGCTCGGCGCACCACGGCCGGGTTGTCGGCGCGGCGGCGGCGTGCGGCTTGCGCGCACGCGCCCGACGGCCGGCGTAGCGATGCGGTGTGGCGCGACCGCGCGGTCGGCGCGACCGGCGAGTGCGGCACGGCGCGCGACCGACGCGACGCGCGGCGGGCGCGGCACAGCCCGGCGCAGGCGGGGCGGCGCGCGCGCGGCGACGGCACGACGCGCGCCGGCGGCTCGGCGACGCGGCCGGCGCAGCCAACGCGCCCATCGCGGTGCGCGGCACGTAGTCCGTCGCGGCCGACGCGCAACTTCGGACGGAGGCGACGGCGTGGCGGTGCCGCGGTGACCGACACGGTGGCGCGCCCGCTTCGGCCGGCGGCGCATGCGGCCGGCGACCCGGGCCGCCGGCGATCCCGCGCCGGCGCCCCGTGGCAGCGACGCCATGGCGGCGGCGGCGCCGGCGTCGCGGCGGCGGTTGAGGCCGGCGCGGTGGTGGCGCGCCGAGCGGAGGAAGCGGCGGCGGCGGCTCCATGGATGGCGGCGGCTACTAGGGTTTGGGGGGAAACCCTAAATTCCCCCTCCCCTCCTTTTATATTGCAGCCCCAAAATGGGCTTTTAGCCCATTAAATCCCACCATCCCACATGGGCCAAAAGGCCGCACGGGCTTTAGCCCAGGTTTTCTCAATTTTGCATTTCCCCCTAGATTTCATGGCAAATGCAGAATTTTTATTTTAAATAAATTTGTATTGTAGTATTTGCAGTATAGTCCTCGTACTTGTTTATAATTGTACCCGTCTGTTTGTACAGTTATAAATTAGCATTTCAGTCCCTACAGGACCTAAAAATTATGTATTTATTTAAATAAATGTGCATCCACATTTATATAATTTTTACATATTTAGGATTATTTTATTGCAATTTATTTACAATATGAATTGTGACCATATTTAAATTTGCTATCTTTCACAAATTTAAAATTCCCATTTAGTAAGTACCATTGTACTTAATAATTTGGAATTTTTTGCAAAATATTATACCTACCATAAAATCACAATTTATGGCACTTTGCTACATTTATTTGTACGCTATGCCATACAATAAATTGGTGTTCACCACCAATATTGTGATTACACGGTATTATAAATATAACCACATGTTATATTTAATTTGGGTATATATTCATTCGGATTACAATACTCATATTGTTTTCCACATATTTTGCATTTTATTACAACATTACCATACACATTAATTTACCTCATGTAAATTAATTATTTATGGTATGCTTTTCATGTAGGTTTTAAATGGCTACCAAAGATTTTGAGCCCCTCGCTCTCGATAGTACCAATTACCCTACATGGGCTATGGACCTCAAAATCAACCTAACCACACGTGGGTTGCAACGTGTGATATTTGATCCTCCAGCTGATCAAATTCCTCCGGATACTGTGAAATATTCCGTTTTGAATATAATACGGAATCACATACATCCGAATTTGAAGGCTGAATATTTGTATGAGGAGAATCCACTCACATTATGGTTAGCCCTCAAAAATAGATATGAACAGCAGAAAGCTGTTATATTACCTGAGGCTCATCATGAATGGGCACATTTTAGACTCCAAGATTTCAAATCTGTTGGAGAATATAACCATGCCCTTCATACAATTTGCTCCAAATTGCGTTTTTGTGACAAGGAACCAACGGATGCGGACAAAATAGAGAAGACTCTCTCGACTATGCTCACATCTGATAGGGTCCTACAGCAGCAATGGCGTGCTGCAAATTGCCAAACTTATTTTGATCTTATGTATATCATGCTCCAGGCAGAAAAGCATGCTGAACTTCTTTTAAAGAACAATCAGCAACGTCCCATTGGGGCTGCTTCACTTCCTGAAGTTCATGCTAATCAAAATAACAACAAGTTCAGTGGTTCACACAATCACTCAAAGAACTTTAAAGGTAAACACAAACGCAACAAGAAGCAAAAACCAAGTGGATTCAAGAAAGGTAAAGGCAATTCTGGTAAGAGAGTTGACAAAACTGAAATTTGTCAAAAATGTGGTTGCTACAACCATCCTACCAAGAAATGTCGTACCCCGAAGCATCTTGTGAACCTCTACCTCCAGTCTTTGGCTCACGGCAAGAATGCTCAAGAGAAGAGATATGAAGCACACTTCAATCTCACATCCAACAATGATGCAGCCGGATGTTCTCAACAGTTCCTTCAAGAACTCAAAAACACATGTGCTTCTTGAAAGAAGGATGATCTCATGTGCACCGAGGACACACTTGAAGAATTTCATTCTCAAGACATGTTTGGAGATCTCAGTTAGACTCCTCGTTCCATAGCTAATAAGTACTATAGTGTTGTAATATAAATAATGTTGTCATCTATATTGTAAGCTTGTATGCTACAATCATATATCGAACATATTCGGTATTGTAAAATAAAGTTTGTATGTATTCTATATACTATAAGAATTTCATTAAATTCTTCTTTTGTGTATATAGATATTTGGAATCAATCCAATGGAGGAGGAATTATGCCTTGTGGATAGTGCTACCACAAACTCTATACTTAGGGACACAAAATATTTTCTAACTCTTACTAGGAGGAAAGGAAGAATGTTTTAACCATCGCTGGACGCGATGCAACGATAGTAGGCTCTGGTCGCGCCTCTATCACTCTCCCTATGAGTACACAATTGGAAATTAAGGATGCACTCTTGTATCCCGATTTAACACGTACCCTACTTAGTTATAGAGATATCCGTCAGAATGGTTTCCATGTTGAAACCCGAAATGACAACAAAGAGGAATATCTCCTCTTAACCAAAAACAACGGATATGGCAAACAAGTACTAGAAAAAATTCCATCTTTAAACTACAGATTGTACTATACATACATCAAACCCGTTCAACATATTGCGTACAAAGTAATTTTCCAAAACACTAACACATTCCAAACATGGCATGATCGCCTTGGCCGCCCAGGCATTGGAATGATGAGGAAAATTATTAGCAATTCAATTGGTCATACATACCATAAAACAAAATTTTCGGAATCCTCAGATTTTGTGTGCACTTCCTGTGCCACCGAAAAATTGATTTTAAGACCCTCTTATCTTAAAATCAGAGCTGAACCACTTAAATTCCTTGAACGCATTCAAGGAGATATATGTGGTCCTATACAACCATTGTGTGGACCGTTCAGATACTTCATGGTTCTCATTGACGCATCTACTAGATGGTCACATGTGTGTCTTTTATCCACACGAAACCATGCATTTGCTAAGTTAATTGGTCAAATTATCCAATTACGAGAACATTATCCTGAATATCAAATTCAATCAATTCGAATGGACAATGCTGCTGAATTTACATCCCATGCCTTCAATGATTATTGCATGGCTCTTGGGATACAAGTTCAACACTCTGTTCCATATGTTCATACACAAAATGGTTTAGCAGAATCTTTTATCAAGAGAATCAAGCTCATTGCAAGACCATTACTACATAATTGCAACTTACCAACGTCATGTTGGGGTCATGCAGTTTTACACGCTGCTGACTTAATACAATTGCGTCCAACTGCTTATCATAGCACTTCCCCGCTACAATTAGTACATGGAAATCCACCAGATATTTCCCATCTGCGAAAGTTCGGTTGCGCTACATACGTACCGATCTCACCACCACAGCGTACCTCAATGGGACCGCACAGGAAAATTGGGATCTATGTTGGGTATAAATCTCCGTCAATTATAAAATACCTCGAGCCCCTCACAGGAGACCTGTTTACGGCCCGGTACGCTGATTGCATATTCAATAAGGAACATTTCCCGGCATTAGGGGGAGACAACAAGTACCAAACTGAATGCCAGGAAATTAATAGGAATGTACAAGGCATTCCTGCCTCAGTCCCACGTACCAGAGAGACTGAACGTCAAGTTCAGAAAATCATTCATTTGCAAAATATTGCAAATAACCTGACAGATGCCTTTACTGATTATAAGGGTGTCACAAAATCCTATAATCTTGCCAAAAATGTACCTGAAAGAGTGGAGGTACCGCAAAATACCACTCAACTCCCAGTTCAAAATAAGAGGGGGAGAAGTACGATACAAATGGCGGATACAACTTCTAACAAGCGACAAAGGAAACAAAAGAATGTAAATGCAGATCAACCTCAAGTTGATAGACACCAAAGGATCCTTGAACCCAGATCAACAGTGCACTCAAATACTAATCCTGGGACATCGGAATACCCCGACTCAAATATTTTGGAAAATAACATTGAGTCAACAGGGGTCCAAGAAATTTCCACTAACTATACTTGTCGTAGGGGTGGCCCCCACCTAAACCCAGCAGGCCTGGTAGGAGATTATAAGGCCCAGAATAGGCCATGTGTAATGACATAACTGCCCCAGAGGGGATAACCAGATGTAAGGGTATAACTGTAAAAGCACTCCTCATGTGTATATATATATGAATACAGGCCATGGGGAAGGGGCAAGCCATTATACTCATCTCCATCACTCTCCACTACCATCTCTCTCTCTGTTTGGCCTGTAGCCACAACAGTTGGCGCCGTCCGTGGGGAGGACAAGGACAAGCCCGAAGACCGAAGAAGAAGGATGGCACCGAAAAAAGCTTCATCAGCGGCGGCGAAGGGAAAGAAGACGGCTTGGTCGGAGCGGCGCGTGAATACCAGGGCTTCGGCATCGGCCGCCGGCGAGCCGGGCGGCGGCGCAGCGCGATGGTCGCGACGTCGATGCTCGCACTACGGCGACCGACCCGCCGCCGCCACAACGACACCCAACCCCGCGGCGGCACCACGGCGACACGACCGCCGCCGCCGCCATAACGACACCCAACCCCGTCGGCGCATCGCATGACAGACCCCACCACCCTCGCGGCAGCCGATCGGCGGGCGGGGTAGCCGCAATGAAGCATCCGGCGGATCTGGAGATCGTGAAGCGATGGTCCCTGCACCGACCCGTCCGCTGGGTGTTCCGGTGGCCCCGACGGCGCCTGCGGTGGAAAGCGCCATACTAGCAGCCCTCAACGCGTTCCAGCGGGAGCTAGGGGACCTTAGCGGAGCCGTCCGCGATATGCAAGAGGCTCGGGGCCAGCAGACCACGCCAGTAATCGGGCCCGAGCCCACGCTGGAGAGGGCGGACAGTCGCGAAGCCCCCACGTCTAGCCGTGCGCCGCCACGGCGCGTAGATCCGGAGTCCCCGCTTTCGGCAGGGCTGCAGCAGGCGGCATGGCCTGAAGACTTCAAGTTTCCTAGCGCCATCGACCCGTACAAAGGCGACACGGACCCCTGCGAGTTCGTGCGCGTGTACGAAACCGCGATCGAAGCCGCGGGCGAGACGACACCACGGCGAAGGACTCCCTCTCGCCGCAAGGAGTGGCGCTCTCTTGGTTCTTTACCATAGAGCCGAGCTCCATCTACGCGTGGGAGCAGCTTCGCGACCGCCTTCACAACAACTTCCAAGGAAACTATGTCGAGCGAGTCGACGCGGACCAACTCTTCGCGTGAAGCAAAACCCTGAGAAGCTCGGGACTACTTCAAACGCCGCCAAGATTCGATGCCAAGTGAAGGACGCGTTAATGAAACCACCATCGTTAATGCAGCCATACGGGGCCTTCGCCCGTGCCCGATGGCGAGTACAATGCGCGAAAGCCAATCAAGACGGTGGCGGCTCTTCGACAAAATGGAGGAATACGCCGAGCGGAAGAGGACGCGCGGCGAAGGCAAGGTGACGACTCCGACACCAACCGGCCGGAGCTCGGCAAAAGCCAAGATCCGCCGAAGGACGGTTCTTCAAGGGAAAACGTGGCGTGAGTCGTCGAGGATACGCGACCGCAGGACGCCGCACAAGGAGTCGTCCGATCGCCCAAGCGCGCCAGAGAGGTCGAGGCGAAACGGTATGTCCTTGACATTGAAGGCGGTTCGACGAGGCGCCTCGCGCGGCCGAGGTCGGGGCGCCGTGGTCGGGGCGCGACGATAAAAGTCGTGGAGATTACGACGACCGGCACGAGGACTCGTGCGTAGTCCACGCCGCGGCAACCACGATACCCGCACCTGCACCTCCATCGCGGCGCTCCGCGATAGCGTCGCTAGGGGCGGGAACCCGAGACACGTCCGCTGCGGTGGCCCACGCCCACCCCGTCACGAGGCCCCATGCGGTAGGCGCAAGGGATGCAACCCGGAAGGCCCCCACGGATCCAAGCTCACGTCTGGCAGCCTCGGAGGGCCTCCGCCGCTGCGAGCCCGAGGCAACCCACCGCAGGGTCATTAACGTCATATCCGGAGGCTCTGCGCTGGAATTCGCCTCAGCACGGCAGCAGAAGGCCTATGCGCGAAGACTACATCACGTGGCGGCATACCCAGCGCAAGCACCGCCGGACTGGGCGCAGCACGAAGTCACATTCACACCCGACGACGCCCAAGGCGTGGACTTCCCTCATCAGGACCCCCTAGTCATCCGGGTCACTATCGCGGGATGCGATGTGGGGCGTGCCTTGGTGGACGGCGGTAGCTCGCGAACATATTGTTTGCGGCCTTCGACCGGATGGGGATCCTCGAAGCCGCCTAGGGCCTCGTGAATCCCACCGGGGCTTGGGGACAGCCCCTGGGCTGGGCCAAATAGGTCTTCAAGTCTCCTTCGGCCAAGATAACAATGTGCGGGCCGAAGATGCCACCTTCGACGTGGTCGACCTTCCGTACCCCTACAATGCCATATTAGGGCGCCCAATCCTCAACTCCTTCGGCATGGTACCACATCATGGCTATCTATACATGAAGATCCGGTCCCGGACCATCATCACCGAGGCGACGAGGATATGGCCCGCGCATCGAGCAGTACGGTACGCGTCGCGAAGCCCAACGGAGCTCTTAGAGTGGCGTCACAGCGCGGGGTCGCGGGCCATTCAGAGGCGCCTTGGCGGGCCCTGCAGATGTCTAGCGACTATAGGCTTCGGCCGCACCAAGGACAAACAGTTAGTATATCCACCCCCTGTAATTGCTTACCCGCGCAAACGGGGATGTAATGAAGATCGCCGTTTGCCAATAATCTTTCTTCATCACGCGCAAGTACGCGGCGGAGGCACGCGCAGGCTTGGCCAGCACGTGCGTTCCCGCAGTATAAACAAAGACGCACGTTCGCGTGTGCACTCGCCGTAGCCAGGGGTACGGGACTGAGTACAAATCGAAGTCGCACGTTCGCGTGTGCACTCGTCGTAGCCAAAGGTGACGGGCCTAAGTATAAACAAAGACGCACGTTCGTGTGTGCACTCGCCGTAGCCAAAGGTGACGGGCCTGAGTATAAACAAAGACGCACGTTCGCGTGTGCACTCGCCGTAGCGGGTGCGGGATCGAGTATAAATCGAAGTCGCGCGTTCGCGTGTGCACTCGCCGTAGCCAAAGGTGACAGCCCGAGTATAAACAAAGACGACGTTCGCGTGTGCACTCGTAGCCGTAGGGTACGGATCGAGTATAAATCGAGTTGCACGTTCGCGTGTGCACTCGCCGTATCAAGGGTGCGGACTGAGTATAAATCGAAGTCGCGACGTTCGCAGGTGTGCACTCGCCGTAGCCAAAGGTGACGGGCCCGAGTATAAACAAAGACGCTGCGTTCGCGTGTGCACTCACCGTAGCCAAAGGTGACGGACTGAGTATAAACAAAGACGCGCGTTCGCGTGTGCACTCGCCGAGTGTGGGTACGAGATCGAGTATAAATCGGTCGCGACGTTCGCGAGTGCACTCGCCGTGAGCTGTGGGTGCGGGACTGAGTATAAATCGAAGTCGCGCGTTCGCGTGTGCACTCGCCGTAGCCAAAGGTGATGGGCACGAGTATAAACCAAGCGCGACGTTCGCGCGTGCACCGCCGTAGCCAAAGGTGGCGGGCACGAGTATAAACAAAGACGCGCGTTCGCGTGTGCACTCGCCGTAGCTGGGTGCGGGTGAGTATAAATCAAAGTCGCGCGTTCGCGTGTGCACTCGCCATAGCCAAAGGTGACGGGCCCGAGTATAAACAAAGACGCGACGTTCGCGTGTGCACTCACCGTAGCAGCGCACGGACCGGTATAAATCGAAGTCGCGACGTTCGCGTGTGCACTCGCCGTAGCCAAAGGTGACGGGCCTGAGTATAAACAAAGACGACGCCTTCGGCGTGTGCACTCGCCGTAGCCTGGGCACGGACCGAGTATAAATCGAAGTCGCACGTTCGCGTGTGCACTCGGCGTAGCCAAAGGTGACGCGCTGAGTATAAACAAAGACGACGTTCGCGTGTGCACTCGCCGTAGCTGCGGTATGGGGCCGAGTATAAATCGAAATCGACGTCGCGCGTGCACTCGCCAGAGCTAAGGGTGACGGGCCCGAGTATAAACAAAAGACGCAAGCGGGGACGCCGCGCACCGATCCACGGACTCTAAATAAGACGTGGCGCCGAGTGCGCCTCGCACGCGCGAAGTCTCCGGACTATAAAGGAAGTCGTAGCGCCGAGGTCCGCCTCGCACGCGCCCGATCCACGGACTCTAAATAAGACGAAGCGCCGAGGTGCGCTCTCGCACGCGCGAGTCTCCGGACTATAAAGGAAGTCGTGGCGCCGAGGTCCGCCTCGCACGCGCCGATCCACGGACTCTAAATAAGACGTGGCGCCGAGGTGCGCCTCCGCACGCGTGAGTCTCCGGACTATAAAGGAAGTCATAGCGCCGAGGTCCGCCTCGCGCGCGCCCATCCGGACTCTAAATAAGACGTGGCGCCGAGGTGCGCCGCACGCGCGAGTCTCCGGACAATAAAGGAAGTCGAAGCGTCGAGGTCCGCCTCGCACGCGCGCCGATCCACGAACTCTAAATAAGACGTAGCGTCGAGGTCTGCCTCCGCACGCGCGAGTCTCCGGACTATAAAGGAAGTCGTAGCGTTGAGGTCCGCCTCCACACACGCCGATCCACGGACTCTAAATAAGACGTGGCGTCGAGGTGCGCCTCGCGCGCGAGTCTCCGGACTATAAAGGAAGTCGAAGCGCCGAGTCCGCCTCGCACGCGCCGATCCACGGACTCTAAATAAGACGTGGCGCCGAGGTGCGCCCGCACGCCGCGAAGTCTCGGACTATAAAGGAAGTCATAGCGCCGAGGTCCGCCTCGCACGCACGATCCACGGACTCTAAACAAGACGCGGATGTTCTCCCTGCGCACTCTACGGAGTCTAAACAAGACGCGGATTCCGCGCATGCCGGGAACCTCGTCCCTGTGCATACTCTGCGGAGCATAAATAAGGCTACGGAGGCCCCCCACGCGTTTCGCAACGCGGGCGGAGGACACGAGTATTAATCGCAGCGGAGCGAGGCTCACCCTCGCGTACTGCGGGAGGTGAGCGCAGCGCGCGTTGACGAAGACACAGCGTGCCAGAGGCTACCCCCGCCAGGAGGAGCAAGAGGAAAGGAACGTGCGCGCACTTCCACCCTCGCCCGCGCCAGTCTAAGGACTATAAAAAGGCGAAGCGTCGAGGTCCGCCTCCGCACATGCCAATCCACGGACTATAAAACGGCGAAGTGCCGAGGTCCGCCTCCGTACATGCCAGTCTACGGACTATAAAAAGGCGAAGCGTCGAGGTTCGCCTCCGCAGACGCCAGTCTACGGACTATAAAAAGGCGAAGCGTCGAGGTCCGCCTCCGCACACGCCAGTCTACGGACTATAAAAAGGCGAAGCGTCGAGGTCCGCCTCCGCACCCGCCTGTCTATGGACGGTAAAAAGGTGAGGCACCAAGGACTGCCCCCGCAAGCGCCGTTCTAAGGAACCCTTGCGCGACTACTTCGCCAACGGCGCGCGTCGAGCGTGGAGAGCCCGTCCCCGCGCAGCATGTGGCATACCGGTGAACCCGAAGCGGCATCAACACACAGCGCATATCTTAAGATGACAGAAAATTTGCATATCGAAAAAATCACACAAGTACAAAGGTCCGGCAGCATCCTTTCCGTTCTAAGCCGCTATCCCGCAGGCTCATCCTTAACGCGCGCTAAAGCTGGGGCCTCGCTCGAAGAAGGCCGGCTTGCCCAAAAGTTCAACGACTCCTCGGCCCTTTGCCAGCGTCGAAGGCGCCGCCGGGTCGCAAGGCCGAGCGAGCGGCGATCGCCCCGACAAGGAAGCTGCCGGGATGAAGGCAAGTAATCAGTTCTTGAAGCAAACACGCACTTTATTCATTCAATTAAGGGGCAGACGCTACAACGCACGCCCACACCTAGCCACGTTGGCGCCGCACCTGTGAGCCTTCGGCATCTTCGGAGGCCTCCGCGACACCCTCGTCGCACCGTGGGACCTCCGCGACACCCTCGTCGCGCCGCGGGACCTCAGCGCCGCCCTCGTCGCACCGCGGGACTACATCCAGAAATTGGCCGAGGCTCCCCCCACCACGAAGGGACTTCCGAAGCTCGACCTCCGTGGCGGCTATCCCGGTGTAGTCCCAGATGCGCTCGTAGAAGAATTTGACGGGGCCGCGAATGGCACGGACTTCACCAGGACATCACCCGGCCCGCGTCATCTCCGGTGAGGTTCTCCAGCTCGGCGATGTGCGTGCAACCACGGTGTCGAAGGAGGGCGCACACCAGGCACAACGCCACATAGGCACACTGGTCGCCAAAGGTCGTCGCAGCCCCGCGCGCAACGTCGGCGGCGTCATGGATCCAGCGAAGGGCCCGCAGCAACTTCTCCGGACCGAAGGCGTGGTCCGGCACTCCAGCCACAAGCCTTTGGAGGTGGACTTCCAGCATTTGCAGGGCGTCCCACGCAACCACCGAGGCGCCGCTAGCGCCCGTTACGCTCCGCTAGAGTCAAGGCAAGCTCGCTTTTTCCTTTCTAGCGAGGCGACTGTTCAGAGCCCGTCGCGCTCCGCCGCAAACTTCTGTTGCGTAGCTTCTGCGGCCGACTCCCGCGCCGACGCAACAAGTCCCTCGGCGTGTGCCCTCGCTTCGGCACATTTCGTTTCCAGCTGGCGGATGCGGGCGTCTTGGGCAGAGCGGGCTCCAGAAGCTTCGCGTAGCTCCTCCTCGGCGGTCCGTAGCCTATCCTCGAGCGCCTTTCGGCCACGAGCATAGGCCATTTGCAAGGCCTGCCCCAGCACAAGTGTCTGCAGAACAGAAAGACTTAGCAAGATCAGCCAGCACAGGCGTTGTCGCATGAGTACTTACCCTCACCCCAGACACCTCGAAGGCGTCTTCGAGGCGCCCTGCCCCATAGGCCTGCAGCACTTGCGGGTCGACGCTGGTGGCCGCGTCATTCACAATCCCGCGCCACGCCCTCAGCGTCTCCGGGGCGGCACGAAGTCCGCGGGGCTTACGCGTGCGGAGGTCCCGTGGTCCGCCAAGGGCTCCCCCTCCGGAAGGAGCAGCGCTGCAAACAGGGCTGCAGATGAGTGCCGCAAGGCATGAAAGAATACACCAGAGTAAGCTAAGCCACCCTACCTTCAGGAGCAGAAGGAGGGTCTCGGGGACTCGCCCCCTCATCCCCGGGCGGGGCGGCGGTGGCGTAAGCCCCTGCAGAAGGAATGGTCCCGCCGCGGGCCGAAGCCTCCGCGTTCGGGGCAGGTGGCGGCTGTCCCTACGCGACGGGCGGCGTTGCCAGAGGGGCGGAAGGCGCACATGCCGCAGGGTCTCTGGCATTTGCACTGGAGTCCCACAAGCTTCTGACGCCCGTGGCCACGACGAATCCCCACGGTATCCGGTGGAGCTCCGGGCGCACACACGGCCGTTTAGCCGGGCAGGCAAAGGCGGAGCAGCGCCTCGCGATCGCGGCTGGGAAGCCCGCGATTGCGCGTGCGGGGCGAAGGTTCCGCGGTGGCAATTGTCGCGAGGCACCTTGGTTTCTCGCCGGCGCCGGTAAAGGCAGCATGGCTCCGTCGCCTCCGGTGGGCGCCTCCGGCACCACGGCGGCCACGGCCGAGGCTCCACCTCAGCATCGCCGGTCCGCCGACGGTTCGCCTCGGCGACCGGTGGCGGCAAGACTTCTCCGGCGGTGCCGCAGCAAACTGCCGTCCGGCGCTCGCGAAGATACCTCGCGCTTCGTTGTCCGCGCCACCCAAGCCTGAATCGGCATACCTCGCCGAGTCCGACTCCGCGTCCGCCGCGCCCTCGGGAGCACTAGCAGCAGCAGTAGCAGCTGCCACGCCAAGCGCGGCAGGCGCCCTGCTGCGGCCCCTCTTCCGAGACGGCGCCTTCTTCTTCTTCGCCGCACCGTCGTCTGGAGCGACACGGTCTGGCACGGCAAGACCCAGGGCCTCGCACACGCGGTTTATTCACCCCAGCCCCGCCTCGGCGATAGCAGACGCGCGCTGCTCATGCTCCCTGCCGGTGTACAGCCCTAGGAATATGCGCGCGGCTTGCTCCGCCTCCTCCAAGCAAATCCCTGAAGCAACGGAGATAGCATCAGCATATAGCGCATTTCGCGTGAACAAACGAGAGACGCGGTCGAAGCTTACGAAGACTGGAGGGTGCCGGCAGCAAGCAGATCGATGGCGAAACATTGTCGTCTCGACGCCTCTCGGCGGCAAGACGCCAGTCGCGGGCAAGCGGAGCCACGCCGTACATTACGTACTCTTCGGCGAGGTCGCGCATGTTGAGGCAGGTGGCCACGCCTACGAGCCGCTGAGCCCTCCGCCTGTCCTCGTCACCGAGAGTCCGGCCGGCGAGGGCTTGAACGTGATCGGTTGGCTGTGCACTCAAGGCGCTCCGCTCTCCACACGGTGGTAGAACCACCGCTTCATCGATAAGACTCCACTTCCGCGAGTTGAGTTCGCGGGAAGAGCTTCTTGCACGACGGACGAAGAATAAAGGTGACGCTACCGGCTCGACAGCCGTCCGCCGCCGGTCCTTGGGCTGGCACCGTGCCTCGTGAAGATAGGCGAACAGTGAGGCGCTGGGCCAACACGCCCCCGAGCGCAAGGCCCAGCTGTACACCGCAAGCCGGGCCATGGCGTTTGAGTCGATTGCGCGCCGGCTCGGCCGAAGGTCCGCAGACGTCGCCACGATAGCGCCCGGGATGCGGAGCCCGCGTCGAAAGGCAACGAACACGACCGCCTCGACCTCTCGGGATGCGGTTCCGTCTCATCGGCGGCAATCGCACCTCTGGCGCTCGGACAACTTCCCCGCGAAGCCCTTGGATCGTCTTCGATCCACAGGCGAGGGCCTAGCTCGCCGGAGAACGTGCCTTCCTCCTCCCCACCAACCACTCCTTGTCCGCCGCGGTCGCGCTCGTGGGCGTGTATTTCACCTCAACGGCGAAGACCGCGGCGAATGCCGCAGACACCACCCGCCGACCACGCTTGCCATCGACGCCATTGCTTCTCCGGAAGGAGGCCGGCAAAAATACTACGCGAGTATGGAAGCGGCGCAAGCAAAGGGGGCGATAAGCTGCGGGCGCGGTCGCGGGGCTACTTTAAGCCACCTCGCCCGCAGCGTCGCCGTCGGCTGCGTGCGGGACGCGACCGCAGTCGTACAAGCGCCTGTCCAGCGCTGTTCCCCATACCCAAAGCTGAAAGGCCACGACCACGAGCGCCAAGGGTCGTCACAGCACGACGCTCCCTAGCCGCTATTAAAGGCGGACTAATGGGCCAGGGGATCACAACAGCATCCGCGCTGCGCCATTCGTCGCCCGCCCCGTGTCCCCTTTGCCTAGGGAAGAGGAGAGCGGCCGCGAGCACGCAACCGTCCACACCCCGCCGCGCACCAGTCATAAGCCGCCACGTGCCCCGTGCGCACCGAGGCGGGTCGCACGGTATAGGCACCTTTACAGCGCAAGACCGCATCGCGAGATCTCAAGTCACCGCACGCGTGGCGATGTTCGCGACGCAAGGTCGCCAGCTCCGCTGCCACCCGTTCGAAGGGTAGGGGACGGAGCGCGCACGTCTCACCGGCTAGGCGCCCGGCGCTGCCACCCGTCGGAAGGTAGGAAAGCGAGCGCGCGTCTGCGCCGGTGGGGCGCGGCTCGGCGCCACCCGCTTGAAGGGTAGGGGACGGAGCGCGCGCGTCTGCTCGGCTCGGCGCCCGGCTCGCGCCACCGTTCGAAGGGTAGGGGACGGCGCGCGTCTACCGGCGGGCGCCGGCTCCGCGCCACCCGCTCAAGGGTAGGGGCGGAGCGAAGCGCGTCTGCCGGCCGGCGCCGGCTCGTGCCACCCGCTCGAAGGTAGGGACGAGCGCGCGCATCTACGGCCGGTGGCGCGGCTCGCCGCCACCCATTCGGAAGGTGCGGGACGGAGCGCGCGTCTAGCCGGCCGGCGCCAGCCCGCGCCACCCATTCGGCGGGTAGGGGATGGAGCGCGCGTCTACCGGCGAGACGCCAGCTCGCGCCACCCGCTCGAAGGGTGCGGACGGAGCGCGCGTCTGCCGGTGGCGCCAGCTCGCTACCACCCGCTCGAAGGTAGGGGACGGGCGCGCGCGTCTGCCAGCGGCGCCGCTCCGCCGCCACCCGCTCAAGGGTAGGGGCGGAGCGCGCGCGTCTACCGGCCGGCGCGCGGCTCGCGCCACCCGTCGGAAGGTAGGGGACGGAGCGCGCGCGTCTACCGGCCGGGCGCCGGCTCGCGCCACCGTCCGAATGGTAGGGGACGGAGCGCGCGCACCTACGGCCGGGCGCCGCTCGTCGCCACCGTCCGCGGGTAGGGGACGAGGTGCGCGGTTACTGCCGGTGGCGCCCGCTCGCGCCACCCGTCCGAATGGTAGGGGACGGAGCGCGCGCACCGCCGGTGGCGCCGGCTCGCGCCACCCGTCCGAAGGTGGGGACGGAGCGCGCGCCGCCACCGGCGAGCACCGCAAAGCGGGGTCTTGTCCCATAAAGTCGCCTCGTTTTCCTTAACATGCCACCTACAGTGCATCAACATAAAAGGTAATGCCGGCGGGCTCCATCAGGAACACCGACTGTAGGTAGGCCTGTTAAGCAAAACAGGGCAGACTTTGCCGTCGCCGCGAGCGCGGTGCGAGGCGGAAGCGCGGCTGGCTATCCATAACCGGCGCTGACCAAGCTCCCAAGAAAAATGGACCTCCTTCTGTGCATCAACATTCCCCAAGCCGTTCAGCGTCACCCAGGAATGTTGATGCACGGCAGGGGCCCATGTTAGGGGAGCAGCTTCTATCACAATATACGCAGGAGCAACGCCGCACCAGCGCCATATATATACCCCATCGTCAGGGGAGCCAACCGGCGGAAGGCCAATCGGCAGAAGTCCAACTGCCGGAAGTCCGCTGTCATATTAATGGTCACGACGCCTCAAACGCCCGCACCGCGCCAAGCACGCTTCACCACATGGACGGCCCGAAGACCGAGCGTTGCAGCACGTCCCTTATCACTTAAGGCTCATGCGGCGGCTCAGGGGCCCGCTACGCTGACCTGTGCCAGTGCAACGCCCCCGGCGCGTGTCTACTTCGGCTAGGGCCACCTCCGCCGCCGCCTGTTTGAAGGGTGAGGGACGGAGCGCGCGCATCTGCTTCGGTTGCAGCGCAGCCCCGGGTCAAGTTTGGAAAAATTCACAGGCCGCGGGGACGGAGGGGGCCAAAGGACTCGGCAACATGGCTTCGGCCCCGTGAAGCCCTTTACCATGAGAGGCTCCTGTCGTAGGGGTGGCCCCCACCTAAACCCAGCAGGCCTGGTAGGAGATTATAAGGCCCAGAATAGGCCATGTGTAATGATATAACTGCCCCCAGAGGGGATAACCAGATGTAAGGGTATAACTGTAAAAGCACTCCTCATGTGTATATATATATGAATACAGGTCATGGGGAAGGGGCAAGCCATTATACTCATCTCCATCACTCTCCACTACCATCTCTCTCTCTCTCTGTTTGGCCTGTAGCCACAACAATACTGATTCTGGAGAATCATACGATCGTAAGACTACAATTGTCGACATTTATTTCTCCACAACAATTACAAACAACCTTCAAAATGATCCAGATCCCAAGACCATGGTAGAGTGCAAACAGCGCTCGGACTGGAACCAATGGAAGGATGCAATTCAAGCGGAGTTAGCCTCGCTCAAGAAAAGAAATGTATTCACCAATGTGATACATACACCTCCCAAAGTATTCCCTGTCGGTTTCAAATGGGTTTTCGTCGCAAGCGGAATGAAAACAATGAGGTGGTGAGATACAAAGCAAGGCTTGTAGCACAAGGGTTCGCGCAGAGACCCGGCATTGATTTCAATGAAACTTATTCTCCAGTAATGAGTGGAATAACATTCCGATACTTAATCTCATTGGCAGTTAAAAATCATCTATCTTTTCAGTTGATGGATGTAGTGACTGCATATCTTTATGGGTCACTTGATTGGACATATACATGAAAGTTCGATGGAATTTCAATTCCAAATTGAACATAAATCGCAATATGTATTGTGTAAAATTAAACAAGTCTTTATACGGCTTGAAACAGTCGGGTAGAATGTGGTACAACCGACTAAGTGAGTTCCTAACCAAAAAGGGATACTCCAACAATGATGATTGCCCATGCGTATTCATCAAAAGATCCTCAACAGGATTTTGTATTATATCTGTGTATATTGATGATCTTAATATCATTGGTAACACACAAGATATAGATGAAGCACGTAATCATCTTATGACGGAATTTGAAATGAAGGATTTGGGTAAAACCAAATCTTGCTTAGGTATACAACTTGAGCACCTTCATTCAGGCATCCTAGTGCATCAATCAGCCTATGTCCACAAAATATTGGAGAAATTCAATATGGACAAAGCATATCCATCGAAAACCCCCATGGTTGTTCGATCTCTCGACAGGGACAAAGATCCATTTAGACCCCGAGATGACAATGAAGAGTTATTGGGACCCGAGGTTCCATATCTCAGTGCCATCGGAGCGCTTATGTACCTTGCAAATTGCACCCGGCCGGATATTGCATTTGCGGTAAATCTACTTGCTAGATATAGCGTTGCTCCAACCAAAAGACATTGGGTAGGAGTGAAGCATATCTTTAGATATCTTCAAGGCACTAAAGATCTCGGTCTATTCTTTGGAAGAATAACAATGTGGATTTAATAGGATATACAGAGATCTTGGCTATTTATCGATCCCCATAATGCGGATCTCAAGCGGGCTTTGTATTTTTACGGTGGAACAACCATCTCTTGGAAGTCTTGAAGCAGACTCTAGTGGCTACATCCACTAATCATTCTAAAATAATTGCATTATATGAAGCATCACGTGAATGTGTATGGCTTCGCAGAATGATTAACCACATACAACAATCATGTGGTATAGGTACTATTGCATCACCTACCATTATCTACGAAGATAATGCTGCTTGCGTTGTTCAAATGCAAACAGGTTACATAAAGAGCAATATCACAAAACATATTGCACCTAAACTATTTTACCCACATGAATTGCAAGAGAGTGGGGAAATAAATATTCTGCAAACTAAGTCTTGTGATAATATCGTAGACTTATTCACCAAGTCATTACCAACCTCCACATTCCAAAAATGTGTTCATGGAATTGGTATGCGAAGACTACGTGATTTGCAGATGTCAGGGGGAGAAATCTCCTAAGACTTAACCCGTTCAATACAAATATTGTACTCTTTTCCCTTTATGAGTTTTCCCTCTAAGGTTTCTCATCAAGGTTTTTAATGAGGCACTATAACAACGTAATCATAAATATATCTCTATTTTCCCACAGGGGTTTTCAAAGAGATATAATCAAATATATGCCATATCATTTTTCTCCTTAAATTTTCCCACTGGGTTTTAAAGGAGTTTTTCATGGCATATCTACTCTATCGGTTCTCCTTATATTTTTCCCTACAGGGTTTTGGAGGAGTTTTTCCAAGATGATGAATCAAGATGATCATATAAAGATACATTGGTCAAGGGGGAGTGTTACAAACCAGTTACAACAGTTATGCCCAATGTAAAGGTGTCTTCATGTAAAGATGCCTATTCATACAGACACCTTATGTGTCATCCTCTCTTCATCTATAAATCATGTACAAACTCAGAATGGAATAAGATGAATCAATACTTGTCTCTCAATCACTTGTTCCACAAACTCTTGCAATAGTTTTCAAGGTTGAGGGGGTAAACAAACGGTTTTATAGTAGATGGTCCAATTTGAACTTTCGTGAAAAGAGAGGAGTAAATCGATTTTTTTCAAACAAAAACAATACACAATCTGAGACGCTGCCATTAAATCAAGGGTATCGCTTCGAGGATAATTCCAAGTATTAGAATTGGTTAGCTACTGCACCAGTTCTAAAAGCACCAAATCTGCGTCCTTCACATGGGACAAGTATGCCACACTGGTGTTTACTCATCTTCTTCCTTGCTGCCCCAGTGGTAGTGTAGTGGCTCCAACGGTGCAGCTTGTCGCGAGTGTTTCGAAGCTTTTCCCATGAATATATGTGAGACGAAAGTCAGGAAACTTTAGAGAATGCATGTGAATACAAAGCAACCGTATGGATGCACACCGATCTCGATGCAAATTGGACGGTAGATGGCGGGATAAGACATCCTATTAGGATACTAGCTGCGTAAGCGCGGCGTCACGCCGCGCTAGCTGCCGTGTGGATCAAAGTAAAAGAGACGATAATTCGTGGAGAGTTTATTAAAAAAATCGAGGACGCATGTGTAATTTCGGAAAAACCAAAGGACTTTTTGCAAAAAAAATCGAGGACCTGCAAGGATCTATATGTAATTTTGGAAACCACGGGGTTCTATCGGTGAAGTGGAGGGTGCTTTCCGGAAAAAAAACCTGGTAGGGATCTGTTTGCGAGAATGGAGGACCTCTACGTGATTTCACAAAATGCAGGGTTTTTTCGCATAAACGCTGATGTGGCATGCCTCCCGGTCATAGAGTCCCCTATCTTTAAGAGCAAGTACAATGGTGCTAACTAGGTTGCCTCTAGTGAAATCCACATCAGCACAATCCTAAGTGGAAGAGAGAGAAAAGAAGAGAAAGAAGCAAGTTGCCCCTCATGTAAGAGGTGACCTCTAGCACATTATACGAGGAGAGAGAGAGATAAACTACCCCTCATGCAAGAGGTGACCCCTGATATATTTATGTAAGTATTAAATGTTTGAGTGCTTTAGTAGAGGTAACCTCTACTCTACTCATTGTATTAGCTACCTCCACATGAGCCACATGTAGTCTTTTTGCTTATGTGGCTAGTCCTAGAGGTGGCAGCCACCTCTTCTATTGTACTTGCCCTTAATATACGGAGTATTTGCATTCCCCTTGGGATAGGTAACTCATATTCTATCGGGATTTGGGACTGAAATCTTGTAGATCTTGTTTAGGAGACTCATTCTTAGTCAGAATTTATATAGATAAATCAAATTTTAAACTAAACTTTTTGACTCATTCATATGAATTTTGGTCGAGAATGGATCTCCCAAACAATCCCATAAGGACTCCGATAGACGAGGCTAATCTCGTGCATTACGGCTTTGCCAATGTGATCGGTATCAAAGTCCAGGAGTGAAAGGAACACCAGTGGAGCCCAACCACGAGCTAGCGTCCACCAGACCACCGGCCGTGAACTCCGACGCCTCACCGGGATCGGTGATCACATGGTACCCTCCCCACCTCACCCTCCCCGACGTGTCTGACCCAGGCCCCGAGTTCTTGTACTCCCCGTAGAACGCCGTGCTCTGCGCGAACCCCGTGCCCTCCCACGGCAGCCATCGGCCCGCCGCGTCCACCGTGCCGTCCATGTACGCCTCCATGTACACCACCCGGGAGAACTCCTTCCACGGCCGGCCGAGGTACGTCCTGAACGACGCAAGCGCCCCACCCCGGCCGAACTTGGTGGCCGCTGCCACCCGCCCGCCGTGGATGGCGAACCCCGTGCGCTCGTACCGGTCGGTGTGGCCCTGCGCGGTGACCACGGCCGGCTGGCCAGGGAGCGGGCGGCGCACGCGGAGGCTGCACTGCTGGAGCACGGCGGCCGCGTTGCCGAAGACGAAGTCGACGGTGCCGGCCACGACGCACTCCCGGTAGAACTGCCGAAGCGTGTGCGCGTAGAGCGTGTCCTGGTGGCCCTCGAAGCTGCACCGGTAGAAGGCGAGCCGGTCGGCGCTGGCGCGCAGCGCCACCGCCTGCTGGGCGCCAGAGCCTGCCGTGTTACGGAACGTGACACCATATGCCACGAAGCCGTCGGCGTTCACGGCTTGCCCATTCAAACGCGTAAATCTCAGCCCACAAGAACATGAAAAAGAACATTAATCCCTTCAATTAATTAATTAACTCGACATACCAAAAGTGGCCGAGCTGAAGGTGGTGTATCCCTGCCGGACACTCCGGTTTCCGGTGATCACCGTCCGGCCGATGCCATCGCCGAGGAGCACCAAGTTGCTCGTCCACACTTCGATGTACTCGTCGTACACTCCGGCCTTGACATACACCACAATCCTCCTGCCACCATTGCTCTGCCGGCTCGCCGCCTCCTTGAGAGCCTCGCCGACGGTACAGAAATGGCCCGTCCCATCCTTCGCCACCACCACGTCGGCGTCGCCCGGCGTTGGCATTCCTCGCAAGAACTTATTACGGCCTTCGCCGTCGTCTCGTCGGGGCGAGTCCCGAGGTGCCACGTCACTCACCGTTTCGTGCCGGAGCGCGGTCACCGCGAGCGCGTTGGTGACGAGCCTTGACACGTTGGACAGCATTCCGGGGAAGGCCGGCCCAGGCGAGACGCTGAGCTCGGCGAAGCCGGTCGAGCACGTGTCGAGGCTGGTGCGCGCCGCGCTGAGCCAGGCGAGCATGTCCGAGGCTACAGCGTCGGCGTTCCGGGCTGCCACGGCCGTCCGGTTCAGGTGTCGCACGGCGGACGCCATGAGCTGCCGCCTGCCGGCAGTCGGACCAGGCCGGCCCAGCACGGTCGTGGCGCGATTCCGACGGGAGCGTCTGGGTCTCGGCTAGGGCGAGCACGGCCAGGTCCATGGCCGCTTGAAGCGACGTCGTGTAGTACGAGTGCTCGTCGCCTAGGTCGCTGGGGCTTGAGACCTGGCCCGTGACGTGGTGGCCACACGTGCCAGGGTATGGTGTGCCGTCGCACCATCTCTGACCGTCGAACCGGAGATCAACGGCTGATATGGTGCATGGAAGGATAACGTGAAGAAAGCAGAGGACGCACAGGGCAGGAAATGATATCGACTCTTTGAGCCCCATAACCCCATTAATTTCTTCTGGTTTGCTGTAAAGGGATCAGGTCAGTCCATGGACAACTTATAGGTTGTGTATCCAGGTCGCATACAAACCTGCAATAGCGTGATGACATGATGGGGTGTTTTTTTTTTTGTTGTGTTTGATGGTTTTTGTTTATATTTTTGATACAGTGATGAGATGCTGATATGGATGATATACATAGTTGCTAAAAATAAAAAGGACAGGACGGACGGCCTACGAGTGATGTTGGGCGACGAAATGCCACCCGTTGCTTGTAGAAATTAACCAGTTGTTCTTGACGAAAACCCAAATGCAAAGTGCACGCACGCACGGTAACGCATGTAGCTAAGCATCGTCCCGTGACTTGGCATATCCACGTGGCGCTTGTCTGCTCTGCCGTGTACTGCACTTATCCGGCAAGGAAGGCAACCTGCCGTTGCACTTGCACCTAAGCTTCACTCTGAAACAGGGGTTGCAGATACGTAGGCATCTGATGCGATGATTTATTGATTTGCAAATACACAGGACAGTAAAATTTTGCTCATTTCTTCATTCTGTTTTATGACTAAGTCTGATCTGGCCATGGGCTACAGGGACGTATATACGTGACTGTATTTGCACGAGGGCATGCATGATTCCTACGAGGAGAGAGATGTTTGGGCAACAAAATGTTTTTCGATTGCTTGTAGAGATCAATCAATCATTTGCTCTCTCCACCACCGTTGATCAACAAGTACGTACTCAAGTGGACAACTCACTATTTTTATCACTCTCACTCAATTTGATTATGTAGTTTTTATTCTTACATGGGTTTTGAAGTATCTCATCTTCCTCTATGGATCATGGGCCAACAATGACATAATTACCATCAACCAAAATCTCCTCATGTAGCAACGGTGTAGCACTACAATCAAAAGTGATAGATTAAGCAAATTCAATTGTACAAGCACTATTAAATATTGGCTTATTTGTGGAGCTTAGAGGAAAAAGTATTTGCATATGCAATATGAAATTCTAGATATTGTAAAGTTAAGTAATTATCCAAGCTAAAATACTCTGCCTAAGTGCTGATCCAATAGGCTTAAGCGCACATGTAAAGATCAATGTGACTTAATGCAAACAAAGGAATGAGTTAAATAGAAACAATATGAAAATTAAGAATTAAATAGCTCGTTTTGCACCAAGTGAAATGACAAGTCTACTGTAAATTATTCAAACAACCAAAACTACTTAAGCAATAGAACTGCTTTTTCAGTTTCTTCCTCGGAGACATGCATCCCTGATTCCATGCAGCTTTGCAGCCACCTCCTACATGCTCATACGTTCACTCAGGGGCATCTTGGTACAACAAAGGCCAACGTTGAGCATAGAAAGCAGACATTGTACACCTTTCTCCTTCACAGCCGTTGGAGTTTCCTGGCAACAGACCAACTCTTGTAGCAGCTGGGGATCAGCAATCTGCAATATCTTGTCAGGAAAGTTCATCTCTATGAACTTTGCAATGCTCAGTCCGTCCTCAAACATGTTGTTGGTTGGCCTCCTTCTGATGAATATTTCGAGAACAACCCCAAAGCTGTAAACATCTAAGGCAGGTAGACTTGACTACCCCCTGCACACTCTGCAAAAGACCCCGAACAAGAATAATTTAGTCCATGTGTTAACTTCGATATCGAAAATAATAAATATGTGCTCAAATTAATTACCTGGAGCAACATATCCAATGGTTCCCTTTATTGCAAGTGAAGAACCTAAGTTCGAGTCACCAAAAGATGATGCTGTGGAATCAACTTTGAACCTTGCAAGGCCAAAGTCTCCAAACATGAGCTGTCATATTTGTTAGCCTACCATGATGCCTCGGTTCACTGCATGCATGTGATGCCTAGGTTCAAGATGAGATTAATTCGGGTTGCTACATGTACTCACAATAGCAGTTGCTGCATGTATTCACATTAATGTCACTTTTGTATATATATCCCTGTATTGTTGGAAATTAAGCAGCATTAGCAAATTTCTCAGATTAATTCCAAATTTGTACATGATCATTAAGACTATTACCCAAAGACATGTAAATGACATGAAGACAAGTAATCATTACTTAAGCAACAAAGCGCATCTTGATTTCTTCCTTTAAGATATGCATCCACGATTCCATGCGACTTTGCACCACCTCCTACATCTTTGATGCGTTCACTTGGGGATGTCTTGGTACAACAAAGGCCAACACCGAGCACGTGAGCAGCGCATAATGCACGCCTTTCTCCTTCATGGTCATTGAAGTTTCCGGCATAAGGCCAACTCTTGTTGCAACTGGGGATCGGCGATCTGCAATATCTTGTCAGGAAAGTTCATCTCTGTGAACTTTGCAATGCTCAATCCATCCTTAAACATGTCGTTTGTTGGCCTCCTTCGGATGAATATTTCGAGGAGAACAACTCCAAAGCTATAAACATCTAAGGCAATTGAGACTTGGTTAGCAGCACTCTATAGTAGACCAGATAAAAGAATAATTAGTCACATGTAATCTCAATAATTGAAAATAAGTAATATATGGTCAAGTTATACGGAGACAGAGAACAATAAGGATAATAAGAAACTTGTGATCAAGTTATATGGAGACATAGAACAATATAAGAAACTTGTGATCAAGTTATATGGAGACATAGAACAATATGAAAAATGGACTTTACACATTACCTAGGGCAACATATCCAATGGTTCCCTTTATTGCAAGTGAAGAAGTTAAGTCACCACGAGATGATGTTGTTGAATCAACTTTGAACTTAGCAAGGCCAACGTATCCAACATGAGCTATCATATTGTCATCCTAAAGAATATTGCTAGGCTTGATTGCAATGAACAATAGTTCCTTGGTGGTTATGATGGAGGTACTCCAATGCACCTGCTACATCCACCACAATGCTTAACCTTTGAGACAGTGTAATGTTGTTTGAAGTTGAAGTATTTTCATCATCTCGAGTTGAGTATAGTAATGCATGCAAGTCACCTCGTGGCATGAACTCATACAATAAGGCTTTGAAATCATTTCCCTTAGCATCAATACTTGAGCACGCGGTAAGGATAGGAACCAAATTGCGATGCAGCACATTTCTCAAAGCATTACATTCTGCAATGAAGCTCTTTTGTGCTCCCCTTGTCTCCAAGCTAAAGACTTTGATGGCAACCACATTTTTGTCTTGAAACAATGGTCCTTGATATACAAAACTGTACCTTCCTCTGCCAATTAAATTGGATGTTGAGAATCCATCTGTTGCTCTGGCAAGATCGTTATAAGAAACTTTGGGAAATTTGCTACCAAATGAAGGTAACGATATAGATTTTCTCTTCTGTTTTCCCCTCAGAGAAACAAGACAGATATGACTATAGCAAGTGACACCTTGCTGGCTAATGGGATCACAACTTTCTTTATAATGGATTGCTTGTGCTTAGTTGAATTGAGAGGCTTGACAGAACATGCAAGCGGTGTAACTCCGTGCCTCATCACAAAGCGCTGATTTCCATCAATTTGTATGGCGATTGCATTCTTGAATATTCCTTTTGTTGGGATCTCACCATCAAGATGGTTGAATGACAAATCTAGTTGTTCAAGAAGTTGAAGGTTACCAAGGGACGCTGGTATTGATCCAATCAAGTTATTGTAAGACAAGTTGACAACTTTCAGGCTAGTTAGGTTGCCAAAAAGAAGTGGGGATGCTTCCGTTGAAAATATTCCGATCCAACTCAATGTCTTCCAAACTTTTACAGTCACCCAAAGTGTTAGGAATATCTCCAGATAGATTATTGGATGAAAGCAGCAAAATCATGAGTTGCTTGGCGTTGCCTATTTCGGTAGGAAGTTGTCCAGCGAGGTTGTTGAATGATAACCCAACTTGTGATATTGTTGGAATTATGAAGATCTCCTTTGGTACTCTACCATGAAGATTGTTATTGGAAATGCTCAATGTTGCAAGGTTTTGAAGGTTTCCCAAGCTTGGGGTATGTTCCCAACAAATTGGTTTGTGTCTAGAAGGAGTTCATCAATTGAGATAAATTGGAAAGGGAGGATGGAATAGACCTGTAAAGATGTTGGTAGATAGGCTTAGTTTTGCAAAGTTTTGAGAGCTCCGAGCCATTGTGGTGCGACACTTGTAAATTGATTGTAATCCAATCCTAAAATAATCAGGTTGTGAAGGTTTGGTATGCCGGAAGGGAAACCCCCTGACAATTGATTTTGTCCCAAATATAGATGTTGAAGCTGGATGGAAAGGTTACCTAATGAACTCAGCACATGGCCTTCTAAATTATTCCGTACTCTTGAGAAGACTTTTAGCTCAGTACAGTTGGCTAAGCTATCCATAAACTCCCAGTCTTGCTTGCTGCGTGCTTCGAGTTTATTCAAATGAAGACTTAACGTAGAAAGTTTGGAAAGCTTGCCGATGGAGCTAGGCACCACCCCGGTAAAATTATTACTTGATATATCGAAAACATGTAGATTTGATGCGTTTATCAATGAATGTGGAATTTGCCCATGAAACAAGTTCTCACCTAATGCGAGTAGCTGGAGATTGGGTAGAGAGTTACCGAGATTGGATGGTACCTCACCGCTTAAATGATTCGTATTAAGGCCAAGGCTAGTAAGAGCAGAAAGATTCAGGATGGCTTGTGGAAACCTGCCTGCCAACCGATTGCTACCCACGTACAGAATCTGTAGCCCAGGCAACTTTGCAAACTCATACGCGATGATGCCCTTGATATTATTAAATGCACAACTAAGCTTTTTTAGAGCTGTGATGTTGGCAAGAGAAGAAGGGATGGTCCCAGTAAGATCATTAGATGAAAGTTGCAGCTCTTGAAGGTCTAGAGGAAAATATGCAGGAATTTGCCCAACTAGATTATTGTTGTTCAGCCATGCAACCTTGAGATTGGAACAGTTTGCAAAACTAGGTATAATTCCTTGTAACGTGTTATTGCTCAAGTAGAGGGCTTGGAGGCGACGCAAGTGGCCAAGGGATGGAGGGATTTGCCTAGAGTGTGTTTGGTTGCCTGTATCTCCTTTGTCCTGGATGGGTGGATCCGTATAATATGAGAAAGAGCCTGTTTGGTTGCCTGTATGAGCGGATACAACCTGTATGAGCGGATGCAAAAATACGCCCTCATCCTGGATGGGTGGATACGCTCAAAATGAGCTTCACTAGCCATCTGGATGAGTGGATGCTGATGTATCTTATGCGGTCCCACGTGTCGACCTCTCGGAGTTTGGTAGATGCATCCGCTCATACAGCAACCAAACAACATCTTAGTTTTTTTGTATCCGCTCATACAGCCTCACCAAACATCTTCTTTTTCTGAAATACGATTCCACTCAGCCTGCATCCACTCAGCCAGGATATACGATGCAACCTCCATCCACGAACCAAACACACCCCTAGTGAACCTATTTGTCGGTGAGGGCTAGATGTTGCAGAAATGTTAGGTTTCCAAGCGAAGGAGAGATTTGCCCTGTTAAACCTCGATCTACAAGGCGAAGAGAAGTGACACGACGTGGATCCTTCGTACTGCACGAGACACCTTCCCAATTGCAGAAGTCGGTGCTGTCATTCCAGGACATCAAGGCTTGCTGTGGGTCGAGACTGATTTCCTTCTTGAATTCAAGTAATGACAACCGATCAGTCTCGTTTCCATATAAAGAGCTGCAGAAGACGCCATGTGCACTGCAAGCCATGAGCACCAAGAGAAACTGGCCAATTGCAGTATCATTCATGGTAAGCTGCTACTTTGGCTGAATTTAGATCTTGGTTATATGCACAGAAGAAACACACGAGAAAATATAGATAGTTAGAAAACATTGGCAAATATTCAGTTATCATGTCCTGTGGTTGGTATATGGAGTACCTGAATGATTTAGTTTTACTGTCTTGAGCTACTCCTTTTCTCAAGACTTGCTTTCTGCTCTGTTCCTGCGGCAAGATTAAAAAGAAGTGGAAGTCCTGCGTAATGTGACACAGTGTTTTCTTCATCAGAACCCTATATATATAAGAAAGCCTCAAGGATAACAAATAAGAAAAAAGGATAGCTTAGCTTGCAGGACCTAATCAATTCTAGCTAGCACACAAATAATCTCTAATCAATCAGCTAAATGCATGGAGTTTGTGAACAAAGCCTCTTTTTCTTCTTAAGAACCGGGAACAAAAGCTTAAAGATAGACGAATGATATGGACAAACGCTTAGACAAGATATGCTTACGGTTGATCAGTGGCCAAGCGCAAACGGCCGGCTTGGAGAGACGCTGGCCTGCCTGCCGGCCGGGCGGCGGTGTGGTGAAAGCACCGATGGAGCAACAGACGGCGAGGAGCTAGCTAGCTAGGCCACGTCCGAGCTGAGCACATGCGAAGATAGGCACAGCCTCACGCACCGTTTCTTAATTTATAGGCGTTCCAGTTAATCGCCTAGTGCTAATCTGACTCGACGTTCGTCGTCAGGGGCGCTCTAAATAGCTTCTATCTTCGGCTTTTGACTAAAATTATATTGTTATAGATATTAGCTTTTTAAAAGAAAAAAGTTAGAAAAAATTGTTATATCGTTATAGATAATACAAAGAAATATAAAAAATAAAATAATAAAATAAGCCGAAATTACAAGCTAATATATTTTAAGTGGCTTTTTACTTAAATAAGTTAGAAGCTAAAAAAACTAAAAACTAAAATTGTTTGAAGCGGAGCCGTCCAATGGTTGGTAGGCCTGGAATGCTGAGCATTTTCTTGTCCAAGAATCGCCAGATCGGGACCGCTTGATCAAGATTAGACTCGCTAGATGGTTTTTTTTGGTTTTTTCTTTCTTCTTTTCATTATTTATGAAATATAATGGTGTTTTTATTTTTTTTCTCTCTTCTCTTCATTTTTTAATTGAATAACTCAAAAAAAAGCTAACAACCAGTATAGTATAATTTTAGCCTTAGGCCAAAAGTTGTAGCCAGAAGTCGAAGCTTTCAGCCGCTTGAATTGGCCCGCCCCACTCCAAACGACTTTAACTTCTGATTTTTGGCTTTCGCTTATTTAAGCTAGAAGCCGCTTGAAAACATCAGTTTCTAATTTTGGGTTTTTTCATCTTTTTTGCTTTTGCTTTTTTTTATTCCTTTGTATTATCCGTGATGATATAACAGTTTTTTTATTTTTTTAATTGAATGACTTAGAAAAAATAACAATTGTTACATGATAATTTTGATCAAAAGTTAACAGCCAAAGTCATTAACTAGAATATTAGTTCTTTGGAACGGCCTAAGTGACCCCATTTTCATGGCATCATATCAGGACGACATTTTTCTTTCATATAATATCAGGACAACCTGAACAATGTTAATTAAATCCTATGTTTTTTTACACGAGGCTACTGTTCATAGTCAAAGAATCGCCAAATCGGGACCGCTTGATCAAGATTAGACTCACTAGCTTGTCGCCATCAACCAGTCAAGTCAGGCAGCTTTAGTCAAATCTCATATACTTAATTAGCGTACCTTGCGGAGGATAACGTGTACAATCCAGCGCAAATGGTGTCGCAGTACACATGAACGCGCGCATAAGACAGGGCATGGCAGACCTCACAAACTGACGATTACCATAGAGTACATATATCTTCATACTATTTGGATAGGCTTAAGAAAACTTCCCCATTAATTTAGTGATGATGATTACGAACGTAGATGCTGACTCGCAAAAAAAAAACAATAAATGCTGGGTTGACACGAGGAAAAGAGGTTCTAGTTGGCCTATGGTAGTCTTTGGTTGGGCTTTTGGAAGTTACTTTTGCTTCCAAAAAGCCAAAAACCAACCAAAGGGGTGGAAACCGAAGCTGTTTTTGAAGCAGCTACTTTTGATAGTATAGTTTTGAAAGCACCTTGGACCTTGCTTTTGGCTTTTAGCTTTCTGCTTTTTGAAATGGTGAAAATAGAGAGCTGTTTCACAGTTGTTTCAAGAAAATAGAGATAGGAGGTAAGTTTTATACTTGTTTGAACCAAACGACTTACAGCTTTTCCATAGCCCACAACCTACTGAGCTTTTCCACACCCTGACTCACAAAGACTTTTTGAAGCCACAGCTCAACCAAACACACCCATAGCCAAAACAATATGCGCGTAGGGGAAAAAGACAAAGAAAGTAGCATGATACAGTGCGTACTTTTGGACTAGGTGAATTTTGGCTAAGGGTGGTGACCTAAAAATAGTATCTACTAATAAAAATTGAAATCAAAAGTTAATCAAAAAGCTGAAAAGAACGTATCTACCTTATATAGGCTTCTAGGCTACCCTTCTGTGCTTGGCCTTAGCCTTGTCTGCCTCTTGGGTTGGGCTGCCCACTCAAAACTCAACCACCAGCTTGTACACGCCACACAATCTACTCCTTGAGTTCTTTGTTTAATTATTATCTCTGCTGCTGAAAGCATTTAGACCCCTAAAAAGATTGGTTTTGGTAATTAATAACATTATGTGAATATGAGACTAATATGTGTTAAGTGTTTGGAAGGATTAGTCCCAAAGGCAAAGTAAGAGTAACCTCTCATACCTCATTTCATCTCTTGTGCATTCAATTGAGGTAGTTAAGTGAATTCAAGTGCATTTCATCCATAGATTAATCCTTGGCACTTGAGAGTGTCAAGCAACGCTGTGATTCATTACTCTTGGTGTTTGCCAACACTTATACGGCTTGGTGTGAGTGTTTGGTGATCTTCTCAAGAAGGTTGTGAGAAGGCCTGGCAAGATTGTGAAGGTTGGAGCTCACCTACCCGGAGAGGGGAAGAGCTACCGCCAGTGATCGAGGTGATTCGGCTTAATTTGTGGAGCCGGTCCAATTTGTTCGGGCTTACCTCAACGTGGACTAGGGGAGATCGGCAAGTCTCCGAACACCACGGTAAAAAGTGATCGTGTCATTTGTGGTTTGCTCTCTTGTACTTCATTTACTTTTAAGCAATTTATTTTATTAGAATCATTTGATTACTTGTATTCCTAGAGTAGCAAACCTTGACTTAGGCTAGAATTATTATTGCTCTTAGGAAAGTTTATTTGTTCTAGTTGCTATTTGGGCCTAATTAACTTGAATTTAGTTACTACATTGCATACTTGCTTTAGGCAATAGAGTAAGTCTAAATTGTTAGCTTAAATTAGAAGAAAATTTTTAAACCGCCTATTCACCCCACTCTAGTCGGCCTCCTCGATCTTACATGCACAACTAACAATATATTAAGAGCATTACCGTGAGATTCTAAATTCTTAATCTCCTATCAATAGTTTTATATTTTTAGCTATAAAATCATAATAGAAGGTCATAGTATAATAAAACGAATGCAACATATTTTGGAAGCAATGAACACAACAAGCAAAATACAAGACGCAAGATAAAAAAAGTGACGTGCTGATGTCTTTGCTGAACCATTTGTCATGCTAACAGTAATAACTGAAGGTCACACAAACACTATATTTCTGGGACAAGTACAATGATTATGGTCACTTACACTTATTTTCTCAAAAGAACAAATGACCTTGCTTTAAATAGGAACCGAAAGATACACTTGTTTTGTGGTGAAATGACAAGTCTGTAAATTATTCATCGACTGAACTACTTAAACATCCGAATCGCTTCATCGGTTTCTTCCTTGAGACATGCATCCTCGATTTTATGCGCTTTGCAGCCACCTCCAGCATGCTCATGCGTTCACTCGGGGATGTCTTGGTACAACAAAAGCCAACGTTGAGCATAGAAAGCAGACACTACACCTTTCTCCTTTACGGTCGTCGGAGTTTCCTGGCATAAGACCAGCTCTTGTCGTAGCTGGGGATCAGCAATCTGCAACATCTTGTCAGGAAAGTTCATTTCTGTGAACTTCGCAATGCTCAATCCATCCTCAAACATGTTGTCTATTGGCCTCCTCCTAATGAATATTTCAAGAATAACCCCAAAGCTGTAAACATCTGAGGCAGTTGAGACTTGCCCACCCCCTGCACACCTTGCAAAAGATCTCGAACAAGAATAATTTAATCCATGTGTTAACTTCAATATCAAAAATAAGAAATATGTGCTTAAATTAATTACCTGGAGCAACATATCCAATGGTTCCCTTTATTGCAAGTGAAAAAGTTGAGTTCGAGTCACCAAAAGATGATGTTGTGGATTCCACTTTGAACCTGTTAAGGCTGAAGTCTCCAACATGAGCTATCATATTGTCATCCAAAAGAATGTAGCTAGCCTTCAGATTAGAATGAACAATAGTTCCTCGCGATCCCATTGCTTCTCCCTCCTCCGCGCGACGTGCCTCCGCCCGTGCCGTTTGCTCACCTGCTCCCGCACTTGCTCCCCGCCATTACTCGCGCGCAGAGCCTGGTCACACCTCCATCGCACGGAAGCGACTCCCCAGCAACTCCCCGTCACTTCTGTTGACCGTCGGTGCCGTGCCCATCCCCCTCTCCCTCTTTTTCCTCCCCTCCGCCGAGGCTTTAAGGCACCCCCTCAGCGCCCTCACTCTCCCGTGCTTCCCAAGCCTCCCCACCTCCTCCATTCAGTCCCTGCAAACCCCAATCGTCCCCGAGAGCCATCGCTCGAGGCTCCGCTGCTCCCTTGCGCCGGTGACCTCGTGAGCCATTCTTCTTCCCCTCTCCCTCATTCTACGATTCCTTTCGCCCAGAGAATCTTCACTGCCCCAAATCTTTGTGGTACTCTTCTCCGACCAGGTGCAAGCTCGAGGAACCCCGGCACCGTAGCTCGCCGCCGACAGAAGCACCTCCCCGTGGCCAGCTTTCCAGGAGGCTTCCCAGCTGAAATCGTCATCGCCTTTGTGAGCCCCGAACCACATTGATCGTGAAAATGCTCCCCATTTAGACAGAGCGCTGCCGGTGAGCTCTCACGCCGCCGTGGAGCCAAAACATCCCCTTTTGCCGCTGGTCGCCACCTTTGACCCCCTTGCCTTCCAAGACCCCAAAATGGGTTTCCCGTGTCGAGATCTACCTGGTGGAGCCCTCCCTGGCCACCGGAGAGCAGAGACCCCGCCCCTCTGCCTCTCTGCGAAGCGCGCACGGCGAGAGGTTGAAGACGACCGACGTGGTCCCATCCCCACCGTCTGTGCCAACCGTTGCCGTTTAAAGTCAGCCGTCGGATGGTGACTTATCCCCGCCATCCGATCTCATTAAACACCCCTCTCCATAACCACCCGATCAGAACCCCTCCGCAGCCGCCCGATTCCACTCACCGCCTTCAATCTGAACGTTCGCCGCCTCAGCATTGTTGCCGTTCATCCGAGCCACGCGTCGGCCATCTGCCCAGAGTGGGCGCGTACGCGTTTGGGCCAAGGCTGCGCGGCCTGTTCAACCGCGTGGGCCGTCCCCGTGTGGGCCGCGCGTGCCATTTCCCGGCCAAGCTGCACTATAGCGCCGGGCCGGCCTAGTACTGTGCAAAATAAATTTCCAGGAATTCTCTTTTTCCAAAAATCTAGAAAATTTAAATGAATCCTAGAAAATCACAGGAAATCCCAAAAATTCCCAAATTTCACCACCTTGCTCATTTTGATGCTCTGAACCCATTTTTGACCTCCACTTTCCCAAATTCACCCCGAAAAAATTCAAAAAATCACCCATTTGAATATTTATGCATTTTACTCCTTTTTCATAGATTATTTTTCCTCACTTGATTAGGCTCAAGCCAGACTTATGTTATTTTTGTGTGTTTGCGCTAGCTTCGGAGATTTCGGAGGCTTCGGTGCAAGGCCAGGATCAAGGGAGTGTTGCTTACGAGATTGCCGAGATCGTCGAGATTCATGGCAAGTCGCAAAACCTTGATCATGTTGAATCCCATGTCGCTTAATTATGTTAATACGCTATTTGCATTATTATTAATTGTGAAATGTTAATTTGCGTAAAATAAAATGTTTAGAATGACTTGATATGTAGATTTACTCTAAGTACGGTATGAATACCTGCAATATATTTACTTTTCATGCAAATCTTTACACTACTAAAGTTGTGGCCGCGGGCCAGTAGTTTTGGAAAGTTAAGTTTTAGGGTAAGGGTGTTGTGGGACACTGCGAGACGGTCTTCGCCCACCGCTTTGCCTTGGGGTGGAGGTCAAGTGCCTCGTGAAAATGTAAGGATTAGACCCTTACGCCAAGAAAATGACATAATTGGCCGCTCAACCACAGGTGTTGACTTGTCAACCCTGGTTTAGTAACTGCTCAACTTGAGTGAAGCCTTGCATTTGGTAGTCGGTGTGGATCAGCTGATCCGGACTAAGACAACGATAGGTCTCTACAACTCGGGCCTAGCGTTCTGTGGCGGCCAACGGATACCCGAGGGTGTGCGAGCTCCTAACCTATCGGGTGGAGTGTATACTAAGGGTTGAGCAGCGAAACGAACCGATTCCTTAACTCAGTCATGAGGGTTAAGAATTCTTGTGGGTAAAGTTGGGCAACTCTGCAGAGTCAATCAAATGGTATTTGAATATGCCGTGCTCCTGGTTAGTGGAGCTGTGTCTATTGGGTGATTCCAGCTACGAAGCATAAGTAGTGTTTACAAGTGTTTTAATTGGTTTAGTTGATTAATTATCTTTTCAAGAAAACCCCCTCAACTTTAAGGAGTAGTCGTAGGCTTTTGGGTTTCTAAAACTATTTGCAAATAAAGGTGCATCCACTCAAGCTAATAAAACAAGTATACTCCCACTACTATAGAAAGCCTAATATTAGACACCAAATCATGAGCGGTTTGACAAAACCGTCAGGAGTATACTAACAGAGCGGTTTTAATTTGGACACCGTCTGTGTTGATGGTGTCGGAGAAAACGAATATCACAGACGGCTCTTACCGATGAACCGTCTGTGATAATTCTAGACTATCACAGACGGTTTTAAATAAAAACTGTCTGTGATAAGCTGATTACCACAGACAGTTTTTATTAAAAACCGTCTGTGATAATGAAGTTATCACAGACGGTTCGTATTAAAAACCATCTGTGATATGTTTCCCGCCTTGCAATTCCCCAAAATTTCATAATTTCCCGCCTGAGTCCGAGTAGGATTTAGTTTTGAGATATCTTCAGTAAAATGGGCATAACTTTTGCATACGGTGTCCGTTTTCGATGTTCTTGTACTCTTTGGAAAGCTAACGATGAGCCCGATCCAAAAAAGCAACCTACTTGCACAGTCACCCTCCAAGACCCCAAAAATCGGCCACCTTTGGACCTAAACCTCCGTCGCAAGTTTTTGATTTCTGTTTTTGCCCTTTTTCTTGGCCTTCCTTTCGCAATTTGGATTTTGCTTCAACTGAAAAGTTGTAGATCTCATCGAAACCTTTCAAATGAGTATATGTAAGCCATATAAAACTTTGCTATTTTATCTTTTCAGACTAGTTTTTTATATTGCATCGGTATATAAAATTTTGTGCTCTAATTCACAGACGGTTGGCATATAGAACCGTCTGTGATATTCATTCATCACAGACGGTTCTAGCTACCAACCATCTGTGATAATCTGACCGCTGGGCCCGTCGATCCTCCTCAACCCAATTCTAGCCAATAGAAATCCACCAATCCTCACCCCACGGATCATAACTCCGCCTCTTCGTCCCCGTGCCAAAAAATTTTGCACTCCCTTCCGTATAAATAATCACTAGAACCCAGCCTCCTTTGTGTTCTCCTCCTTGTTGTTCTCCTCCTCTTTGCTGTGCTCCTCCTCCTCCTCCTCCTTGACCCATACCATAATAGCCCCATGAAGTAGACGATGCATAAGGCAGCGCTCAATCAACGCCAACGATGGTGGGTGTCAAAGACATCCAACTTGTGCGTTGCATCAGGGGCGAGAAGGCTAGGCATAGAGGATCTTTGCTTTTCTCTATTCTTGTTGTGTTAGCTAGATGGGCAACCTGTTTGTTGTTCTCCTCCTCGTTGTTTGTTGTTTGTCTGTCTGTTCTTATAATGGTAGGCTCTAATCTTAATAAAAATAAAATGTGTACTGTGTTTCATACTATATTTGCTTGTTTTCATTTCAATTAATTGATTTGCAAAATGGATGTTTTATGTTTGTGAAATGAATTGAGATGTGAATTGGATGTATACCGTCTGTGATAGTTATAATCATAGACGGTTTGTAGTTAAAAACCATCTGTGATATTTGCACCACAGACGGTTCGAAAACCGTCTGTGATGACCTCGTATCATTACTGACCCATAAATTCAGATGGCTCACAAAATCGTCTGTGATGATGTTTCTGAACCGTCTGTAATAAGGTTTTCTGTAGTAGTGTCCCTTCCTTTGTTGATCTGTGCAAATTAGTTAAGCTAGGGTTTCCTTTGTGACTTGCTGAGCTGGTTAGCTCACGGCTTGCTAAACCCTTCAGAAGGTCAAGACGCTGGAGAAGGTCTTCCTGTTGAAGAAGCTCCAGAAGAGCCTTTCTACGACGAGGACCCTTGGTTTTAGGTTTCAGCCGCGCTCGAGCTTCTTGGTGGTTTTTGTATTGTAATATGCTTTGGGCTTGCACGCCCGCTGCAACAAAACTAGACTGTTAAACCATATGTTGTAATATAAATTGGTCTTTTGTTGTAAGCATGTGCTGTGATGATATTCTCTTGCTCAACGCTCCGTAATTGGCCAAGCTTGGGTAGTTGCGGAATGCCGGGTCCCGGCGCCCCTGAAATGGGGGCGTTACAAATAGTTCCTTGGTTGTTATAGTGTAGGTACTCCAATGCATCTACTACATCCATCATAGTGATTAACCTTTGAGGCATGCAATATAGTTCGAAGTTGAAGTGTGCTCATCATCTCGAGTTGAGTTTTAGATTCTATATTATTAAACTCCTATCAATAGTTTTAGATTTCAGCTATAAAATGATAAGAGAAGGTCATGGCATGACAAAATGAATACAACTTATTTTGAAGCCAATTAACACAACATAGACAAGATACAAGATATAAATGTGACAGACTAATGTCTTTGCAGAACCATTTGTCTTGCTAGCCGTTATAGCAAGAAACAATACATTTCTTTGACAAGTATAATAGTTATGGTCATTTAAACTTATTTATTAAAAAGTACAGTGACCTCACTTTAAGTAGGAACCGAAAGACACACACATGATTAATGCTTTTGTGGTAAAATGACAAGTCTGCTGTAAATTATTCAAACAACCAAAACTACTTAAGCAACAAAACTGCTTCTTCAGTTTCTTCCTCTAAGATATGCATCCCTGATTCCATGCAGCTTTATAGCCACCTCCTGCATGCTGATGCGCTCACTTGGGGACATCTTGGTACAACAAAGGCCAACACTAAGCACAGAGAGCAGACACTGTACACTTTTCTCCTTCACAGCCATTGGAGTTTCCTGGCATGAGACCAACTCTTGTTGCAGCTGGGGATCGGCAATCTGCAATATCTTGTCAGGAAAGTTCATCTCTGTGAACTTTGCAATGCTCAATCCATCCTTAAACATGTCATCTATTGGCTTCCTTCGGATGAATATTTCGAGTAGAACAACTCCAAAGCTGTAAACATCTAAGGCAGTTGAGACTTGGTTACCAGTAGCGCACTCTATGGTAGACCTCATACAAAAATAATTAGTCACATGTTAGCACAATAATTGAAAATAAGCAATATATGGTCAAGTTATACGGAGATAGAGAACAATATGGCTAATAAGAAATTTATGATCAAGTAATATGGAGATAGAGAACAATATGAAAAATGGACATTACACGTTACCTAGGGCAACATATCCAATGGTTCCTTTATTGCATGTGAAGAAGTTGAGTTTGAGTCACCACGAGATGATGTTGTGGAATCAACTTTGAACCTAGCAAGGCCAAAGTCCCCAACATGTGATGTCATATTGTCATCCAAAAGAATGTTGCTAGGCTTCAGATCGCAATGAACAATAATTCCTTGGTTGTTATGGTGGAGGTATTCTAATGCATCTGCTACATCCACCACAATGCTTAACCTTTGAGTAAGTGTAATGTGGTTTGAAGTTGAAGTGTTCTCATCATCTCGAGCAGAGTATAGTAATGCATGCAAGTCACCTCGTGGCATGAACTCATACACTAAGGCTTTGAAATCATTCCCCTTAGCATCAACACTTGAGCACGCAGTAAGGATTGGAATCAGATTGCGATGCCGCACATTTCTCAAAGCATTACATTCTGCAATGAAGCTCTTTTGTGCTCCCCTTGTCTCCAAGCTAAAGACTTTGATGGCAACCACATTTCTATCTTGAAACAATTGTCCTTGATATACAGAACTATATCTTCCTCTGCCGATTAAATTGGATGTTGAGAATCCATCTGTTGCTCTAGCAAGGTCGTTATAAGAAACTTTGGGAAATTTGCTGCCAAATGAGGGCAAAGATATAAATTTTCTCTTCCTTTTTACCCTCCAGAGAAATAAGACAGATATGACTATAGCAAGTGGCACCATGATGGATAATGGGATCACTACTTTCTGTACAATGGATTGGTTGTGCTTAGTTGAATTCAGAGGCTTGACAGAACATGCAAGCAGGTGTAACTCCGGTGCCCCACCACAAAGCACCCGATTTCCATCAATTTGTATGGCAGTTGCATTCTTGAATATTCCTTTTGTTGGGACCTCACCATCAAGATGATTGAATGACAAATCTAGTTGCTCAAGAAGTTGTAGGTTACCAAGAGAGGATGGTATTGACCCAGTTAAGTTATTGTAAGACAAGTTGAGAACTTTTAGGCTACTTATGTTGCCTAATGAAATGGGGATGGTTCCGCTGAAAATATTCAAATCGAGCCCGATGCTTTCCAAACTTTCACAATTACCCAAAGTGTCAGGAATATCTCCAGATAGCTTATTGGATGAAAGTTGTAAATACGTGAGCTGCTTGCGTTGCCAATGTCAGTGGGAAGTGGTCCATCTAGGTTGTTGAAAGAAAAATCAATTTGCCGTATGGTGGGGATTCGGAATATCCCCTTTGGTACACCACCATGGAGATTATTATTGGAAATTACCACTAATTCAAGGACCTGAAGCTTTCCCAATCTTGTGGGTAAATGCCCATCAAATTGGTTTGCGTATATAGAGAGAGATCTTAGTTGTGACAAATTTGAAAGGGATGTTGGGATAAACCCTGTAAAGTTGTTGTTCTCTAAGGCTATTACTTGTAAATTTAGTGTTCCAATCCATTCTGGAACTACACCTGTAAATTGATTGTCATGTAATCCTAAACCAGTTAGGTTTGGAAGGTATGATATGCCAGAAGGAAACCCCCCCGATAGTTGATTTAGTCCCAAATATAAATGTTGAAGTTGAACTGAAAGGTTACCTAATGAATCTGGTACTTGACCTTCTAGACGATTCCCTGCCATCGAGAAAATTTTTAGCTCAGTGCAATTGGCTAAGCTGTTCATAAACTCCCAGTCTTGCTTGTTACGTGCTTGGAGTTTGTTCAATTCAAGATTTAACGCATGCAGTTTGGTAAGTTTGCCAATGGAGCTAGGCACAAACCCACTAAAATTATTTCTTGATATATCAAGATAGTATAGCTTGGAAGCATTTACCAACGAGTAGGGGATATGCCCATGAAAGAAGTTGGCGCCTAATTTGAGTTGTTGGAGATTGGGTAGGGAGTTACCGAGATTGGATGGTATCTCTCCGCTTAGATAATTTAAAGCAAAGCTAAGGCCAATAAGAGTAGAAAGATTTAAGATGGCTTGTGGAAACCTACCTGCCAACTTATTTCCACCCAGATTGAAGAAATGCAGGCTAGATAACTTTCTGAACTCATTTGGGATGTTGCCCCTGATATTATTACTAACACAGATGAGCTTAGTTAACATTGTGATATTGGCAAGGGAAGCAGGGATGGTTCCAGAAAGATTATTATATGAAAGTTCCATCACTTGAAGGCCATGAGGCAAATCTGCAGGAAATTGCCCACCTAGATGATTGTGATCTAGCCACAGTACCATGAGTTTGGAACAGTTTGCAAGACTGGGTATCCTCCCTTGTAGGTGTTATTACTCAAGTAGAGGGCTTGGAGGTGATGCAATTGACCAAGGGATGGAGGGATTTGTCCAGTGAATCTATTTGTTGGTAGGAATAGATGTTTTAGGAATGTTAGGTTTCCGAGTGAAGGAGAGATTTGTCCTACTAAATCTCGATTTGTAAGGTCAAGAGAAGTGACACGACGTGGAGTCTTCACCCTACAGAAGACACCTTCCCAATTGCAGAAGTGGGTGCTGTCATTCCAAGAAATCAAAGCTTCTTGTGGATCAAGACTGATTGCCTTCTTGAATTCAAGTAGTGACAGTCGATCCGTCTCGTTTCCATATAACAAGCCACAGATGACGACATGTGCACTGCAAGCCATTAGCACCGAGACAAACTGCATGATTGTAGTAGCCTTCATGGGTGGCTGGCTATCTTTGTTGAAGTTAGATCTTGATCATATGCAAACATAAAAACAAGAAAAATTTTAGATAGCCAATAATTAATGTTAGCACACATTCATTTGTCATGTGAAGTACCTAAGGATTTTGTTTCAGAAGTGTTTTATGCTTCTCTCAATAGTGATTTATACAATTTTTAAAGTATGATAAATAATGAATAGATATTACTTACCTCTTTGTGTGCTTGAGATTAATGGTACTCTTAGTAGAGAGGAAAGCATAAAAGTACTCATTGTCTGTTCATTCCGCATAATCGCAGTTGACTATTATAATCTGCAGATTTTACTAATCTTACTATATTTCATATATGTGAATTTTTTTCAGAGTCCCGCAATTACGTGGGAGTGAAATAGTTATGTTATCTCGGTGTATTGTCGATTCATGGACCTGCTGCTGAAACTACTGAACCAAATTCTAGAAGACCACACACAAATATGGATGTATAATATGTGATACATATGATGAATTCTGAAAATTGTTACACACACATTTTCCAGGTTGTGTTATGACACAGAAACTTTCCTAGCAATAACTGACCTGTAATTTGAAAAAAAAAATTTATAACTACCTCTAGATGGAAAAATTGGATATATGCCACTACTCAGATTATACTCTACGATTTGCTACCGCTCCCACCGTAATTGATTATTTGCCACCGGTTCATCTAATTCTCTAACATTTGCCACTTTCGCATTATTTTAATCTTTTTTGGTTGACTCTGATTTTGAAATGACCCTTTGCCACTCTCCTTCTTCCTACGGGTTCTTCCCGCCTTGCCTCCGGCTATGGCCGCCGATCAAGATGGACACGGACGCCGCGCCATGTGAAGAGCAAAGGTGCGGAGGCGACGGCTGCGGCTGGACGAGGACCTCGCCTCCGACTTCCTTATCTCTCTCGCGCCTGTTGTGTCCAGCGGGCGTGTCGCCATCCAGGCAGCCGCAACCGGCGATGGATTTTGGGGTGGAGGTGCCGATGTGCTGCGACGTGGCGGCAGTGGGCACAGCCGGCGCGCACGAGGAGAAGGCTATCGTGGTGTAAAGCACGCCGAGGCCGCACGCAGCCTTCTGCTCAGCCCGCCCGGCGATGCAGCACGATGCCTCGCGCCGCCGTGCAGGGCTCGTTCCTCCGCCCGCCGCCCGGGACGCGCTATTTTGTAAGCAAATTTTCTCTCTTTGGATCATCTCAAAGCGCTATTAGAAGTGTATGTATGTATTTTATGCATTTGAGAGATACTTTTTCCACCATCCACTGATCATACTACACGTGGGTGTGAGGAGAAGTGGAAAAGTTGCTAAAAGTTTTTTGGGGTATCATTGTCATCCGGCTGTTATTTGAATTAACTAACAAGCACCACGGACGTCCTGCCAGGAGCTAGCTAGTACGTACACAACTTTGTCTTGATTAGAAACCAGCGCTCTATCTATCTGAAAAAAAGATCTACACTCTAAACGAAGTAAATTTACAAACCACAAATATTAGTAGTATATTCACGGCTACACACCTTAAAGTTCCTGTCGACCTTTATCCCGCCAGGTGTTCGACAATTGAGCAAACAGGTAGGATCCTCAAAAACAGCATGAGCATGTCATCTGAACTGTACATAAAAAATTATGTTTCTTCCTCCCATAAAAAATATGTTTTTATCTATAATAAATCTAAGTATGTAACCATGCAACGCCTACGTACCTGAGAGAGCCTGTGTGCTTTGGCTGGAGAACGACCATAGATACAGGTAACTAGCTGCTTGCACCCTTTATTTATAGTTACGTTTTTCTCAATTGCGGCTTATAGTTTATAACTATAACTGATAATGTTTGGCCATAACACGAGTATTTATGCGAATGAACCGAATACCGATAAGCCGCTTCAAAACGGTAACGAAAAAACCGTCCTATTTATTTGTTCAGATGAAACAATAAACCATAAATCAAACTGAAAATAATGAGACCATAGATGATAGACATCCCAACCATATACCTCTGAAAAGCAATCTAATCTTCACTCTACTGCTACATTAATTTCAGTTTTGTATCCAAATAAAAAATAGTTTTTAGAGTCAAACTGTTTCGCTTCGGTTGAATTCCTATCCATACAACTAGTCAAATACGGCGTAGTGGCTCAGTTTGTAGACGAAATGGAGAAAGCGACAGCCTTGTCACATTGTCATTGAAGATGAAAACGCCAGCCACGAGTTGACTTGACTGGCCTAATTTCCACAAGACGTCCTAACAAAAGGATGGCATGGTTGCAACTTGCAAGGCAATATAGAAAGTGGCAGCAAGTTTGACTCTCACGCACGCATCAGGCCAGGAATGCAGTCAAGCAGTTGCCGTAGAATTTGTGGGACTACATGCCACACATGGACTCACACACATCACCAATGCTAATATGAGAAAGTTCTAATTCACATTAGAATTCGTAGTTCTAGAAGTCAACGAACTAGACTATATGAGTATCACCTAATTTGGTGAGGCATGATCATCATTAGAGCGATAGGTGACAAGTTCCAGTCTACCTTCATCCCGCCAGTGTTCGACAATAGAGCAAACAGATAGTATCTCAAAACAGCATCAGCATGCCATCTGAACTGTGCAGAAAACATTATGCGAAAGATCCTGAACTCTAATTAACCCTAATTAGTATAATTAACAGTAATCAAGAAATAATAGAAATTATTACAACATATCTTTACTATTATAAAAGTGTGAGTTGGTGGTTGGTCCATTCTCCCACTCTCTTCTCAGCCATCCGATTTAACTGATCATTCGCTCTCTTCTCTCTCTCTCTCTTAGGATATAACCTCCCACCCCCTCCACTTTTCCCATCTCCTCGCGCATTCTGGCCACCTTTCTCTCTCTGTCGCTTGCTCTCCATGTTTGATGTGTGAAGTTCGCCAAGCAGTAAGTTCCGTCTCATTATTTTTATGACTCCGTTGCAACACACGGGTCTTCAACTAGTTTAATTACAAGAATGAATTACAACAATTGGCATGAACAATACATGGTGGTTCGCCGATTTGGACTAAAAGAGAAGTTGAGTCCACGGTATGTGGGACCGTTGTGGATTTTAGGGCATAAAGCCGCCCTAGCATACCAACTAAAACTACCTAGCAAGCTATCCAGAATCCACAATGGCTTTCATGTTTCCCAACCTAGAAAATGCCTACGGGAACCATCACAATAGTTGACCAAACTCGACATACCACTGCAAGATGACCTAACCTATGAAGAGCACCTAGTGAAGATCCTGGAAACCGAAGATCGACAACTGCGGAATTGGACAATACACTTCTGCAAAAGTACTATGGAAGAACCACTCCATCCAGGAAGCTACATGGGAGAAAGTGAAGTAGCTATGTGAAGCCTACCCCAGCCTATTCAAGTGAGAACCCGATTTTGGGGATGAAATCTTCCTAAGGGGAGGCTAAAAGAACCTAAACTCTACTTAACCCTAAGCAGTATAATAAACAATAATCAAGAAATAACAGAAATGATTAAAACACATTTAATTACAAGAATGAATTACAACAATTGGCCCTAGGCCTTCATAAAGGAAGTAAAGACATTATTACAACACTTGGTTAATTACAAGAATTATGCAAATTGAAAAAAACTAAAATTGTTGTATAGCCAAAACTGAATGGAATAAAAAGCAAATAAAAATAGCGTTTCATTCCTTGTCGTACTAGGTACCCATGTATTGCTCAAAGATATAGCACCTAAGTGGCCACACCCTAGCCGCACTCTTTTCATTTTTGCAATGGAGAGGGAATAAAAGAACAATCCAAGGGAGAATAAAAAGAAAGGGGAAAATAACCGCCATCAGTACCCTCCGACTACAAGAGTCATTTAGAGTGACGTTCATTGAGGTTCTCAGACCGTCCCGGGCCGATCGGCTCCTTTCACCATAAGTGGGTATCATCATCCGGCTTTTAGAAAATCCAACACCCATATTTTACCAACTTACCTCAGCCTTAGAAAATCCTATAACAGTGCACAGCCCACAATGTTCTAAGACCCAATCGTGGATAGAGTGAGGGTAAAATAGTCATGAATAGTATAGGCGAGAGGTAGACAGCCAAGGGACTCCCACTCTTAAGCCCCCATCCCATTTCCCTACCTCTACCACAGCATTCCACATAGCCAAGAGCCCACAAAGATTCCATAAACCCGAGAGAACTCCAAAGCTAACCAGACAGACCACTAGCTCCTCACAAAGAAAGCCAACCGAGAGGCATCCCAAAACACAAAGCCCCAAAGCAAAGCCAAGGAAAAACCCTAGCAATCCATCTCTTGGGTGAAGGCCTGAGAGCTTTTCTCCCCAAAGACTAGCAGCCCACAAAGAGAGGACTGAGGAGAGAGGAGATTTGGAGAAGGGGACAAGGTTGTTATGACGTCGAGATATCGGCGATATCTCGTCGCCATATCGTCATGGCGGCTAGCAGCTCCATGCCGTCCGGACGGCATGGAGGTGCGCCAGATCCGCCCGCCATGGCAGCGATATGGTGGTGTGGCGGCGTTAGACGATAAGTCGCCGCCGCGGACGCCATAGGCATGGGGTTAAAGTCAAGACTCGAGTGGTATTAGTCAGACAGACTGACATACCTAGGGTTTTGGCAGCCGGGCAAAAAAGCGAGCAAAGAGTCCCGCCGCCGCCGGATCCACCGTTGCCGTAACCACATCCGCCGACGCCACAGCCGGATCCGCCGATGCCACAGCCGGTTCCGCCGACGCCGTGGCCAAATCCGCCGTCACCGCGGCCAAATCCGCCATCGCCACGGCCGGATCCATCGTCGCCGCAGCCGAAACCGCCGTCACCGCAGCCGAATCAGCCGTCGCCGCGGCCGGATCCACCGAAGCCCTAGCCGGATCCACCGAAGCCACAGTCCACCGCCGCCCCGCCGCCGCCGGCTGTCCGTCGCCTCCACCGGTGAGTTTACTCTCGCCGCTCGCGGTGTCGCCAGGGAATTGAGGGGTCTAAGGGGACATCCGTCTGTTGATTGTGCTCACGAGCGAAGCGACGACCGATATTTCTATGTGTTGCGCCGTTGCGATCGGAAGCACAGTAAGACATCCGAAGGTTGCGATCGGAAGAACAGTAAAAAGCCTCCAAAACAGTACTAGTACTCCAGTTATGCTAATGCTAATTGTTTGCTACTTGCTTATGCTGCTAATTGCTTGCTACTACAGTGCTGCTATATACTTAGTTACTAATTACAATCGATAATCATAATCATATATTCATATGCTAATGCTAGTTTGCAACATGCAGAAGCACGACATATCATAAATGGCAACTGAAAGCATAGGGGGCTCTAACGCCGACTCATATGATCCAATGACTGATCCTAAACGGAGGGCAAAGTCAAATGATCCGGGATGGAAGTATGGGTTTTGGCTAATAATTGGCAACCGAGATTCGGTGCAATGTCTGCTTTGTGGCAAAATTGTACATGGAGGAATAATGAGGCTTAAGGAGCATCTTGTGGGTGGGTTTGGAGATGTTCAAAAGTGTGCCAAAATAACCACAGCAATCACACGAGAGATGCATCAAGCTTTGATGAAAAAGAAGAGGGAGGAGAGGCCACTCTTCCTAGATGACGATGAAGAAGAACAACAAGATGGAGATCATGTGACAGAGGAGTCCCAAGATGTTAGGAGTGTTGTGCAGCCAAGCTTAGGGACAGCTGCTAAAAGAAAGCAATTTGTCTTGAGGTTCAAAGGTCCAACACCAAAGATGCCAAAGGAGACCAAGAAGTCCATTGGTGCAATGCTTTGACGTACATCCACAGAGGTTGTAGAGCAAACACATGCTAAAGGGGCTTCTCAAACTAGCATTCACCCAGCATGAGGACCAAGGAAGAAAGGCATGCCATCAATTTGGAGATAGCCAAGTTCTTTTATGAGTGTGGCATACCATTTAATGCCGCAAATTCAAGACAATTTGAGATTGCTATGGAGGCCATTGCACAAGATGGTTCTGGTACAAACCTCCCAGCTACCATGAGCTAAGGGAGCCATTGCTTGAGGAGATGGTTAAGGAGATAGATAATTCAAAGGTGAAGCATGAGGAGATGTAGAAGCAATATGGTTGCACACTCATGTCGGATGGTTGGACAGATAGAAGGGGGCGACATTTGATTAACTTTCTTGTCAACAGTCCAGAAGGGACTTTCTTCTTGGAGTCAGTTGATGCATCAAGTGAAGTGCATGATGCAATAATGTTAGCTGATTTGCTTGAGAAGCGGATCATAAACATTGGAAAGGATAAAGTTGTTCAAGTTGTCACCGATAATGGTGCTAATTATAAGGCAGTGGGCAAGCTTCTCATGGAGAGGATTCCTACACTTTTTTTGGACCCCATGTGCTGCACATTGCTTAGACCTTATGTTGAAAGACATAGGTAAGTTGAAGAAATTTAAGAAGCCCATTGCACGTGCCTGGCATGTCACCACTTTTATTTACAGGCATGGGAGGCTTCTTAGTGCAATGAGGGAAAAGACAGGTGGGATGGATCTTGTGAGACCCGCAGCTACTCGGTTTGCCACAACATTCCTTACTTTGCGGAGTTTGCACAAGCAAAAAGACGCTTTGAGGTATCTAAGAAGCCCATTGCACGTGCCCGGCATGTCACCACGTTTATTTACAGGCATAGGAGGCTTCTTAGTGCAATGAGGGAAAAGACAGGTGGGATGGATCTTATGAGACTTGCAGCTACTCGGTTTGCCACAACATTCCTTACTTTGCGGAGTTTGCACAAGCAAAAAGATGCTTTGAGGTATCTATTTACTGATATTGATTGGACTATACCAAATTGGCAAAGACGGAGGCTGGAAAAAAGCGTATGCCATTGTGCTTTCTAGAAAGTTTTGGAATTCAATTGAGGATTGCCTTAGAGCTACACAGACACTTCTTGTTGTATTGAGGATGGTTGATGGTGATGAGAAGCCTGCCATGCCAGAGGTTGCGGCATTCATGGCTCAAGCAAAAGAAAAGATCAATGCAGCCTTCTCTACCCAAAACAAAAAAGGTTTGCTCAAGAGCATCATGAAAATTATAGAAGAGTGTTGGGACAAGCAAATGGACACCCCATTGTATGGGACTGCCCTCTATTTGAACCCAGGGAAATTCTTTACCATCCAGAAGAAGGGTGATGATGCACAAGTTGGGGAGTTAAGGGGTTGCTTCACTGATGTGCTTGCAAGAATGATAGAAGATGAGGATCTTAGAAATAAGATCGATCAACAAGGCATTCTCTATGAGGACCAACGCGGAGATGTCTTTTCAAATAAAATGGCAATCCAAAACATCAACTCAATGAGCCCTCGTAAGTGTTTTAAGTTTTAACTATTAAATTTCAGCATGTATGTTATTTTTAGTCTTAAGTCATAACATTAATACATACATGTATTTTGTCATTTTAGTTGATTGGTGGTGTTCATATGGAGGTAGAGCCATTGAGCTACAAAGATTTGCAAAGCGTATCGTTAGTCTTTGTGCTTCATCATCCGGTTGTGAGCGAAATTGGAGTGCATTTGAATTTGTAAGTCAAGTTGATTAATTTTGTTAGCAAAATTTCAGCAAACATATTATTAATTTTTCCTTACTTTGATCATTTGTAGATCCATACCAAGAAAAAGAACCGTTAGAGCACAAGAAATTGAATGATTTGGTCTATGTTGCTTACAACCGAAAGATGACAAGTATATTTCAAAAGCGCGTGAGGAAGGTGGCAAAAGTTATGACCCTTTGGTCATAGAAGAGTTTGATTGGGGCAATGAATGGGTTGACCTAATGGCCGAACCACCTCAAGGTGCTCGTGGGTGTGACCTCACGTGGGACCATGTTGATGAAGCCATTGGTTCATCACGCAAGCTTCAAGGTCGTAATCTTTCTAAGAGGGCTCATGGTGATCCGTTGACCTACACTCGGCGTGTGAGATGTACATCAAGGATGGTTGAAGAAGATGAGCCACACTCGGGCAATGAAGAAGAAGAGGAAGAAGAAATCATGTTTGATGATGATGATGATGTGGATGATTATGGTGAAGCTCCAATTGATGCTATCCAACATGATGATGGGAATAACATTGTAGCATCTACCAATTTAGATGAGTTCGAGTTGGATGACTTTTGAGAGATGACAAAGTTGGACTTGGATGACTTTTGTGAGATGAGAGAGTTGCATTTATGTTATTGTTGTGGACTTATGAGTTATGACTCTATGCTTGTGGACTGTGGACTTATGTTGATTATGTCATATTTGTTAATTGTTATGTTGCTCATTGTTCATGTAATTATATATTTTAATTCTTAGTTATTCACTTCATATTGACCCATTTTCATGTAGCTTGTGGATTACGAGAAGATATGGCATATTATCAAATATGAACAAGGTATGTCATTCAATCCATATTTACTCAATTAAATGTAATACAAAATATCCATCATCAGAATGTTTTGTAACAAGCTACATGTTACAACTTGCAAGTTACAAGGGGATATGTGCTATATAGGAGAAAGTATATTGGTAGATGATGGTACTACATGAGCTAAAGAATAGACAAAATCAAGGTATGTATGTTCTACTACATTTACCAAACTAAGTTAAGATGTGTGCATAGTGTCGCCATGCCGCACGTCATATGGCGTCGCCACTCCACGCGCCATAAGTGATATTATTGTGTGAAATTGGTGAGGCGCCGCACCGCCGTAATAACCTTGGAAGGGGAGACAAGAAAGTAGTGGAAGCCGAAGGAGAGCATGGACCACCGGGAACCCAAGAGGGCGACCGTGTGGACCACAAGGCAACATCCCCGACATTGACAAGAAGGCATCGTCCAAGTCTTCATTCGCATGAGGACCACACCGCAACCACCACCACCAAACTTCCCATTTCCAAACCAATACAAGTAGGCCCACTTTCCCTCCTACATCTCTTTCCTATTTTCTTTTCATTTTGGTTCCCCTTAGAAGGGCACAACGCACGGCACACACTCCACCTCGACACTGGCGATCAAGCAAGGCAGCCAAGAGGGAAAGAAAAGCCACCTCGCCCAACCGGTGGCTACCACAGTAACCGGCGGTAAGTCTTAGAGCACCATGAGCGCCCTTGGTCAAGAGAGTTCGCTCCCTGGTGCAAGACCATCTTGACCAAGTCCCGACATCGTAGCCTCTTAGAACATCCCAAAACCGAGTGTGGTAAAAGATGCAAGCATAACAAAAATAGTAACTAAATCAAGAAATGCGTAAGCATGAAAAAAGGAAAGGGATAAATGTGAACCGTCCCAAAGAGGAAGCACATAATAGATGAGCCACCACAGCCACAGCCTTCAACCACAAACCAGACCCACTGTAGAGCCAACCCCAACGGCGGCCTCCTTGGGGGTGAAGGAGGCCGAGGGAGTGGCAGAGTCGGAGTAGCCGAAGGAGCCACAGAGTTGGAGTAGTTAAGGAAGCCAAGCCAAGAAGGCGTGGTAGCCCACGGATCCGGTGAGATAGCCTATAGATCCGGCGAGGAGAACCCATGGATCCGGCGAGGTAGCCCATAGATCCGGCGAGGAGAGCCCACAGGACCATAGATTCAGTAAGGTGAGCCCATAGATTTGGAGAGGTAGCCCACAAATCTAGCGAGGAGAGCCCATAGGACCCCTTAGATCTAACAAGGTAGCCCACAAATCCAGCAAGAAGAGGGCCAATCGAGCCCTCAACTTCGGTGGAGCCACTAGATCCGGTGAGGAGGAGAGGTGGCGACCATAGCTCCAGCAAGGGAAGGCTTAGGGGAGGTGCCAGACTATGGGAAAGGAAGGAAAGAGGTAGGCATTGGCGATCGAGAAGGAGAGGCAGGAGGAAGAGTAGTGGTGGAGAGCCGAGACGTCGGCTTGGAGTGAGTGTGCGAACCAAGAGAGTGCAGCGTCAAGGGCCAAGCACGTGGATGAGGGGAAAGCGTTCGGCGTTTTGTGCCATGCGTGGCCATGCTGTGGAGTGGGCTAGTCTGAGTGCATGTTGGGCTATGCATGCCTAAAGCTAGGCCATGCGTGTGCGTGGGTCGAGCCAAGTGCATGGGCTGATTTAACCACGTGAATAGTAAGTCCCAAGCACATATATTAGAGCAGGCTGAGTGTTGGATGTCGGTAGTCGGCCCCAACCAACACTATTGGAAGTTGGTAGAGCCTGGATGAGCAACCCGGTATACCGGTGGAAAATAGATGGGTGAAGATTTAAATAATGTAATCTAGAAAATGTTCTGTCCTTTGAACTTAACCCCTCACCAAAGGAAGTGTGGGATACCTAGTACATGATGGTTCAGAGTAGCTATGGATACAATGACACAAGCATGCATTCATATTTGTCTTCTAGATTAGAGACTACACTTCTTCCGAGTGAATTTCTATCCAGACAACCTGTTAAAGACGGCTTCATACTGACCCAATTTCTACAAAGTAAATGTAGAAAGCGACAGCCTTCTCACATTACCATCAAAGATGAAAACGCCAGCCAGAAGTGACTAGCCTAAGGCCATCCTATCAAGAGAATGACATGATGCTCTACGAAACGACACAATAATATTCATAGGCAAGGAACTATAGAAAATGGCAGCAAGGTTGACCTAGTCTCGTGCACCCAGCAGGGTAGAAATGCAATCAAGCAGTTGCAGTAGAATGTATGCCACTGCATTTATTTTTCCTGAATCCACAGATGTATTCACACACATCACCAATGTTAATAACGAGAAAAATCTAATTCACATTAGAACTAGTAGTTCTAGTAGAAAACAAACTAGACTAACTTGAAATCTCACCAGACAAAAACCAGTATATTAAGTTTTAGAACTTTGTATTTGTTACAACTAAATTTCTGGTTCTGTGTACCTACTGGATCTAACATTGAACCCTAAAACCAACTACAATCCTGCAGAAAGATTTGAAAGCCATTAAAAGGAGCATGGAAGCTTTGTGCGTACCTCGTCCTCCTCACCTTGCTGTCCTTTTGCTGAACCAATTAATCCTCCGTCGGCCGCACGGAGCAGCGCGTCGAGGCCGAAGTGGCGGATGAATTCGAGAAGACGCTGGAATTTCTGCTGCTCCTTCGTGAGCACCACCCTCTCCCTCACATCCACCTTCGGCGGCTGCTGTTGCACCGCCGCCATGCTCGTACGGGACAGGGAGCAGGAAGAGATAGCGCGAGTGAGAGAAAGGATCTCGGGGGTGATGGCTACTGTGGGGAGTTGCCGGAGGCGAGCGGCGGCGGCGGAGAGGGACGAGGAGTCCGAGGGAGTAAGGGACATGCCATTCTAGACTTTCGACCCGACCTGTGAGTGGGGTAAAACGATTGCGGGCCCACAAATCAGTTTCAAGAATTTATATTTTCGCAAAATCGCGAACGCACACGCACAGTCCGACCGTGCGAAGAGTCTAGTCGGAACGGCTCGCACGCCACGTTAAGTCACGCCGTCAGCCACTCTACTCATAATGTGAGTTATAATTTTTAACTTAAAATAAATTTGAGCTATTTGTGAGAGAGTACGGAAGAGATACTCGTATGCGATTTTGGTCGATATAAATAAAATCGAAACAGTCCTATTATAATCAACTTGTAGACTCTGTCTTAAAAACACTCTAATTACTATAGAAAACCAAACCATAAAGCAAAAAGAAGGGAGCCTTCACCCTCCCCCCACTCAATAACTTAACACGTTGTGTGCCTCCCACACCCCCACCCCCAGCTCTCACATCCCTTCTACAGCGCTCACCACTGCTAAAGGAGAGAGCTCATGTCCGTCGATGCCAGAGAAGGATAGCTCGCACCATGCAATAGGCAGAGGACAAGGTCACGTTGGTTAGAAACGACTAGTTCAGGAGGAGGAGCTCGAGCCGCAACATCGTCGACAAACTCGAGAGACCTGACCATGCCTCTTCCTCATCCAAGTTCCAAATCTTGGTGAATTTGAGTTAAAAGTGCAATATTTTTTTAATGTCAAAGTCAAAAGTGTTCAGTTTTGAAAGTGAAACGTGTTTAATTTAAGTTGAAAGGGGCGTTCGATCGAGCATTGAAAGTTACCAGTTTTTTCAAAAGTAAAATTTAAAAGTTTCTTTTTTAATTTGTGGTAAGGATGGTGGCGGCGAACAGCGGCAGGCAGGCTCTCAATTGAAATGTGGGTGGTGGGTAGTGTTGTTGTGACCTATGGAAAATGCTTTGTTGTTAGAAGCATAGATATGTTGGAGACGATGGATATGATTGGCGGTGAGCCTTGGCGATAGGCGGAGCTGCAGTCAGGGGCGGAGCCAGGAATTGGATATGGGGGGCAACATGGACAACAAGTAGAGTAGAATCAAGAACTATACCGGATTTACCGATCCAATAGTCACATATCAGAGTAATATGTTTTGCAAATTACAATGCAAAGAAAATTACATCTCTATTAACTTAAACTTAACTCTACGACTACCAGCAAGATCATAGGCCTTAATAATATCATCATTACTAATCTTTGCGGCCAAGCACACTGCAAATCACATTCACAGCAGAAACACACTCGAATCATGAGAATTCCAATTTCACACGAATTGTACTCTGCACTAATTGATTCAGATAGTAGTAAGTAGTGACCGAATCCCACAAAGATTAGGAACGAAAGGGGATCAAAGTGAGGACTCACACGCGCCCTTCCGACCTTCTCAGGCTGGAAGAGGGTCAGCCGACCTTCACAGAGACGAACAGACAGAAAGGCAAAGCAGTCGGCAAAGAGCCAAAGGCTCAAATATGATGGTGTAACGAGCGTTAGCTTTTCATAAGTAATTTAATTAAAATAAATAAATACAAAAATATAAAAATACAGTTATATTTTCACATATGATGCAAAGAAAAGAGAAAAAGATACATTAAGAAGGCAACGTATTCGAATGACAAATTCAAGTGAAGGATGTAGACAAAAATAGAAAACTATAGATGTTGGCCATTTTATTTGTTACTTATAAAACTAGACGTTATTTGAAACACGTAAACTATATACAAATTACATTGCTTTCTACCAAATTTCTATAAAATCACGATTCTCAAACAGTTCTCAAAGCAAACATAACATTGACGCTTTTCCTTCTTTTTTGTCCAAGTTTAAATCACATACAATAAATTACTACTCCCAGCAAATGTTTGATGGTCCAACTTGACCTACTGTGGTCAAACACACGAAACATGTGGGTACTTGGCTCTCTCACTTCCATTGTTTTTACCTCGAGCACAAAGACGCATCCAACAGCACATCGGCCAACGACACCTCCTTTCTACGTGCATCCTCCTACGCCTTTCTCGCCTTTCACATCAACAAAGCCAATGGGAAAAATAGGGAATCACAAACTTAAACGCATATATAATATGATTTACCTCATGATCACTATACATATACTCCTTTGGAATATTTTAATTGAAATGATTTACCTCATGAACAGCTATTGAGCTATACATATACTCCGGGGTTAGTCTTCTTGTTGGGGGTGCCAGCTAGGGCTGTAAACGAGCCGAGCTCGAGCGAGCTTGACCTAGCAAGCTCGAGCTCGGTAGAAACTCGAGCCGAGCTCGAGTGAGCCTGAGATTAACATCGAGCTTTAAGCTAGGCTCGAGCTCGGCTCGGACAAAACTCGAGCCGAGCTCGAGCTTCGCATTGTTGAAATCTTTGCGCCTAGGAGTCTAGATCTGAGAGTCCGAGGAGAGGGAGAGAGAGGACTGCAGGCATGGTTACTGACCGTCAGACGCATTGGAGGAGGAGCTGGCCATCGCTGCTTCGTCGGTGAAGTCTGCACACGGGCAGCGACGGTCGGGGAAGAGGAGGATGGTGGTGGCGTCGTAGATCCAGTGAAGGGGACGGTGATGGAGCTTCCGCCACGATCGCAAGGCCTCTAGATCGGTCTAGGATTTGTGTCGGTGGGGATTTGTGGCTCAAAGAACCTCTACAGAGCCGCCGCCCCCACCCTTTATTTATTGCAAGCATGCGACGGGGCCCACCAGCCATTAGATACGGGCGCCCGATCGTGGTGTAGATCAAGGCCCCATTAGCTGCTAATTGGGAGAGAGATCAATCCAACATTCTCCCCTTGATCTCCTCTATGCTTTAACTTTAATTACTTTTGTCTTTACTCATTCCATCACAGATTAGTGCATAGAACATGTCTCATCGTCACGGCCAATCGCGATAGATTTAACAAACTACAATACACCCTCTGCTCAAATAGTTACTTTAATCTTTTGGGCCATCTTTTAGTCCAGAATCATAGGCTTTCCTTAAACCCATACGCCACGTGTTCTCTGAACACGTTGGGTGGTAAGCCTTTAGTAAGCGGATCCGCTAACATCTTTGCGTACTTATATGCTCAAGACTTATAATTTGATCCCGAACTTTATCTTTCACAACATAGTACTTTATGTCAATGTGTTTGGTAGCACCACTTGACTTATTGTTGTGGGCATACGTTATCGCGGGTTCATTATCGCAGACAACTTAAGTGGTCTATTGATGTCGTCAACCACTTTTAAACCGGTATGAACTTCTTTAGCCGCTCACCGCCCCGTAGCCTCATAACATGCTACAAACTCGGCATACATTGTGGACGATGTAGTGACGGTTTGCTTTGAGCTTTTCCACGATATAGCTCCTCTAGCGAGAGTGAACACATATCCGGATGTTGACTTTCTATCATCTCCGCATAATCGAATCAGATACCCCACTATATGGAGTGAATCTGATCTTTGCATGTCATCATGAGGCCTTTGTTCCTTGCAAATAACGCAAGACTTTCTTTACCAATTTCCAATGTTCTATTCTAGGATTGCTCGAATCGCCAAGTAACCCGGTAACAAACGCTAAGTCGTATGCCGTACACACTTGAGCATACCGCAAGTTTCCGACAATGAAGCATATGGAACCGATTTCATTTGATCGAGCTCGCATCGGTTCCCGGGCGGTGAAAATCCCCATATCTGCCGCCTTGACTATAGGTGCAGGTGAAGGACTACATTTATGCATACCAAATTTCTTTAAGTCTTTCTCTATGTATGCCTTTGTGACAGTCCCAATGTCCCTTTGTTTCTATCCCGATGAATTTCGATCCCTAGAACGAACGAAGCTTCACCAAGATCTTTCATGTCAAAGTTTGAGGACAAAACCTTCTTTGTCTCCAGTAGCAGATTGACATCACTACTAGCCAGTAGGATATCATCCACATACAGGATTAGGAAGATAAACTTCCTATCTTTAAACTTTGCATAAACACGCTTGTCCTCTACATTCTCTTTAAACCCAAATTTTCTTATTGTATCACAAACTTCAAATACCACTGTCTTGAAGCTTGCTTGAACCCATAAATCGATTTCTTTAGGTGGCATCCCATTCTTTCATTTCCTTCCACGACAAAACCTTTCGGTTGTGCCATGTAAACATTTTCCTCCAAATCCCCATTAAGAAATGCCGCTTTACATCCATCTCGATGTAACTCTAAATCATAATGTGCTACTAATGCCATTATGATTCTCAAGGAATCTTTACATGGACCGGAGAAAAGGTCTCATTGTAATCAATCCCTTCTCTTTGCGTAAAGCCTTTTGCCACAAGTCGCGCTTTGTATCTTTCTACATTCCCTGAGTCAAGCTTTGTCTTGTAGACCCATTTACAACCCTCATGCTTTGGCTTCTTTAGGAATAATTTCAAGTCCTGCACTTTATTAGCCTTCATGGACCTCATTTCCTCTTCCATGGCCTCAAGCCAATTTGAAGAATTTTCGCTCTCATGGCTTCTTCAAATGAGGTGGGATCATCCTCCATTTGAAATTCCTCTGATGATAAATCTGATAATCATCGAAATAGCTGATCTTCTTACTCTTTGAGACCTCCTGGCTTCCTCATTTGGTACATCTTCTATTTGAGGTGTTGTTGCTCCCTCATCGCTGGCAATGCGTTCTATAGGATCCTCAAGAACAGTTCCTCATTCTCATTCATTGTTTCCATAGGAGGAACAATAACAGATGTCTGGCACCACGTTGTCTTGCACCGCTTGCAATGGATGCAGTAGTGTGAAGAATGGCTCTTGAATCATCTGAGTGGGCGCATACACCCGCTTCTCTTCAAGGTCAATCTCTCGAGCTACCATGCTTCCTCATCATTTCATCCTCTAAGAAGACAACGTGTCTTGTTTCTACAAACTTTGTATATCTGTTCGACAAGAGAAACGAAACCTTTTGACTTTTCAGGGTAGCCAATGAAATGGCAACTTACTGTTTTGGGATCAAGCTTCCCAAGGTTTGGGTTAAATACTTTAGCCTCAGCAGGACTCCCCCACACACGTAAGTGGTTTAGTGAGGGAACTCTTCCTGTCCACAACTCGTACGGTGTTTTGGGCACCGATTTACTAGGCACTCTGTTGAGAATATGAATGGCGGTTTTCAACGCCTCCATCCATAAACTCAGTGGCAGTGTGGAATAGCTCATCATGCTTCGCACCATATCCATCAGGGTACGGTTGTGTCTTTCAGCTACTCCATTTTGCTGAGGTTCACCCGGTGTAGAATACTGGGCCACTATGCCATTTTCCTGTAAAAACCTTGCAAAAGGTCCAGGAACTTGTCCATATGGGGTATGTCGACCGTAGTACTCCCCCCACGGTTAGATCGGACTATCTTAATCTTTAAATCGTGTTGGTTTTTAACTTCAGCCTTAAATATCTTGAATTTATCTAAGGCTTCATTTCTTTCTTTGATTGGATAAATATATCCATAACGGGAGTAATCATCCGTGAATGTTATGAACGAGTCATAACCATCCACACTTTTCACAGGAAAAGGACCACAAATGTCTGTGTGAACAATTTGTAGAACTCCTGTGCTTCTTTTGGCGTCTTTCTTAATTTTCTTTACATATTTTCCTTTAATGCGTTCTCAGCATTGTTCTAAGTCCGAGAACTCTAATGGAGGAAGAATATCATTCTTAACTAGTCTTTCTATTCTCCCCTCAAATATGGCCTAAACAACAGCTGCCATAATTTCAACGACGATCTAGAGTTCTCTTCGCTTTCTGCTTACATTCGTAGATGAGGATTCATTCACTTTCGCACGCGACGCTCCCATTATCGCATACGACATTCACTTCATCACGAATGATAACAAATAAAGCTCATTTTGTAAGATGGCAAGACCAACACATTCTTTATTAAATATTATTTCACACTTGCCATTTCCAAAATGACAATCATAACCATCATTGTCCAAACATGAAACACTAATCAAATTCCTCAGAAAGAGGAACATAAAGAACATCTCTAAGTAAAAGAGTGAAGCCATCAGCTAGCTCTAATGAAAGATCACCAACGGCTTCAACTTCAGCTTGACTCCATTTGCGACTTTAACGCATCTTTCTTTTCTTTGCGAGTCCTCGTCGAACGGAATCCTCAGAAAGAATTAGCAACATGAACATTGCTCTGAGTCAATCCACCAAGTAGATTTTGAATATTGCACATACAGGATTCATTTATAAAGGTAATAATGTTCTCACCTTTCTTTGCCATTATCATCTTTAAGTAATCGGACAGCTTCTTCTTGTAGTGTCCCGCCTTCTTGCAGTGAAGACACCGATCTTTGTCTACTGCAAACTTATTCGTTGAGGCCGATGGACAGGGTTTTTCCTTGTTCTTTGAGGAGGAGTAATCGTTGAAGTTCTTTTCTTGTTGTCCTTCACATAGTTGATAGAACCACCATGTGAGGATTTAATTCTTTCCTCCTCTTGCACACACATAGCTATGCACTTTTCTAAGTCCCATTTCTCGGGCTGCATGTTGTAGTTGACAACAAAGGTGTCAAACTCTTTCGGCAAGGAAGCAAAAATCAAATGAATAAGGAACTCATCCTTGAGAGCCAAATCCATTGGTTTGGGCTTGGATGCCAAGTTGCTCATCCTTAGTATGTGCTCTCTTATGCCACTACCACCACCAGAGTACCTTTCACACAAGTCGCTTAATCACCGTGTAGCATAAGTCTTTGAAGAGCCAAGAACCGACTCTTTATTTTCTCAAGGTACTCGTGACAAGAAACACATTTTTGCGATTGAGCCCGCACTGCGTGCTCAATCGCAGTTCTTTATCACAGCCATACATTTCTTGTTGGTCGTGGTCCATTTCTTATGCTCAAGGTCATAAGACATCCGTAAGGGAGCATGGTCCTCGCTTTTCTCGCCAAGCGTTGTCGCCTCATTTTCTTTTCTTACCGCGCTCAGCTCAAGTGGGGCGGCTGTGGTGAGAACCACCCACCTCACCAAGATAAACGCTAAGTCTATCTTTTCTTCTACTCTCCATAGTTATCTTCTTTGAGAGTGGGGATCTCTTTGATACAACTCATCAAGTTGTATCCACCAAAAATAATTCAAATAAAGTGAGAACATAACAGAAAATTATATGCCTTATTTCCAACGTTGGTCAAAAATACGACATACAATTTTATTTATACATTAAATCTACATCACCGCTAAGCGTAAATAGAGATAATGCTCAAAACTCATCAATTAAAATTATAATACCGTTATTATCAATGTTGGTCGAAAATAACAATATCATAATTCACAATACTAAAATTAAATTCTCCCGTTGGTTCGAATTTAATTGAAAGAGTAATCAACATTAACTTTGCAATGAAACATGAAATTATTCTAAAATTTATTCTTACTCAGAAGTATTATTACTGTACTCATCTAATCTCTGGAAAAGTAACACGTTGGTGCAAAATTTACAGAGATTTGATTCAAATTACATGAAATATATGCTGAAATAGATAACATCATGCGTCACAATAAAACCCAACAACCCTCCTTTTTTTGATTCGTGTGAGGGGAAAATTTCTTAGGGTTCAGAAAACTTGATTCCTCTCCTTCTAACTTCTTAATGAGCCTCCAAAACCAGATCCAAAATCGGTTAGGTAATTAGGGTTCATCAGAACTCTCTAGATCGGCCCATAGGGTGGCTCGATACCATTGTTGAAATCTTTGCGCCTAGGAGTCTAGATCCGAGAGGCCGAGGAGAGGGAGAGAGAGGATCAGAGGCATGGTTACCGACCGCCGACGATTGGAGGAGGAGCTGGCCATCGCCGCTTGCTGCGGTGAAGTTCGCGCACGGCAGCGACGGTCGGGGAAGAGGAGGATGGTGGCGCGTCGTAGATCCGGTGAAGGGGACGGTGATGGAGCTTCCCGCCACGACCGCAAGGCCCTCTAGATCGGTCTAGGGTTTGTGTCGGTGGGGATTTGTGGCTCAGCGAACTCGTTACGAGCCGCCGCCTCACCCTTTATTTATCGCAGCGCGACGGGGCCCACCACCAATAGATGGCTGGCGCCCGATCGGCGCAGATCAAGGCCCCGATTAGTGTTGGGCTAATTGGGAGAGAGATCAATCCAACACGCATGTGTAGGCTCGTGAGGGAGTACTGCAGGAGGTGGCGGCGGTGGCGGCCGAGAAAGTCGACGGCCGGACTGCACCTTCACACGCGGTGGCCGAGCCGCAGGATGGCCGGACGGTGGCGCCGCGGGGAGAGGAGGGGCGCCGGGGAGGAGGCGGCGGCGGCGGGGAGAGGAGGGGCGCGGGGACGAGGAGGGGCGCGGGCCGGGTTGAGGAAGGGCGCGACGGGGCGAGGAAGGGGACCGGGGCGCGGGGGGAGAGGAAGGGGACGGGGAGAGGGGGGCGCCGGGGGTGAGGAGGAGAGGAGGGGCCGGTGGGGGAGGAGGCGGCGGCGGGGAGAGGAGGGAGGGGACGGGGAGGGGCTGGGGCGAGGAGGGGGACGGGGAGGCGGCGGCGGGGAGAGGAAGGGACGGCCGGGGGAGAGGGGTCGGCGCGGGGCCGGGGCGAGGAGGCGGCGGCGGGAGAGGAGGGAGGCGACGAGGGGACGGGGTGGGCGGCCGGCGGGCGACGAGGGGGCGGGGCGGGCCGCGTGGTGGGGCAAAGGGGCCCGGGTGGCGGCGGGGGCCGGGGTTCGGGAGGGGGTGTGAATTTGAGAGAGAGGCGGAGGGGAGGTGGGGCCGGGGAATTAGGGAGGGTAAAATCCTAAGCTCGCGAGCTATTCGAGCTCGGCTCGTTAAAGCTCGCGAGCTCAGGATAAAGCTCGAATTCGGCTCGTTTGGAGCTCGAGCCAAGCTCGAATCGAGTCTAGAGCGAGCCAAGCGCGAGCAGCTCGCGAGCCTCGAGCTTTTTTTACAGCCCTAGTGCCAGCCCCCTCTCTCCGCCACTGGCTGCAGCTGCCAGCGAGAGTGGCAAGCCGCGGCAATGACAAATGGGGTAGGTTGCAGCTATGATGAGCGGAAGCGGTGGCAAGGCGCGGCACCATGGTGATGGACGGTGGCAGGAAGCGACTTGAAGCATTGGTGTAGTTTCATATATCTGACCTAATAATATCAGTAGCTTACTGATGCTATTTAGTGGATATTTTCTCTCCCGATTTGCTACGATTGAATCCGAAGCTAACTATCCGAACCGATATTAAATCCAACCGACATGGAATTCCTTTTTGAATTTGATACCAACCAGATGCACATCGATGGGTCAGAATTACCCATATCGCTTACACCCCTAGTCCGTAGAGACCAGAAAATATTGGTGTAGAGCGTGAAGTGTTGCTGCACCATTCTTTAATTTATAGGCGCGCCATTGGTGATGACTTGCTCGATGTCATCATGGCATGTTCAATAATGTTGGTCTCTATTTTCTCCACGTCATCTCTACATCACATATAGATAGAACTAGAGACAAGTACTCTAATATACTCATTCTTTTCAATGACGTTTTGAGAATTCATTTTTGTTCTCAAATATACAGTGTTTTGAGTTTTCTAGTCAATGTTTCTCCAAACAGCCCAAATTAAAGCTGGTAGTTATGAATGCATTAATCTAATTCAACTCACTTATCAGCCAACCACATTGGCATGTTTCCAAGATGAGTTAATACACATTTTCCTATATGATCGCTCGGCACCCAGTAGGCAAGGGCGGCCGAGCCTCTAGAGCAGCGCCCACCGACTGAGGCCAAGCTCATCCATGACCCCTCCTTTGCTACTGCCTTCACTGCTGCTAGCTTGTTGGGACTTTGGACTGGATTGAATGAGTGGTTAGATGGGTGGAGTTTGAGACATTTAAGCTCTGCTCAACTTGGTTTTTTTTTATGGTTTTTAGTTTTTTTTTACTATAGCTGGTTTATTTGCAATATAGCTATTGGTGATTTTTTGGTGTAATTAAATTTAAAAAATTAAAAATGAAAATACAGATTATCTCATCACGAACAATGCAAAGAAATACAAGAAAAAGGCAAAAAAAAAGTCCAAAAAGCTAGAAAGTTAGAAAAAAAAAACAAAATTAAGAATAGTTAACTAGAAATTAAAAGGTAGAAGCTGAAATCGAAACATACGAGGCCTTAGTAATTAGTAATTATGGTTCTATTAAGAAGAGATAAACTGATTATATGTGATAGTATTAAACACTGTTTTGGTCTGTGGTCTGTGGAGCAGAGGCCAACGCGGCGAGTAAGTCCGAATGGAGAGGGTATTCGTTAATGGTGCAATGGGGACGTTTCACCGTCCAAAAACCGTCACTAAATTCCGACCGACCAGTGGTTCTTTCTACGTACGTAGTGGAGGACTCCATTGTCGCCATCGATAAGTCAGATCATGAATTGTGTTGACGTAAAGGCTGATTGATGTGAGATCATTTTTTCTGACAGAGGTATTCATTCATGGTGTAATGACAGGCATGGCATCGGCAGGCCGTCTCCATCTATTAGAGCATCTCCAACAGTATAAGCTAGTTACTAGTTCTAAGATAACTTCTCCAATAGTATTAACTTTTAGCACATAGCTCATAACATAAATAACCCCACATGACACTCTCACATAATCTTGGAATGTGTGTATGAGTCTAGCTCTTGATCAAGAGCTAGCTTTTCTCTCTTCTATTAAAATATGAAATAATATGCTTAGAGCTAGCTCATAAGTCACTATTGGAGATGCACCGTACGAATCCTGCGCCATCCCATGCATGCACTGCCAAGCGGGCCCGAGCACGCGCGTGCACGGATTTTACAACCGGCCGGCCAATGTTGTCAGCCTATGTTTTAATTTAGAGTTACTGTAGATGTAGGTAAAATTTTAATTTTTATTAGAAGATAAATATAATAAATTAGTAATATAAAACTCGCAACTAATAGTAGGCTACTTGCTTATCATACTTTATAATATACATAAGGAAAATATAATATCAAAGTCGAATAAATGCGTAAACGACTTACTATTGGGCTTAATGAAGAACAGAAGCAACGATACTTGATGCAAGGCAAAACATAGACGATGCAAGGCAGGAGCTGTCACACAAATATGCTGCCCAAAAACCTTATTACCGCTCCGCAAATATTCTCTCATGCAATAGTTCAAGACAACGCTTCCTCATTTGTGTGAACACACCATAACTAACACAATCAAAACCACTCAAATTCAACTCAACTCTCAACCTCTCTTGCCAACAGGGGCTAGTCTAATCGTAGCCATCTGCCGATCAAAGCCACCCTAACACCCACCGGTCTGGACCATTGGCCGATCCGATCACTGTCGCCTAAATGCCGGCCACCAAGAAGATACATACATCACGACGGTCCGATCATTAGCCAAAGGCTGGTTAGATCACCGCCACTCTAACAAGAATAACTAGAGAAACAAAGGTACAAAATCAAACTCAACTAATGACAACACATTAAGAGTAAGGTTAAATACTCATTACCATGGTGGAGCTGCCATTACATGGTCTTACAATTGCAAATCAGATAAATTTTTTCAACATGAATGTAAATTATTTTTAAGCCAATTCCAACGGAAGTATAGAACAAACCAAGGAAATACAAGAGGTATGGTATAAATGTAACATAGCATGTTGCATATTTGCATCAAGGATAAATTATGTCTTACAGAGCCATTTGTCACTCCAATTTTTATGGTATTTTTTTTTAACTTAACCACTATTTTTATTCAATGGAGTGGCGATCTCATTGCAACTGAAACAACACAAGCATGCTATGCAATAATCAATGAATCTTCTGTAAACTATTTAGACAAGAAAGATGAATCGCTTCTTCGCTTCGAGATATGCATCCCTGATTCCGTGTAGCTTTGCAGCCACTTCCTGCATGCTGGTGCATTGTCTTGGTGTAGCAAAGTCCAATATTTAGCAGAGAAAGCATGTAGTGTACACCTTTTTCCTTGACAGCCATTGGAGTTTCTTGGCATGGGTCCAACTCTTGTCGCGGTGGGGATCAACAAGATGCAATACCTTATCGTGAAGTTGATCTCAGAACTTGGTGGTGGGCAATCCATCCTTAAAACATGTCATCTGTTAGCCTCCTTCAAATAAATATTTCGAGAAGAATAACTCAAGTCGTAAACATCCGAGGCAGAGAGACTTGGCCACCCCGCACACTCGTTGTCAACATCATACAAGAATGGTTTAGTCCAAATGTTAGTATTGAAAATGAGAAATCTCGCTCAAGTTACAAAGAACCAAGAATGATGCAAAATTAGAAATTACCTGAGCAACATATCCAATGGTCCCTTGATTGCAATCAAGAAGTTGAGTTTGAAGCTTCAAGAAAAGTTGAGTTTGAATCATGAGAGATGGAGTGTGGAATCAACTTTGAATCTTGTGAGGCCAAAGTCCCCAACATGAACGGTCGATTATCATCCGTAAGAATGTTGCTAGGCTTCATATCACAATGAACAATAGTTCCTTCGCTATTATGGTGTAGGTACTCAAGTGCATCTACTACATCCACCACAATGCTTATCCTTTCAACCAAAGTGTAATGTGGTTTGAAGGTAAAATACTTTCATCATCTCAAGTCGAGGATAGTAATGCATGCAAATCACTTGGTGGCATGAACTCATACACTATGGCTTTGAAATCATTTCCTTAGCATCTATACTTGAGCACGCAAAGAAAGATAGGAACTAGATTGCAATGCCACATATTTGTCAAAGCATTACATTCTGCAATGAAGCTCTTTATTTTGTGCTCCCTTGTCTCTAGGTTCAAGACTTTCACAAAGAACCACATTTGTCCCAAAATGTTTTCCTTGATATACTAAACTGTATCTTCCGCTAGCAATTAAATTGGATGTTGAGAATCCATCTGTTGCTTTAACAAGATCGTTATAACAAAACTTTGGGAAATTTACTATCAAACAAGGGCAAAGATATATATTTTCTCTTATGTTTTTCCTTCCAGAGAAACAAGACAGATATGACTATAGCAAGGGACACCATGCTGGCAAATGGGATCACTACTTTCAGTATAGTAGATTGCTTGTGCTTAGTTGAATTCAAATGTGTGACGACACATGCAAGTAGGTGTAAACTTGGTATCCCACCACAAAAGCCCGATTTCCATCAATCTGCATGGTAGTTGCATTCCTAAAAACCCCTTTGTTGGGATCTCACCATTAAGATGATTCAGTTACAAATCTAATCGCCAAGAAGTTGTAGGTTACCAAGAGACGCTGTATTGTCCCAAAGAAAGTCATTGTGAGATAAGTTGAGCATTCTAAGGCTTCTTATGTTGCCTAATGAAGTGGGGGATGCTTCCATTGAAAATATTCCTATCCAACTCAACGTCTTCCAAACTTTCACAATTACCCAAAGTGTTAGGAATTTCTCCGGATAGCTTATTGGAATAAAGCTGCAAATATATAAGTTGCTTCGCTTCACCAATTTCAATAGGAAGTTGTCCATCTAGTTAGTTGAAGGATAAATCAATTTTTAATATTGTTGGAATTATGAAGATCTTCTTTGGTACCCTACCATGAAGATTGTTATTGGAAATACCCAATGCTTCAAGCATTTGGAGGTTTCCCAAGCTTGGGGGTATGTGTCCATCAAACTAGTTCAGTGTAGATAGAGTTTTACCAAATGAGATAAATTGGAAAAATTGATGTAATGAACCTCAGTAAATAGGTTGTCAGATAAACTTAGTTTATGCAAGCTTTTGAGAGCCCCGAGCCAAGTAAATCGATTATTACCCATTTTTAAAGTAATCAGGCTGGGAAGGTTTGCTATGCCGGAAGGAAAATGCCCTGATAGCTGATTTTGCCCCCATATGTACATATTGGAGTAGAATGGAATAGTTCCCGAATGAATTTGGCACACAGCCTTCTAGACGTTTTCCTATTATGGAGAACATTTATAGCCGAGTGCAATTGGCTAACCTGTTCATAAACTCTAAGTCTTGCTTGTTATGTGCATGGAGTTTATTCTACTCAAGGTTTAGCCAAGAAAGTTTAGTAAGAGTTTATTCCACTCAAGGTTTAGCCAAGACAGCTTTAGTAAGTTTGCCAATAGAGCTAGGCACCACCCAGCTTAAATTATTCATTGATATATCAATAAGGTATAGCTCGAAGCATTTGTCAATGAACATGGATGTGCCCACTAAAGAAGTTGTCTGTCCAATTCGAACAACTGGAGATTGGGTGGCGAAGTTATCGATATTGGATGGTAAATCTCGCTTAGGTCATTGAAAGCAAGGCTAGAAAGATTTAGGAGGGCTTGTGGATGTTGAGGAACCGTCTGGCAACCAATCCGATCAATTCCTCTATTTAGAATGAAACGAATCAATCACAGAAAACAGAATAATAGATTGAAAACACACAGAGAGGTAGAGAGAACTCCTGGTCTTTCTTTATTGCTTTCGATTGCATGAGTACAAAATATGCCAGTACGGCTTCCTATTTATAGTCTACGATGAGGTGCCCACCATGGGCCTAGGCTCCAGCCCAGGCCCAGGTTTCTTAACACTCCCCCTTGGGCACTCATTTGACACACTCATGCCTTATTAAAAGTCCATAAAAACCCATTGGGAAAAATTTGGAGAAAGAGTACATGATGCATGTTGTGTCACGATGCACAAATTGCCTCATTAAAAACCTTGGTCGAGAATCTTTAGGAAAACTCGTCAAGAGAAAAGAGTACAATTCACCCAATTTCATTCAATCTTCAGGACTTACTCTTTTGGGTACTTGGTTTTCATGACCAAGGTTTAATAACGGACTCGAGAGAATTCTCCCCGACTCGCACTTCTAAGTCTCATCATTCCAATACTCGCATGCACCTTTCAAAGCTAGACGTAGGGGAGTGATTTAGTGAATAAATCTACTAGATTTTCACATGACTTAGTATGCAGACTTTAATCTCGCCCATCTTCTGCAATTTATGAGCATAGAAGAAATTGGGGTTGATGTGCTTTGTGAGATGACTCTTCACATAGCCCGCCTCCGCACTTGTGCAACACAAACCGCATTATCTTCATAGATAATTGTGGGGTTTGCACAATATTCATTTCACATGACCGCTGGATGTGGTGAACCATTCGGCGGAGCCAAGTGCATTCTCGTGTGGTTTCACACAGTTGCTATAATTTCGAGTGGTTCGTCGGGTTGTTATGAGACTTTGCTTGACGATTTCAGAAATTGCGTTCCACCATACAGAATACATAGCGTGTTTGTGACGTTGTGGTATGCAGTCGACATGTACCCGCATCTACATAGCCAATCAAGTTCAGATCTTGCGGAAGATGTTCTTTATACCGCCAATGCCTTTGATAGATTCTCGCACCGCACTTGCTAATGTGTTCACCGCAAATGCAATGTCTGGTCTAGTGCATTTTGCTAAATACATAAGTGATCCCACCCGATCATCAATACTTTCGATGGGTATGCTTTCACAAAGCCAAACCTTTCTAACACCTTCTGGGTGTAGGCCGACTTATGTACTAATATTCCTTCAGGGACATGCTCGAGCTGCAGGCCTAAGCAGAATTTGGTCTTGCCCAATCTTTCATTTCAAATTCCGACTCCAAGTAGGAGCTTGCTTCTTTTATGTCTTACATTGTTCTGATGATATTCATATCATCTACATACACTGAGATTATACAAAATCCATTCGGGATCGTCGATAAACAAAGAGGACACTTCATTGTTCAGATAGCCTTTCTTGCAGAGAAAGTCGCTTAAGTGATTATACCACATTCTGCTAGATTGCTTAAGTCCATACAGTGACTTTCTGAGTTTCACACTGTACAGATTTCTATTTGTTATGTCTTGGTTTAGGAGAAGGATTCCTTTAGGGACCTTCATATAAATCTCCGAATCCAAGTTTCCATAAAGGTATGCAGTTACCACATCCATCAATTTCATTTCTAAATTCAAGTTCACTGCTATTGAGATCAAGTATCTAAAGGTAATTCCACTCATGACTGGGGAGTAGGTTTATTCATAATCAACTCCAGGACGTTGAGTGAAACCTTGTGCTACCATTCTTGCTTTGTATCTAACTACTTCATTTCTTTCATTTCTCTTTCGAACAAAAACCTACTTATGCCCTACAGGGTGCACATGGGGAGGTGTGCAGCATACAGGCCCAAACACCTCTCTTTTGTTCAGAGATAGCAATTCAGTTTCTATTGCCTTTTTCCAATCTTCCCAATATGATCTTTTCTTACATTCAGCGAGCGATGTAGGCTCAGGATTAAGATCGATTGTGGCAATTTTCTTTGCAAAATAAATGTCGATATTGGTCTGTTATCCTATTCATGGACTCTCCTGTGCACATAATTTATAGCTATTTCTTCATGAGTTGCTTCTTTTGGAGCTTGTCCTGCACAACACTTCTTCCAATTTGTGGCAAGTCTCTTTAGTTTTTCGGATCCGATGTGTGCGCACACATCCATGCCGATTTCTTCTTCCATGAGGATATTTAGATCCGGTATGCCCTTTTATGAAGGTGTCATACTTGTGCCAGGTCTCAACTGGCACCCCTTCTCATTCTGGGGGACTTTAGTGATCGGATGTGATAAGTCTTTTTTATCCTTTTTCACCAGGCATCCCCGGTTACTTGGGATCCAAGGAGCCGAAGTTCTCGTCCTTTTATTCTGAGGCCTTTGGACGGGATTAGGGATACCTTCTGCTTTCTTTGGTATTTCAACCCTCTCTGGTGCATTGTGTGTAGGCACATGTGACTTAGTCACGCTCTTCAAATCACTAAAGTGATCAGGCAACTGGTTTGCTAATGCTTGCAAGTCAATGATCTTCTGGACCTCTTTCTCTGCTTCATTAGTGCGTGGGTCATGGGCATGAATTCTTGTGGCTTGCCACATATATTCCCGACATTTTTCATCAAGGGGTTGGTTTCCTCCCCCCAAATGTTGGGAAATTATTCTCATAAAAAATGCAATCAGCGAAGATGGCGGTATGCAAATCTCCCGACATGGGTTCCAAATACCTGATTATAGATACAGTCTCATAACCAACGTATATCCCAGTCTTACGGAGAGGGCCATTGCAAGACGTCATGAGTGGTATAGGTACATAAACCTTGCATCTATACCTCCCGAGATGAGAAATTTTCAGTGGTGACCTTTGCGCTAGTTGCATAGGTGAATGAATGCCGAGGTCGATGGTCTAAAGTTGATGAGATTTGTCGCATGCGGATCAGCGTGTCCCCAACATGTAGCCGCAAATTACAATTCTTCAAAAGGGGTCAGCAATAAATTTAATTCTTTTGATTAATGCCTCGCAAAACTATTCAGGTATGGACATGCGTATCAATGCTCAATCGCAATCTACATCGCCATGCAATAATCATCAAATGCCTTTGAAGTAAAGTTCCGACGTTGTCCATTCCGATGGACTTGATGTGATAACTGGGAAGACATTTCGATGCGAATGATCTCGAGATCAGCTTTATAAAGCATGGTTTCTTGTGGACAATAAACCCACATACGACCATTTTGAGGAAGCATCAATGAGCACCATAAAATACTTAAATGGACCTGAAATAGGCTGAATGGGACCGCAAATGTCTCCCTGGATGCGTTCCAGAATGCAGGGACTTCATCCTTCACTTTCAAAGTGGAGGGTCTAGTAATTAATTTCCTGGTGGCACATGCTGGGCACACAAAATCTTCGTGATCTGGGAATTTCTTTACATTAATATTATACCCTTGGAAATTGTTGATTATATTTCTCATCATTCTAAGACTCGAGTGGCCTAACTCACATGCCGAGACAAAAGAGTTCAGAGCTTCTAACATCTGTCTTCGTGATGTGTAGATCAGAGGTGCCTTGATATTGGTATAATATAGCCCAGCTTTCTAGTGAAGGAAGTTTTTCTAATACCTTTTTCCATTCTCTTCAAGGTCAGAATGAGCAGATATTTCTTACTGCACTTTTCTTCAGTCTCAATGTGGAAACCATTGGCGCGAATATTCTTAAAACTTAGGAGAGTTCTAGTCGATTTTGGGTACAATAAGGTTTTTTCAATGACCAAAGTTGTGCCCATGGGGAGTACAATTGTGGCTCTTACAGAACCAATTATACATGCATCGCTTCCGGCGATTGTCATAAGGTTGCTAGCATTCTTACGAATCGATGAAAATACTTAGTCTCTCCTAATATGGTATTCACAGCATTGCTGGCTAAGTATACTTCCTCCATAGGGCACCACACGCGTTCTAATATAAGGTATTTTATTAACATGTATTAGAAGGCATTCAACACATAAATAAAATACTTCAATATCAGAACATATCATGCCATTGCAAAACTGAATAAATGAATGAATTATTCAAAATCATTCAACCATCACGAGAAAACAAATGCTAAAGTACCATCCATGCAAGTTCTAACTTGTCCTTTTAACACAAAAATAAATGACAATTAAGTGTAATGCATTCTGTGCCTCAGACTGAATCTACTAGAAAATCAGAGACTTTTTTGGCTATTTTCTCGAGAGTGATATGCTCTTCGAGATAAATCATGGCAGTGGCTGCCTCTAAGTCGAAGGGGGGTGCTGCTGTTGTCGGGATGGTCTCAATCTCCATCAACGCGGCACCGCCGTAGCTCTCCCCTCAATCGATGCAAAGTGGGCTTCAGCCGCCCTTTGCCATCCTTCTTCTTTTGGGTTTGAAAGGCATCAATGACATGCTGTGGCTCTCATGCATCCGCGACCAATGCCCCACTTGCCACACTTGTAGCAACCTTAATTCTGCTGGCCATAGGTCTTGCCACTCCGCTTTGCCTTTTTGTCACTCGGAGCATCTGACTTGCCTTTCTGGGCAACGGTCTTACCCTTCTTTCCCATTTTCTTTATTAAGGGCTTTCGCACCTTGTAGCTCCCAGCGTTGTCCTCGTGGCCAGCGGAGCTCTCCGGTGGTTGAGTGACGTAATTCTTGCGAAGAAGTTCGTCCTGAGCCTCCGCAACCTGCATCATATCAATCAATTCGGCGTACTCCTTGTAACTGTCTTGACGATAGTTGCGAGCGAATTGTACTGCATTGGGGTGGAAGGTGGATAGGGTTTTCTTAACCTTCTGCTCGTCTGTGATCTGCTTGTCACAGAGTTGAAGATTGGTACAAATCCTGTGCAAGGCAAAATTGTACTCCCCGACCATCTTGAAGTCGGCAAACCTCAGTCTGATCCACTCTTGCTCTGCTTGAGGAAGAATGGTGTACTTTAGCCTCTCAAATTGCTTCTTGAGTGCGGTCTAGAGTGCTAGCGCGCTTTTCTCTGCCATGTACTCATTCTTGAGTGTGAGGCAGAGGTGGTGCCTGAGAAAATGAAGTGCCTGATCATTCTCCTCAGGAGTGGGTTGGGCGTCATGCGGTCCACCATTCCCAATAGCCGCACGGAGCTTTAGCTCCACGCACTATCTCGAGCATCTAAGCCAACGTCAGATAGTTTTGCCCATGTCGGCCACTCCTCGAACTCCTTGTCAGTGATGCCACCATCTACATATGTATGAAAGAAATAAATAAGTTTACTTCTGGTAAACGTGCACGGAATTTTCGTAAATAAATGGTACAAAAGATTTTCGTAATGTTCCATAATTTTCTATGAATTTTCTATAAATTTTACTGCTAATTTCAGTGATTAAAAGCAATTTTAAAATTTTACAATTAACAAAAAAGTAAATAAATACAAAAAATAATAATGGCAGAAATAAATATGCTTCAAATGCTTAAAATAATTCAAAATTTGGATTTCCAAGGTCTTTTTACGCTAGAATATGAATTTTCAGTGAATTCTACAATTTTCGAGGGTATATACACAAATTTTCAGTTCAGAGGAAAATTCGCGCAATTTCCTGATTTTCCGAGGGTTTTCTGCAAAATTCGAGACCCGTTCGTAAATTCGAGGACCTCTTCATAATTTTCAGAATTACGAGGCCCTTTCTCACAAATTCAGGATTTATATGCAAGATTTAAGGATTCTTCAGAATTTACGTAAAATGGGAGGACTTTTCGCAAATTTGCCTACCGCCTCGTATTTCTTTTCCTTGTTTTTTTTTCGGTCCATTCGCCCGCTTGGCCCGCCTGCCGGTTTTGAGGCACGGGTAGGGTTTCCCTACCCCATCCTCTCCATGGCGGCGGCACCGAGCACCGCCGGCACGCACGCGCCGTAAGTCGATGGGGGTCGATCACTTCAATCGCAGGTCGGGGGTCCGGCGCGTGGCATGGAGCGACGGTCCAGATCGTGGCAAGGGGACAGCGATCCAGCGGTGGCGTGTGGGCGGGGCGGGCGCGTTCACCAGGTGACCGCCAGAGGCACACGCGAGGTGGCGGCCACCGGAGGTCAGCGGCCAGCGAGTCGCGGCGTCGGGCATGCTGGGCGCCCGAGGCCAAGCGCGCGTGGTCTGCGGGCGGCGGTGGTTCGACGGCAGCGCCCATGTGGGGCGGCAGCCACGCGGTCGGCCGGCCGGTGGCGCGGCGCGGTCGGCTTGGGCGGCCGCCGCAGGCGGCGCCGCTATTGGTCGGGCGGCCGTGGCCGAGAGGACATGCGGTGGTCGGCGCTGCCGATGGCCAACGCAGATGGGGACGGCCGATGCCATCTTCGATGCGACCGATGCGGGCTACCGTGCTAATTTTTCCTTTTTTTTCCTTTTTCGATTTACAGTGCAATCAACACCTACTCTGTATGCAATCTACTGATCGACATTGTGTCGACGACTTGAAGTCTGCTCCTGGTAGATTAGAGCGGATTTGCATAGTAGAAAATCAATCTAGAACGTGAAATTACGAATTTAAAGCGATATAGATAATTCAATCTATTAGAGTTTCGATAATTACCTTTGATTCACCAGAGCAAAGTCGTGCTGATAACGTGTTGAAGAACCGTCGCTGGCGACCAGTCCGATCGATTCCTCTGCTTAGAATGAAATGAATCAATCACGTAACATTTAATAATAGATTGAAAACACACAGAGAGGTAGAGAGAACTCCTGGTCTTTCTTTATTGCTTTCGATTGTATGAGTACAAAATATGCCAGTATGACTTCCTATTTATAGTCTACAATGAGGTGTCCACCATAGGCTTAGGCTCCTAGCCCAGATCCAGATTTCTTAACAGTGGAAACCAACCTACCAACTTAATGACACCTATTTGCAGGAATTGCAGCCCAGGCAACCTTGCAAATCCATTTGGGACGTTGCCCTTGATATTATTATACACAAAACCAAGCCCTGTTAGCGTTGTGATATATGCAAGAGAAACAGGTATGGATCCAGTAAGATTATTATTCAAAAGTTGCAGCTGTTGATAGCGATGGGGGGCAAATCTAGGGTTTTCATTACCGAAATCCATTTTCTACCAGTGGTGGCCGGTTTAAGGCGAAAATTGTGATTATCGGTTATTTTTGGATCAAAAATTTCAAACAAAATTTAAAATTCAAACAAATTTTGGCCGAAAATTGCCGATTATCGGCTGATTATCGGATGGAAAATCGGGCCAAAACGCGAAATTTTCTCAAACAAACACACGCAGTTTCCAGATATTGAGAACTACTGCACGAAATGAGCTACAACCAAAGTATTTCAAGATAGTATGCTCATCCTCCAATTAGAGCAAGTCCAATAATAGAGCCAAGTGTTTAGCTATAAGTCAAGTTATAAGAGCAAGTTATACAATAATTTGTCTCCTATTTGTCTACAAAAGTTTTTTATTATTATATGGTACCATGTCTCACATTCTCTTCCTACTCCTCCTCACATACATTTATTATCTGGGCCCACCATCGCATAGGCTCCCGTGTGCAGCTTGTTGCTTGCATGAGAGCCAAACTCTCTCTCTCTCCTCTCTCTCTCTCCACATCAGCAAAAATGCTGACTAGTTTGGTTATAAGACCCTTATTGTACTTGCTCTTAAGCACCTATGTCTTTATGCGGACGGCGCCTCGAGGCCACAGGATGTGGTCAACTTTTGCATGTGAGTTACGAACTGCCATAGTAAGAAGGCACCAAATTTCATCTTTTTCCCCAATATAGACAAAAGATTTCAGAACACAGCGCAATGCAGTGGGAATGCAGAAAATGTATGGATCAACGCGAAGAAGAACTCCCAATCTATAAGCACACAAAAAAGTGAGAAGGATGACATAATAATCATATCAAAGGTTCAAAGTTTGGAGGAAAGAGATCGGCAACGGCTAACCAACAACAGAACCAGGCCTAAAAACCGGCTTTTCAAGAAAACAGCAGAAAAATTCACGGCACTGAAATGGGAAAATAACATAAGGAACAATGACCCGAAAACTTGAACGGCAACAAAGATTTGTACCAAATAGACGGGGAAAATTCGAACTTTTCGACGGGCAGAGACCCAAATCAACGCAAAGCAAGTGCAGGAGCAGCTCAACCACGGCGTGAATTCACACAACAGAATGCTCGAAACAAGCAAGGATCTCTCGAGCCGAGCCCACCTTCTTGCGCTGATCCTGCTGCATCTCACCGCTTCACCGGATCTTGCACCAAATCTCTTCATGGAGGCCACGCCTCCCCACACCGGCGGCAACAACACCAAGCCCACCACCGAATCGATGAGTGAGCGATGAGACGGCTCAGGGAGAGGAAGACGAACAGAGGAGAGGAAGAACCGAAGAACACCAATGTGAGCCAACTCAGCCACGCCGCCTGGAAGGGATGCACACGGGCAATAGGGAGCTATGCCGCGGCCATTTCAAATTGGGCCGAAATATTTTGCCCGGCAGCTGATTTTACCGGAGGCCCGGTTAAATCGGTATTTTCAAAAATCGGCTGGTTTTCAGCCGGTTTTCCAAACCTTGCAAATCTGCATGAATGTGTCCAACCAGATTATTGCGATCCAACCATAGAACCGTGAGACTGGAACTGTTTGCAAAATCAGGTATAATTCCTTGTAGTGTGTTATTACTCAAGTAGAGGGTTTGGAGGTGATGCAAGTGACCAAGAGATGAAGGGATCTCTCCAGCGAATCTATTTATTGGTAGGAGTAAATGTTTTAGGAATGTTAGATTTCCAAATGAAGGAGAGATTTTCCCTACTAAACCTCGATTTGTAAGATTAAGAGCAGTGACACGACGTTGAGTCTTCATCCTATACAAGACGCCTTCCCAATGGCAGAAGTGTGTGTTGTCATATTCACTCCAGTACATCAAGGCTTGCTGCGGATCAAGACTGATTGCATTCTTGAATTCAAGTAGTGATAACCGATCTGTGTCGTTTCCATATAATGAGCTGCAGATGACTGGCATGTGCACTGCAAGCCATGAGCACCAATAGAAACTGGCCAAGTGCAGTATCATTTATGGTAAGCTGCTACTTTGGTCGAATTTAGATCTTGGTTATATGCATAGAAGAAAACACGAGGAAAATTTAGATAGTTAGAGCAAGTTTAATAGTATAGATAGCTGCTACCTCTAATACATTTTCATGTCATCAAAAGGTAATGATGCAGCCAACTCATACAATAAGCTGGCTATAAGTTGTCTCTACAAGAGCTCTCAATCATTTAATACATACATGGGTATTGGTCATTTAATACATGCATGGGTATAGCAGTTAGTTCTATTGGTACATGCATAGATAACGCCTCTTTCCTGTGCTATAGCTCGACTCTTGCATGGGAGCCGGCTTGCTCTCTCTCTCTCCTTTCTCTCCTCCACATAGGACTATGCTGACATGGATTCCCTTATAGCTAGCACAGTCAGCCTTATTAAACTTGCTCTTAGAAAACGTTGACAAAGATTCAGTTATCCTATCCAGTGGTTGGTATTTGAAGTACTGAATGATTTAGTTTTAATGTCTTGAGCTACTCCTTTCTCAAGACTTGCATTTCGCATGCAAGATTCAAAAGAAGTGGAAGTCCCGCCTAATGTAAGTGTAACATGTGTTTTCTTCATCGTAACATGTTACAGCCTTTATGATCGCTCCTAGGATCTTTACGACCATCATCTAGACGCCACGATCACCTCCTCGTAGCCGCACGACCACGTTATTGAGGCTACGATCACCACATTTGTCGTTACGACCACTCGCTGATTCACCTACCACATTGACAATTATTACGACCACTGTGATCCCTCCAATCACGCCTCGTTACTCCGACCACGTAGTCATAAATTTTAGCTGAAGTTATGACCATGTTCACCGTCGCGTCGCTGCACTTCCTTCGACCACGGTCGATCACCGTAGTCGAGCTCCTTACGACCACGCAATGATTTTGTCAATTGCTATTGTCTTAACCCTTATGACCACGCTTTCCATCTCGTAACCGTGGTCATAACTCCTTTATAACCACGCCTTTAGTGAAACTTGGAATCAAAGGTACGCTCACATTGACTATGACTAATAGCTTTTGTTGAAAATAAATAGTAGTGGTTTTTAAAAAGAGGGGACGTACGGTGGTGAAAGTGGAGGAGATGTGTACGCGAGACGGAAACGAGAGTAGGGGTTCGTGGTATATCCATGAAACTTGTTTTATTCCCAGAACGAGAGTAGTGAAAAGTTATCTCAGAAACCGAATATTTATATTGGTTTCTAACTTTATCTTTTCTTTTTATATAATATCATGACAACCTTAACAATATTAATCGATCCACGCTTTTGTTGAGGAACCGTCACGCGCACTATTCGAACAATTCCTCCGCTTAGAACAAGAACGAATCAACCACGAAGATAGAATAATAGATTGAACACAGAGAGGTAGAGAGAACTCCTGGTCTTTCTTTATTGCTTTCAATTGCATCGTGTACATAATGAGTTGGTATGGCTCTCTATTTATATTCTACTGGTGGTGCCCATAATGCGCCAGACTCTGGCTTGGGCCCAAGTTTCTCAACACTCCCTGGGCACTCACCCAACACGCTCATGCCTCACTAAAACTCCATAAACACCTAGTGGGAAAATTTTGGAGAAAGAGCACATGATACATGTGATGCTGCGATGCACGAATTGCCTCATTAAAAACCTTGGTCGAGAAACTTCATGGAAAACTCACAAGGGAAAAAGAGTACAATCCACCCAATTTCATTTGGTCTTCGTGACTTTCCAACTACTAGACATGACTCCTCTTAATAGTACGACAACATATACTAGCAATTCAAATTTTCAACTAAACACCAAGACTGGTAAAAGACTAGAAATACATCTTTAGCCCTAACTAGTCATACTTTGCCTTAGCATCTTCGTGAAGCTTGATGGCGCACATGTTTACTTCAAGTCCGGGTCCTTGTCTTATTATGCATCAACCTATGATGCATCGCTCACTTGAACTCCATCAACATATGATGGGTCTTTACATGACTTGATAATCAACACATGATTATCTTCTCTTGACATGCATCAACTCATGATGCATCTTCTTGTTAATGGTCTTCAACTCGTGAAGCTATCTTCCATCTTGTATCTTGACTTGAAGATCTTCAACACATGAAGTCATCCCAAGTCATCCTCTTTGTGGAACCTAACCTATTCATCCAATTCATGGAAAATATTAGTCCACAAATCAATTGCCATTAATTACCAAACTTCACTATTAACTCATAATGGAGGGACTAGATTCTACAATCTTTCCATTTTAGTAATTCATGATAATCTCAACAAATAGTGAGATAAAAATTGATTTTCAAGTATACAACATGTACACAATAATTGTATACTCTAGGATAAGCTTTAAGCAATTAACTCATTTGAGTGTCAAGATTTACCTTTGAGATTAATTGCTAGCAAAGTTTACACATCCAACTATTAACACATAATAGACGCACCTAGATGACAGCTCGATTATGCGATATATGATCTACACAAGTTATATATACTCAAGGAATATGTTTCAATATAAAGATCCTTAATATGTGAAAAGGGAACATGGATCAATACTAATGTAACAACAAAACATAGAATAAACTCCTGTAAATGTGTGCTTATATGAATGTATATTGGAAACATATGCACATATTCAAATTTGACTATTTATAAAGTTCAATCTATATTTTGGATCCGAGGAATGCACTAAGTAGAATACGATGTCGAATGCATACCTCTTATGATTTTTATCTTTTCATCCAAATGAGACTAAGCAATGTCATAATCAATGAATAAATTAGTCTCACAATTAGATTTGTCATTATCACTAAAACTAACTTAGTGGAGCTTGAACTTACAAATGATGTGTTGCGCTTGGTATTAGAGTGGGCGTTAGATCCATGGTAGATAACTTAGTAACTTAGGCTACTTCAATCAAGTAAAAATCTAACTTAGGCCTCTTATTAAAAAAATCTGGCTTAGGTTGAGTAATTACCAAAACTTGACTTTGGCCAAATAATTAACTTAAACTTGACACACACTCTAGTGTACAATAGGATAGGGTTGGGTCAAAGCATTGCATTGTATTTGCATAGTTGTAATGTTGATTAGCAATGTTATGAGGTTGATGCGCATGAGTTGGTGGCAAACTGTCAAATTTATTGCTTGTGTGTCCAAGTGGAATTTATTAAGACTGTGTTGCATAATGATGTGAGAGACAGAGGTCGTGGCCGCTGTTGAGGCTAGGTCATGTTGCCATTCGAGGCATAGAGATAGTGCTGTTTGGCTCATAAGATGTTTTGCTTCGGTTTTGTGTAGTGGGTTCCCTTTAGTTAGTAGATATATAGCTGATAGTGATAAGTGCCCTTTGCAAGTCTAATATTCGGTGAGAGTTTTGATCCTACGAATGTTTAGAGTAACATGTGTGATGAGGCCTAATGCTTTTGTTCCAAAAAGACAATATCCAATAGTGGCTATAATGTTTGGTTAGGCTCAAGTGAGAGGTTATGGTTAAGGTAATGGTTGGAAGGGCATAGGATTCCAAGTTGTGAGAAACGAGGAGTGGCCGACTTTAGTTATGCCCATGGGATCAAGTTGATTTAAATTCAATGGGGTCTTAATATTTACATAAAAATAGCGACATAAGGCATATCCATCCCTACTTAATAGTTGGACTTAGAATTTTGATGAACTAGTAGGTCATTAAGGTTGTTTAGATTGTTGAACCCATTGAATGATTTGTTTTACTATAGTCCCAATGAATAGCCTAACCGCATGATTTAGACATGTTAAAAGGTGTGTTAATCTATTGCTTTGGTGGAAATTCATCATGGAGTTATCCTCTCTATGGGCAATTGGTGATTGACTATAAAACTAAGTCTATCAATCTCGCATCATGATTGATTGTTGCAATTATGGCCAATGCCTTGGAAAGTCACATGAGACTTAAAAGTTTAGGGATGGACTTAATAGAGTTCTAGAGGATTTTGTACCAATTTATAAGCATGAGTTGGCGAAATTGTAATCGCACCTATAGATAATTATGTGCATGACCATGGAGGTAGAATAAATGGATACCATGTTTAAGATAATAGTAAATGAGGTTCATGAAAGTACAGATGATGTGCTAAAATTTGGGTGATTGATCATCATCAAAGAGTAGTGGTGAAGTTTAGATAGCATCTTGAAATCAGATGCTTGTGGGATTGTTTATTGATAGTGGATCTTTTGATCAAAGAGTTTTGTTCACGCTTATGTTTTGCACACTGATAGTCGTGATGACCGTGTTGTTGTGTAGTAAGGTTGCAGAGTTCGTGAGTTATGGAGTAAAAATGGGAGAAGAAAGTATTATGAGGTTCTATGGTGAGTTTTTGGGAAGGTTTATGATGGAAAACTGAAATCAATGATTTCTTTTTTAGCAAATTGACATTTGCAATATTATGTAAGTAGTACAAGGGGTACTCGCTTATTGTTCCTATAGAGTAAAGAATTTTGATTGATTTTTTGTGTTGGCATTTGAAGAAATGGTTTGTGTTTTGGCGTGCATGATCATTTGGAGTTCATGACTTAAGAGGTTGTGTTCTATTTCTAATGATGATGAATGCTTAGAGTTGTGGTGGAGGATCCACATAACTCATAGTTGATTTATGTGCATGTCTTGAGTGTCATTTCCATGATGAAGTGATGCTATGATCGAAGGAAATGGCTCCCTTGTTAAAGGGTTGTATCATTGAAAGAGTGAATTCTGTGTTGTGGGAGTTTCATAGTTTGTTTTTATGGTAATAAGTGTTGAAATCATTCCAAATTCTTGCTTTTGAAAAATCATTTGGACTTCGTTTGTTCTTGGATGCTTAAATTTTATATTCTTGTCCGATAAGGTTTGTTGAAGGGTTGGAATCCTCGTTCCTAGAAGGAATATTAAATTTGAACATGGAGTTTTGTTGGGCTTAAACGATAGTGAGGATTATTGATATGATTAGTAATGAGGTGATCGCTAAGATTTGGGTAACTAATGGATTATAAGTTGATTGCATGTTATAATCCTTTGAGAGGAATTGAATTGAGGATAATATTAGCTTTGAGGCAAAACCAATTATGTTGTTGCTACTAGTAGAGCCTATAGGGAAGGGTAGTTAATGATGTCATGTTTGCCGGTAAGTCATTAGTAGCGTCAAGAGTGTAAGATTTTGATGAATGTACTTCCCTAATTATGTTTTCATGGTAGGTATCATCACTAAATGTTGATGATGTTTTAGGTTGCTTGATTTCTATAATATGGATCAAGATGTCAATGTTATCGGTGTCATTGGTGGATATTTGAATCTTTGAAATATGAGTCTTAGGTTTCTTGATAGCTAGTGGTGGCTAAAAGATTAGGATAAAGTTGAGGTAGTGTCATAGGAGAACTTAGTTACCTGATTTTATATGAAATCCCGATAGGACTTACATCATTTCGTGGATGTGAGAAGGTGGGAGTTGATGTAATTTGATAAATCCACCGCTTAAAGTGACCATTATTTGAGGAAATAGTCGAGAAATAATTAATTTCATGAGTTAACCATTGACGGAGTTCATCGTGGTGCAAATCAAGTGTGAGCTGAAACACTAGAGATAAAGGTACTAGAGGGATTGAAGTGATGGGATCCAATGCAAATTTTATGTTTAAGGGCATGTGGAATTATTTATTGACAATGTTTCGTTGGTGAAGGGGTTTTGCTTGGGTATTTTGCGATTCAGATACTAAAAATTTCCCAGATTTGTGCGACATTGCTTTAAGATTGAATTGGCTTTGTGGCTCATAAATTGGCGTTGAAAACAAGTTGCCACAAGGCAACCTAATGTGCTTTGGAAAGTTTCAGTATGTTAAATGTTGGAATTCTATTATTCTTGCTAAAAGCTTTAGTAAGAACTATATTTGCAAGATTTTTCACATGGATGTGTGACTGATACTAATTCTTAAGGGATAATGGCGTAAGATATCTTTCATGTTAACTAAAATGATTGGCCGATGTTTAATGAGTTATTTTGGGATCATGTAATTTGGAAACTTGTCCATATCTCATTTTGAGGAAAAGTGGATTCAAGTGGGAAGTTGTAGGGTTTCCAGATTTTATATGTGATTCATGTGATCTTTACTCAAGCTGCTACCTACTCGCCCAAGAGAATGTGCTTCCTTTCTTTGAAAAGGAGGTTGATTTTGAGAAGTGAATCATTCTGCATGTTATATGTGGTATAGAGTTGTTTATTAGGATGAGAATTGATTTTTTGTCCTATTTTCTCTCTCTAAGAGGATTTGTTGTGGAGAAGTGGATTCATCCTATGACTGATTTTTATCTTTATGAAAGAATTTGTTCTGTAGAACTAAGTTGATTTTATTAATGTTATATGATACTTCTCTTTTAAAAGAGAAGAGCTCTTATTGTTATGAATAAAAGTAGTATGGTCTGTTTTTATAGGCAATGAAAGTGATTTTTTTTAGAGGTTTAAGATTTTTGTATGTTAAGACATGAAATGCTAAAGGTTGTTGGCTTGCTAGATCACGGCCGAGCTGTGCACAGATATAGATAGGCACAGCATCACGCAGCGTTTAATTCTTAGTTTTTTTAGAGGCGTGCCAGTCAATCACGTACTGCTAACTGACTGGAATGCGTTGAGCATTTTCTTCAAAAGGCTGATGCAATCCATGCAGCCGACCGGCCGCTCGCGCGTCTTGGAGTTTAAGCGATCCCGTTTCCGTGATACCAGGGCAATCTTAATAACATTAAATCGTTTAGCTGGTCGCCATCAGCCAGTAAGTCAAGGCAGCTCTAATCAAATCTCATACTTAAGGCCAGTCTTAGGGCACTCCCAATGCAGAAACTATGAGATAGTTTCTATACTTGTCAATTAATGTAGACACTCACTACTACGTAAGAGGCTATATGGACGGCTACATCACGCACTTGCTCATACGTAACCGCCTCGTGATTAAACTGTCATAGACGGTTTATACGGCAACCATCGGTGATATTTTCACTGCATTTGTTATTAACACTAACGGTCTGTGATAATGAGACATCACAGCATCGCTCGCTTTACTAACCGCTCGCGGAAAGTTCCGACGTTATTAAGACGCACAGTCACTTCGTGATTTTTAATTATCACGCACGGTTTCGCGACAACCGTCGGAAAATATCACGCACGTTATTACCATAAACCGCCTCGTGATAATTTTAGAAATCGCAGACGGTTTGTATTATTAACCGCCGGTGAAAGTTCACTGACGTTAGTAATACGAACCGCCTCAGGTATCGCTAAACTACATCTATAGAGACAAAAGTCAAATTCAAGGTAATTTTATTACAAAAGTGCAAAAAGACATTCCCAGATTTGAATCTTCTCGACTTCATATGCTTCTTCGTCGACTTCTGGAGTTGGAGGATCACCATCGTGTTCTCGAATGTCGTTAAGATTGCCCTTGCCTTCTCGACTTCCTCCTCAAGAATGGGCAAATGATCATTAGCATGTTCCAAAATCTGAAACAGATGTCAAGATGCGCTTCGCATCATCGCCCAATCGCTTGATCGAAAGTTTATCCAAGTGTGTCTCGCAATGCCGCAAGATCTTTCTCCGCCTTGCGCACATTGTAGAGAAGAACAAGGCTGAGGGCGGTTTCCCTATCCTGAGTGGCAATGAGACACCTCCGTCGACGGCGGATGATGAGGTCCAGCTGACGGATGGAAGCTAGTCGAGGAAGGAGAGCAGGGTGTGAGCGGAGGAGCTGCTCCAGACGTAAATTTTTGGCCGCTCGTAAGGTTGCGTCCAACAACTCATGATGGATAGATGAGAGGAAGGAGATCAAAAGAATTTTAGAAGTCATTATTGAGAAATCTGGTGATGAAGAAGATGATCGTGAGAGCATAGTGTAGAAGGATTAGGGCGCATATATAAGCATGAACGCATGCGACGCTTCAGATTTCAAACCATCTCTCGCTATTATGATCAGGGAGAGCATATAGTGTAGACGCTCGTATTTCAAACCATCTCTGCTATTATGATTAGGGTGCGATATTTAAGCATTAACGCAGACGCTTCCGATTTCAAACCATCTCTCTATTAATATCACAAAACGAGTATCACGCATTTATTCTTACTAATGAACCGCTTGTGATACTAGTATCACGTGATGGTTTTTATTAAAATCGCTCAGGTTCGTGATACCTTCTTCTCGTCATAATATTCTGCTCATGATCGAGGTTAATATATAAGTATGTCGCTTGTTTGTCATATTCTGCTCATGATCGTGAGGTTAATATATAAGTACACATAACGAGGGGATTGTTTGCTCACACCGACAAGGAGTACGCCATGGTACCCTTCAACCAAGGGTAAGTGCTTCACTACACCGCCACACATATGTTTCATTTGTACTTTACATGCAGCATGAACTTAGGATTAATCACTATGGCGACACATATGACTAGGAATCACTCGATTTTGATTGTGATTGTACCAAAGTGGAGCAAGGTAATATACCTTGATTCCCTCCTTAGGAGCAACCACGACTTCACTGTGCAAGAAGTACTTAATAGGTAAACTCATTTCCTCCATACATAACTCTATTGTAATATTTCTTTGTTTGCAAATCACTTGAGGCTAAGTTTTTGAATCACGAGGGCATTTGCCGATTATGTTGCCCAAGGAGGAAGACACGACAAATCCAAAGGACACGCTACGACACAACACGCGATTTCCTGTACCCGCCACAACACAACAATCCTATATCATACTTTGTTATAATGCCTTTAGAATTGACAATACCGATGTATGTAATTCTATTTTGCAGTGTCACTAGCAGCTACATGTGGCAACGTATGTGGATTCTACGTTTCGGCATATGAAGGAACTCATGGCTACTAAGATCAATGATCCAGAGGTTTCTCAAGTCATTCCAATAATTATTATCTGATTATATATATGTATTTATATTACACACACATGCTAATTAATGACTTAACATTGCTCCTAGCGACAGCGGTGCACTTCGACGAAAGTGCATATGATCTTGACAATCTCGTCCGAGATTCGTGCAATAATCTCCCAATCTTGCTAGCAGAGGTCATAAGTAAGAGGAGAGAGTTCCACGCCTGGCAATGGTGATAATTAGATGTTCAAACATTGATTGAATCTGCATAAATCAAACAATTCCTTCAATTGAATTCATTTGTCGATATTGTGTAACGATCGATTTTCACTCTATATATGTATGTGATCGATCCGCGGGCTGTTTGTTACATTCATCTCGGTATCGAATTTTGTTGTAATTTACTATGAGTTGCAATCAACTTATATCTGTCATTTATCCGTAATCGCTTGCTTACTTTCGCAGGGCATGGCTAGCATATCCCGAGGCTAGGCAAAAACAGCAAATTAAATAGATGATGCATTTTAATATCGCGGACGTGTTCATTGTTAAAACCGTCGTGATACAATATCGCAGACATTTTTTATTACAACCGCTGTGATATACAAATATCACGCGCATGTTAGTAATAAAAAACCGCTCGTGATATTGTGTATATCGCACGGTCTTTATTACTAACACCTGATGATAGACGAGTATCACGATTTCGCTGTTTATAAAAATCGCTCGTGATATTTAGAGATTACAGACGGTCTTATTACTAACAGCCGCAGATAGACGCGAGTATCACGCACGGTTTTTTATAAAAACCGCCTCGTGATACTCGTCTATCGCTGCATCGTTAGTAATAAAGACCGTTTATATGTGAGTTATCACGCACGGCTCGGAACCGCCCGTGATAACCACCAACTATCATCGACACCTAAACACCGATTCGTTCAGAACCACTCGGATGATTGTTCAAACTGTCTCGTGATAGGGCTGTCAGAAGTGACTACCCATAGAAACTATACTCCCAATGGATAGTTTCTACAAATAAAATTTTCATCCAATCATTTTATCTTCTCTCTCCTATCATCTACCTATCACAGCTCTTTTCTATCTTGGTTCCTGTGTAGACATGGTTTCTTATATAAGAAACCATTTCTTATCTCTCCTCCTTAACTCCAATGACACATCAGCATTTTGCCTACTTGGCACCTTATTTAATGTCATAGAAACCACCCATTGGGACTGCCCTAGTGGGAGGTTTCATGTCCCATTTCCAAGACTGCCATGTCACCTTTTCATGTTTGGAGTGATGAATGAAACATGCTCTCTCAATGCACAAGCCATATGCTATTCGCAGCATTTAATTCTGGCATGTATTGTGATCAAATGTGCCATGTGAACTATGTAGCTTTGAGGGGAGATGGCGACCGGATCCGCGACGAGGAGGAGATAAAACAAAACGCTCACAGTCGCTGCTTTCACGCTATTTCCAAGGTGGTGGAAAAAAGGCTCATCCGCTTTCTTCACCATGAAACAGATTTCTTTCTTCTTTAATACAATGCCATGTCATCGCTTTGCTGATATGTCATCTCATTTAATGCCCATGAAACCCGATGAAATCCCCATTGAGATCGGCCTAAGAGCAAGTTTAATAGAAGAGGTGGTCGCCACCTCTAAGACTAGCCAAACAAGCAAAAAGAGTATACGTGACTCATGGTAGAGGTGGCTAATACAATAAGTTGAGTAGAGGTTACCTCTACTAAAGCACTCAAACATTTAATACTTGCATAAATATATCGTGGGTCATCTCTGCATGAGAGGCAGCTTGCCTCTCTCTCTCGTATGATGTGCTAGAGGTCACCTCTTGCATAGGGGCAGCTTGTCTCTCTCCTCTTTTCTCTCTCTTCCACATAGGATTGTGTTGACGTGATTTCGTTAGATGCTACCTAGTCAACATTATTGTACTTGCTCTAAGGGTCCTGTCTTTTAGGCTTCACTTTTGTTTTTTTATTGCGTTTATTGGTTTTAAGCTATTTATAAGAGAAAGTACCATAAACTCACATATGATTTTAACCGATATAAATGAAGTCTCAACAATGTATACTATAATTAACTTGTACACTCCGCTTTAAAAACACTTCGCTTGAAAACTAGTTATTATAGAAAAACTAAAATGTAGCTTTTAAAAATTTGAAAGAAGATTTTCTAATTAGCGCACCAGGATAACATATAGTAATACAATCCAGTGTAAACGGTGTGAAAAATACAAGAGCACGCGGATCCCTTAAACCGAGGGAAGTTGTTGGGCGAACATTCAAAATACATGCATCGTATATTTGAACAGCATCTAATTGCATACACATTCTTGGAATTGGATAGGTTTCAAAAACTGCCCACACAGCTTATCAATAATGAATTCCTTTCATTTCCTAGATCTCTTGTTTTTAAAAAACGACCCGTTACTTTAGTTTTTAGAAATGTTGTCAAGATAAAGAGAGGTTACAGTGTTGACCTGGATTTTTGGAGCCAAAACTGTCAATCGAGTAATTTTTTTTCTCAAATCAGTTATGTTTTTCTTTACCATCTGATTAGGGGTGCAAGGGGGCAGGTTGGCCTGTTGACCCTCTGGCCCGCCCTAAAATCATGGCTCCAAAGGTTCGTGGGCCAGCTCATAAAATTTTAGGAGCAATACGTGTCCGTAACCCTTGATCCTCGGGTCGACTGGCATCGAGCCCTGCCGCATCGGCGCATCGCATAGAGCATAGGTCCCTCTTTCCCACGATGCCACCCAATCACCACCGCTTCTACTTTCCTCCACTCTGCCGCCACCAGCGGTAGTGTCATCCGCATGGTGCGCCACTTTGCATTTCCCTCTTCTCGACCTACACCAAAGCTTTCTCCATCCCCAATCCTCTCAAACCGTAGAGCCCAAGATAGCAGCAAGGCCATCACCTCTACACGCCACCGCCTCCTCCACTAGCTACGAGCTCATCCCCGCCATTGGCCTCGAAATTGTCCCCTCCGCCGACATGGCCAGTTCCTTGAGCTCGCAACATTGCTGAATACTAAGTTTTAGCAGGTTGCACATTTTGGACTAGCAATGATATCTGCATTGTAGTTCCTTTCAAGGCTCAAGTAGTAGATTTCAACATAGGAGACATATCAGCTTTGCTCAAGATGCTTTAGATGATATCTAATGCGTTTACATAACTACAAAAAGAAACAATTTCACAACCAGGAGGAAGAAATGAAGTAATGTAAAGAGTTTTTCTGAACTGTTGCTTTTCTTGGTCTTGGCTTGCGTATTGTCCTGCATAAGTTAACAAATAAACTAGCATTTATTATGATCAGCTACCATCTGAGTTCTAGCATGAGAAACGTAGTTGTGTTTGTGCAGAGTTCATTATATTTTCCTCAACCGTAACTTGCTAGTGCGTAATGCCTGGATGATGCTTATACCTTCTTTGTCCTGGGTCAATGTATTTCTTATCATTGCATTGCTATGAAAATAGAGCTAAAATTCCTAAACGTTGTTCTTGTTGACAGGATTCGTACAAATATTGACTTGCATGATGTAACATCTCAAATATGGGGACTAGTGTATTTGCGAAAATTGTAAAATCTTTTTGTCGCCTTTCATATCTCAAAAATTGGCTTCCTTTTGAGCTCTTGGTTTGGCTTTTGTGCCAAGTAAAACCCCTGATCAAGAAATAAAGAAACCCAATCATGCAAAGTTGGACTTGAATTCTCAGTTATCAAGACCGAAACAAACAAAACTAAAGGCAAAACATTTTTGAAATTCATGTTCGAATATTTGAACCAAGATTTTAATTTCAAAATTTAAGTCTTGAACTTAAAATTTTAGCAGAATCCGCTCCAAATAATTTTCAACCCAAGAACTCGTATTTGACTTCAAAGCTCAAATTCAAATTTCGGAATTGAGAAGCCAAACCCCCAAAATTTTGGCCCTTCTTTCTCGCTTCCTCCTCTCTCTCCCCCTGCTCGTGCCCTTTCTCCTCCCTATGTCTTCTGTCTTTCGTTCCTCAGCACCATCCCCAAGCCGAGCTGCACCCAACTATGCCCGCGCGTGCACCCGTCGGCCGCACCGCGTATGTGCCCCTGTCGTCGCCTCCCCCCGTCTTACCTTCCTCGCACGCATCACCCGGACATTCCTCCCCCGTGTTGCGCCATGCCGGCCGTGCACAACCCACGCACACCTGCACGGTCATATCATCTCGGCACCCACGCTGCCCCCACGTCGTACCACGACCATGACGCCGGCCGCCTTGGCCATACCGTGCCCTCTGCTCCCTGAACATCACTCTGGCGCCCGAGCACGGCCATGTGTCACGTTGTGTCGCCACCACGAATCCCGGCTGCACCCATGCGGCCATGCCAGCCGAGTTGCCTTCGCCCATGCCGGCCGCACGCCAGTCCCATCGCTGTCCCCATGCTGTACCACGACACTTCCTCCCGAAGTTCTGCGCCTCGTGCAGCATGTCACCCCAACAGCGCAACCTCTTCCTCGGCTGCAAACACCTCCCGGATGACTCCTCTACATCTCAACCACTCGCTGCCTCTATTGGGATTTTCATAACTTTCAATATTTATTATGATTATCGTCTGTCTTACTCAATATGAAATTATTTCATATTATTGATACAAGTGATAGCAAATATTTTGATGCAAAATTTAACTCAAGAAATTAATACTCAATGTGCTGAGGAGAGCTGTGCTAGAATATGGTAGACATATTTATTGTGATCAAGTCTGCTGAAAATTGATATGCATGCATCCTGTTCAACCCGGCACAACACAGTGTGGAATAGCTGGGTTTCAGGATTGGTTTCACAGTCATAACCCACATGATCAGATTGGAATTGATCTCGTAAACAATCTGAATCATGACGCATGACTCATACATGTGTGCTTGGGACTTAATATATTTTAAACTTATAAATAAAACTGGTATGTCTGATCGTAGTTGGTGACATCATTCAGAAGTCTCATAGGATACTTGAAACATGTGTCACTTTGTAACATTTGGAAGTGCGCCTATAAATAGGTCCCTACCTCTTCTAGCCTTATTATATATTGTAAGTGATATCACAGATAAAATAGAAAATAAAAAGTGGATTAGAAAATCTCTATAAAATTTATCTAGAGTTTTTTTAAAAATCTAACATTAACACTAGAGGAACGTTCTCCGCATCTGCTTGCGTTCTTCGAGCAAAGATTCTCCATCTCCGCCTCTGCTTTGACCCCTGTGAAGTAATTTGGCTGCTCTGATCCTGATGTCGTCCGTGCAGAAGAAAGCCAAGAAATTCAAACTATTGCCATCAACACCCATCATGCATGCTTTAAAGACTTTCGCCCCCGCCCATTTCAACTTAGCTTCTAACTTTATTTTTTATTATTCGTAAATTTCAATATTTTTGAACTTTAACGGTTCTTGTTTTTTCCGTATTCATTTTACGCCTATCCGTGATGAGCTAACATATTTTTCTATTTTTAATTTCTTAATTTTAATTATGTCAAATAAACCACCTTCAAGCATGTGATAATTTTAACTAATCCTCATTCTTCTCAAACAAAGCATCACTCACCAAACGATCAAGACATCGTAACAAATGCTTCAAGAATTATCTAGGTGTGTTTGGTTGCTCAATCTCTTTTCGTCCCGATGGGTGGATCCATGATAATCTTGAGAAAGAGCTCGCTTTAATGTTCAGAGTAAGCGGATACAAATTTTATGAGCGATGCACGCTCATCCTCATCCTCGATGGGTGGATACGCCAAAATGAGCTTCACTAGCTATACTCCGGATGAGTGGATGCGCATCTTATGCGCTGCCCACGTGTCACTTTCTTGTGTTTGGTAGATCTGATCCGGCTCATAGCAAACCAAACAAAGATCTCGCTTTTGTATCCGCCATACAAAGCTCACCAAACATCTTCTTTTTCTGAAATACGATTCCACTCAGCCCGCATCCACTCATCCGTGAGATATAATGATACAAATCTCCATCCACTTAACCAAACACACCCCTAGTGTTCCAACACAGACGTGAAGCTTTGTTGATTTTTTCCACGCCTTGGTCTACGCGCAGGGAAGCTCCTCGTGTTTGTTCGTCCGTCAGCACAAGCAGGGAAATCACGTGTAGGCTTCTTTGATCGGCATGCCATCAACCAGATCGATTTCACACGGAATCCTTCGGTAATAAAGTGCAGCTCATGATTATTCTAAATTTTTTACTAAATTTATAAAATAATTTAAAATATCCTTTACCATTCTGAAAGAGCACTCAATATACATACTTGAGACATCATTTACTTATAGAAGAAAATAAAAACTCTAGAAAAGGAAAGAAATACTTCTAAGTTACAACTTGGAGAAAGGAAAGAAATACTTAAGTTACAAATTTGAGAGGAAAAGACAATAATAAAAGAAATTGACAAAAGAGGAAGTCTAATGGTGATTTGAGAGAAAAGCTTAATAAGAAACGCGATCAAGATGATCAGAAAATTTTAACTCTTTTCAGATGAATGAAAAGTACAAGAATTTCAAGTGTCACAACTATGGTCAGTCTGTATGAAAACAAGAAGGTAATGAGCAAATGAATCAAAACAATTAACCAGCTTGAGCGTAAAGGCAATTCTTCGCTTAAGATGAAGCTCTAATATTTTATATGCACCTGAATCTTTACTTACTACTACTTTTCTAAATAGTTGATTGTAGATTTGGTGCTACTTCTCATATTTCAGAGATAGATAGAGATTTCACTTCTATACAAATAATACCAAGGGGAAATAGATATATCTTCTAGACACTAATGCTAAAGTTGATGCACTTGAAATTGGAAATTATGTCCTAAAACTCCTAATGGAGGAAAATTATTATTACAAGACACTTTATATTCACCTAGCATGAGAAGCAATTCAACTCTGTTGCTCAATTAGAATCTATGTTATGACATACTATTTGGAAAAGGAAGAGTTAAATATTGCTTAATAGAAAATTAGTGCATACTTGAACTCGTCATGATGGTCCTTATTTTTTGATAAACTATTAAATGATGACAATATTGTTGCTTAGTTGGTGAAAATAACCTCATAGTGAAGAATACTAATGATAGGAACACATGCTCAGAGTCATATTTATGGCATTTACTATTTGCTCACATATCTAAAAACAAAATTAAGAGGCTTATTAATTTTGGAATTCTGCACTTTAAGTGAGAGGATTTTGTATTTGTGAGGAGGTATAATGGGTAAGATGATTTGTGCCTTTTCCAAAGGTGGAAAGATCAAATGAGCCTTTGTCATTATTCATTCTGATATTTGTAGAAATGTCTACTCCTACTAGAGGTCAAAGATTTATTTTATCATATATTGATGATTATTCTAGATTTAGATATGTGTATCTTCTTAAAAAAAAGCTGAAGGCTTTGATGTGTTCAAGACATTTAAAATCAAGTGAAAAATCAATTAAATAGAAAGATCAAGGTTTTGAGAATTGATCGTGAGGAGAATACATTTGTGAATATTAAATAATTTTGTAAAGATATAATTATTCATCATTATACTATACCTTACACTCCAAACCAAAATAGTGTTGCGTAGAAGAGGAATAAAACACTTATGGATATGGTTAGATCTATGATGGCTTATTCGATCATTCTTGTCTTTTGGAGGAATTATAGCATACTCGTTTATTTATTAAATCATTCATCATCTAAGACTGTAAAAATTACCCAATAAGTTGTAAACTGGAAGGAAAATTATAGCCTAAAAGCACACTAGAAATTTGTTATCGCTATTCTTGGAATTTAAAGAGGAAGTTTTTCGATACGTGTGCTGATAAACCTGGTGAGAAGGAATGAAATACTTTATATCTAAAACACACATCGCCGCTAAGTGAGCAAGGGTGAATTATTGGCAACTCTACAAAACACAGATGGATACATCCGTATTAATTTCACACTAAAGGAGATCTCTGCTCAAGGAAATACAAATCAAACTTTCAACACTAAATATATTTAGGAAAAGTGGAGGAATTTAAGTACACCCAATATCTCAGATGATTATTATTTGTTCTTGGGAAGTTCACTTTAAAATTTTTAAATTTAGAGGAAGAACCAAACTATGGGTGGAAACATATGGAAGAATTAAACTCGATGAAGAGGAACTTGTTGATTTACCAAACAACCGTAAGCTCCAAAGGTTATAAATGGGA